>CM075503.1:26230000-26812500 GCA_037950675.1 Hypophthalmichthys molitrix | reverse complement strand
TGAGCCTCATAAAATTTTTGCTTTTCTTGTGAACAGAGGATCAGGTAGGACTTTCATCAGGATGTGTATTACGTTTTTGGATTCCACCTGTTGTCATCCCAAGATTTTAAGTCCTAAAGGTCAAGTCAGAAGATCAAGAATGGTGGAAAATGACCTTGTACTAAACATTTTAAATGAACCTGAAGGAATAATAATAATTAAAAAAAAATCTTTTAATACATGACATAAATATGTAATACTATTTGTATTATATTAAGGGATAATCCATAGCTGGGTGTGCATTACACACTTTTACTGTAGTCGGCAGATTGTTATGCAAAAGAAACCTACAATACCAGACTGCAAAATTATCCACTTTATTATGCAGCTGCTTGCCACGTAATAAATAATAGAACACAAAGTATTAATTTGAGATATTTTATAATCTCAAGATGTCTCGCTGTGCTTGAGCGGTCTGTTATCAGTTGTAGAGGTTATTGTCATGGAATAACAGACCATAACAGATGGCCATAACAGATGGCGCGATTAATGAATCACAACTGAATATTGGAGGGGGCCGTGTAACAATATAAATGAATGATGCGAATCTACTTCAAATGTCACAACTACCAAAACAACATATTAGTAATAATGTTTCAAATAAATCCTATAGGACTTTGAAAGTAAGTTCATGCTGAAAATGTCTTTATGTGGCTGCATGTGGGGGCTTAAAAATATTTTTCTACAAAAGGGGGTTGCACATCTAGCTGTGGTTTATCCCATTTATACAGTCCTGGACAGAATTATTGACACCCTTGGTATATATGACTGTAATCTAACATCTTAATAAGTGGATACAAATTGGAAAAATAATTTTATAGCATCTAAGTTTTTAGTATTTTGACATGACTTAAATACAAAAGCGAAGTCAACACAATTTTCATCACATACTGATACTTTCATTTCTATTACTAGGACGAGACAAAATGACACAGACGCCATTAAACACTGTCTATATCAACATGCAATACTGTTGACTAAAATGTTGTTTAAAAAAAAAATACCCAAATTTACTAGCCAGTGATTTGATACATTTCATATAATTTCTAAGTATGATTAGTTTATACACATATTTAAAACAACATTCAAATGAGTATGTGTGTTGGTGTGTGGTTTTTAGTTCATGTCTGCTAGCTTTGAGCTCATCTGTATGCTAGTGTACTTGTAAAAATTAAGGGAAAATTAAGCAGATATACATAAATTAACCTTGTCCAATCTATTTGCCGAAAAAGGACCAAAAATATAATCATATGCTCTTTAGAATGATATCACCTAATTAGAATATATAATTATATTTTAATTAGAATTTAAGCCATTGCACAAACAACTGCACTGCAAAGCCATGGTCAGGTAATTTTGAATTAATAATGTGTATCAGAAACATCCCAACCTCAATCAATTTGCTTATATTTACCAAGGGTGCTGTATTTTTGTTTTATATTTTTTTATTATATGTATATTTATTAAAAACACTGTTATCTGTTTCTTCAAAAACATTTGCAAGACTATTAATTATGTAGTGGTTAAATATTTCACATCCACATGAGTCCACCACCAGAGGCAGTGTTGCCAACTTTGCGGTTTTCCCCCGAAATTGGGCTACTTTTAAGCTGTTGCCGCGGGTAAATTTTTTACCTCAAACCTCAATAATCTTAATTTCAAACCTCAAGAGCTCCAGTAATGTCAATGTTCCCGGTCGATGGACCTTCAGGGTGGATAATGGACCAAAGTCAAACAAAGGTAGCCGTACAACTCACACATTACTATCAGTTTGTTCATCATATGTCATACCTGGAAAAGATTTTTTTTAAACCAATGTTATGACATATCCCAGCACAACTAGCAAGTCAAATTTCATGACTTCTTTTATATGGCCTTACTAGAAACATACATGTACAACATGTACACATTCAACAAATAATTAAACATACTGTACTGTGTATATACTGTATGTTTATGTGTGTTTCCCTTTAGACATCATTGGACTTCAAGGGAAACTTTCCTCATTTTTAGACCTAACAGACAGTGGAAACATTCAGATTGTTTTACAGCAAGTAAGACACAAACACTATGAATTATACAAAATACGATGCTAATAGACGACATGGGAAAGATTGATCTGTCTGTCCATCTTTTGTTTCAGATAAAACAGGAGCTGGTCAAGTTTGGTCTGCCAAGCAGCATAGAGCTGGAGTTAAGAAAACTGCAAAAGATAACGCCATAAATTCAGTCTCCTTCAGGAAAAGAAATAAAACATTCCTTTTCTCTTCTGCATCTACAGCAAATATCCCATTGATCATGTGAAGACTGTAAAGACCCCAGTTTCGCATTAATGTGGTTTCATTTAAAGGATTAAAAAAGGACACAAAACAGCATAAAGGTTTTATTTAAAGAAAAAAAAAAAAAAGAGGTCCATATGACTTTTTTTCCCTATGGAGATTTTTCCTTCAAGGTTTTTGAATTTTACTATAACTTCCTTAAATTTCCTGCACTAGGTTTCTTTGCATGTTTATGTGATCAACGTTTGTGAGCAAATCGTTCTTTTAAATTGAATCTTTTCAATGAATCAATGATGCAGTTTACAGAACTGGTCTGAATGATTAATTAATGAATCAAACTGATCTGATCCACAAGTTCAGTTCAATGATCCAGTCTTTGAGGAAGATTATCAATAAATAACAACATAAATTTCTCTTTTTTTCCTCACACAAAGCTATCGTATGACTTCAGAAGATTTTAAATATAGTGCATGAGTTGTATGGATAACATACATTTAATGGTGTTTTTTCATCCATTTTAATACTCAAAAGACTAATTTTATGGAAAATGTTCTCCTTTTACATTACCCATTTACATTTAATCAAAATGTACAAATGTACAAAATAAAACCAGACATTATTGAACTATTTCTTTAATGTTTGCTTCTTTGTTTGCCCCATCATGGTGTGTGTCAACGACTGTTATCAAATGTCTACAGAAGTTTAAACTAGTTCTTAACTGAAAGTAAATCTGTTCTTCTCATTCATTCACCTTCATTAAAACTTATAAGAATACAAATTGTTACTTGCCTTTTGTTGAGAAAAGTCACATGGAGAATGCATAAATATTCTTGACACCACATAAGCTAATCAACATTTCTTGACTGATCAGCCAGTAATGATTTTTCATACAGCCTTACTTTAGCACAAACAGTACAGCAATGTAAAGTTTATTTATATTTGAAGTGAATGGCAGTCTCTTGGAAACAGGGAGTTTTGTTTTAGTGACAGCATTTAATGCACATTCATTGATTAAAGCTGCAGTAAGAGATTTTTGAGAAATGCTGTATTGAAATCACAAAAAAAAAAAAAAAAAAAAAGTGCCCCTACCAAAAGGATCGCACCCCTATCTTGATAGTTCCATCCCCAAATGTACAGGCACCTCCACTCTAATGAGTGTATACACCCGTTAGTGCTGACTGGAAATCCCCAGTTTCTTTTGAAGCCAATACTGAAGTGACTTAAACTGCAATTCATTGACTGGCCGCTAGAGACAGGCTCCAAAAGAGAGCAGAATCTCATTGAACCTACAAAATAAAAGACATGAACATGAACCATAACACCCAAAACAAGACATTACAAAGTAATGTAATTCTTTACAGAATCTCAAAAGAACTGCAAATACTTTGTTTCCAAACACTTTAATTACTGAGAACTTGTAAAAAAAAAAAAATGTTAAGCATGTTAGTTTTTTTTTTAATTGCTTTGGTACTATTTTCACAAGTAAGGTGTACATTTTCAAAACTCTTAGTACAAAACTCCAAACTGATCACTCTTGTAACACATTCTTTCAAAACCTTATCTCATGCTTTCATTCTAGTTGTACATATTTTACATAATCATTGTTTCAGACTCAAGATCGTTGTGATATGTAAAGAGAACATTTGGTTTAATCACAGAAACACAACAGTATGATCTTCTTTCAGTTTAGTACTTTTAACATTCAGTTAATTCAATAGCAAACAATGCAAGATACATGTTTCAAATCACCATTGATGCTGAAATAATTAGTTACACATGCTACAGATGCCACATTAGAAAATGCACTTACATTACCTAAATTACATAATTGACATAAAATCCTTAATGTTTGTAATAATATCTATTCAGTGTGTTATCAAAAGGTGTGAAGTATGACACAGTTATGAGGTTTTGTGTAGAACAGAGTGTGCTGGCAATACAGTAAATGTTCTCACTGTACCATATGACTGAATGTATACTGTAGTTGATCTTTACAGATTAAGGGTGAGTTACAATATTGTGGCAGTCTCTCTATACCATAATGCCTCTAATTAATCTGATGTTATAAAGTCAGTCCTTACAGTCAGTTATACAGTCACTCTATCCTGCTCTGTTCCCTAACTCTAAACCTACCCATCACAGAAAACTTTCTGCATTTTTACATTTTATAAAAATATAATTTTGTATGATTTATAAGATGTTTTCCTTATGGGGACCGAAAAAAAAAAAAAAAAAAAGTCATGGTAAACCCTGCGTTATGAACCAAATGTCCAAACCAAAAGGATGGTAATACCAGTAATTTTAGACCTAGTCGGGACACAACGCAGGGTTTACCATGACCCCACACACTCACTTTGACAATTGTGGTCATCATCTAAGATAAATTGCTTATAATGTAAAAAGAATTCATTACATTTGGTTATCCATATCAGAAAATGCAAACAAGTTCTATAGAAACTATGCCTATTGAATCAATATCTATAGAAATCTATAGGTGTACCAAATGATCCATTGATTAATCATTAAGTCCAGTTGGATTAAATAATAGACAAATGTATTAAACTGAACGAGAAGAGATGCAAATCAAAAGTTTGTTAGTAATAACATTATGAAAGGCAGTTACTGTGAATGAAACATTTATGATGAAACACTTATTTTGTGTTGTGAAAAGGATACTTTGTGATTTTGTGTATTGTACTAACACAATTGAAAATATGCTGAAATGTTTGAAAAAAGTGCACTTTTGATGATCTGTTGTGATATTAGTACTAAGAGTTTTGAAAATTTCCCAATTGCTTGTGAAAATTGCACCAAAGCAATTAAAAAAAAACTAAGGAAATGAATTAATTTTAAAATAAATTAGTCGCACCATATGACATTTTTTAAGGCTATGGGCAATTCATCTAGATAAAAAAACACTAATATCATTTAATTTATAATTTTTATATGAATTTATGTGTACACAACATTCTTAATGTTTGAACAATTGCAACAGATATTATTATTTTTTGTATTTTAAAATTGGCCTGTCAAAAATCCTTATATGTCATTGACCCATATACGATCGTATACAGTTTTACATAAACAGTTGTCAGATTGCATAATTTCTTGAAGAACAATCATGGAGAGCAGATCGTTCAAAAGAAATGTGATGCAAACAATGGACAATATATCAATATTTTGTGCATTTAATGTTTTTGTGGGCACAAATTGCTGCTGTTTTTCAGTGGATGCTCATGAACATTTTACCCAAGTGCGACGGATTGGATTCATCTCACGATCGCTATTTCATTACAAAGGTATGAAGTCCGTTTTGATTTTGCGTGTTGTCATTTGCACACCTGACACAAATTAAAGTAGTACTGTTGCAAGAGCATCTATATTGTAAAAAAAGACACTGTAGATTGACAGTAAACCTTTAGAACTTTCAAATGATCTCCCGGGAATGAGACTGAGGGGCCCCATCCCGGAGATTTGCTTAGGGCCCCCAATAACCTAAACACGCCCCTGAGCTTCAGTTCTGGAACACTTGGTGGGGGGAGTGAATGAACAGCACTCTCTTCTACTCTCATTGCCCACAACTGAGATGCCCTTGAGCAAGGCACCTAACCCCCAGTTTGCATTCTTGAAAGCCTCAATCCTCATGTGGGCTTTTTGTTTTTATTCAATATATTTATTCTCAATGTCTCCTTATATTCCACTATTTCTTCTGCATCTACTGTCAGGTTTAGATCTGCATTTAATGTTTTTTTTTTTTTTTGTCTTGTTGGAAACCAGTGTGTTTTGAAAAGGAATGTTGCTCAACAGGGAAGGAGAATTTGAAGGTGGCAAGGAGCCCAAATTTCATCAGGTGAAAGAAAAAAAAAAACCTTGGGAGAAACCAGGCTCATTAGAGGGCCCATTCTCCTCTGGCCAAATTAGTGAACATTGTTTATGATTCCAGGCTGTATCACAAGTCAAACTGTGGATTATTCAGAATTTTTCATCCAGCTCCTTTTGCTTTAAGATCGGGATACGTCATGCTGGCATATGGTGGGAGGAGAGCTGAAGTCTGTCCAGGAGAGCTGCCATTCAGACTATAAACCCAATTACTGCAACCAGAGATTTGAATTATAGAAATGTGATACTGTGTTATGTGTAGGGTAGGTGAAAAAGATATCCTTTAATCTAGATTTAAACTAAGAGAGAGTGTCTGTCTCACAAACAATGCTAGGAAGACTGTTCCAGTTTAGGCGCTAAAAAGGAATAAGATCCACCGGTCGCCGGCAGCCAATGCAGTGTTGACAAAACCAGGCTAACCTCCCAGTGATGCATTACAATAATCTAGCCTTGAGGTCATGTATGCATGAATTAACTTTTCTTTTTCTGAATTTAGTAGGAAGCTTCTAATCATCTAGTCATTCTAGTTTTAAAATCAGCTATGTATTCCGTCAGTTTTGGGAATTAGTATGTTTTGCTGGGCCTCAAAGAAATATAGAGCTGATTATAGTCAACATAACAGTGAAAACTAACTCCATGTCTCCTAATGATTTTTCAACTCTCATTATGCATGGTGTCAGAGGGTGTTACTTAGTTTTCTAACCGTCCGTATAGTTTCTATTGCAAGATCGAGTTCTTCTAGTAAGTTATCTGGCTGAGGAGTTGAGACAGCTCAGGAAGATTGCTAATAAGGAAATAGTGGTAGAAATGTACAAAGATAGTTGACCTTTCTGTGCAGATTTAAAATATATTAAATATTTTCAAAATATATTACACCATAGAAAACTATTTTTAATTTTAATAATATTTCACAGTATTACTGTTTTTACTGTATTTTTGATCAAATAAATGCAGCATCGGTGAGTGGAAAATACTTTTTTCTAAATCTTTTTAAAAATCTTATCAACCCCAATAGGAATATGTAAACAAGAAAGGGTTTGTGCACTGTCTACGTTCTGGACATTTTTACCTGCATTCACTACATGAATATTTGAGTTTTATCCATGCATGCTCTGTTGTTTCAGCTATTGTTCCCTGTTCATTCCTATGAATACAGCTGCTCATTCTGTTTTCCTTTCAGTATCTTAAACTATAATGGTATTTTAGCAAACAGTTTTCTCTGCTTATAAGGAGAACTGATGGGCTTGTTGGGCCAGAAGGAGATTCTAGCTAGTTTAGTACTTTATTAGTATGATTGTTTTACAGTACATACAAAATTGTCAAAGCAAAAATGCCCACAGAAAAATTGACAGAGTATGTGTGAGATAAAATTATCATCACAATCTTTTTAAAAGCAAATGTTACATTTTATTTAATTACATTTTGTATCTTGTTATTAATATTAATTTTTAAAATATAAAAAACAGAATTATATTATTATATAAATTCGAATAAAATAGAATCATAGGCTTTTTATAGACTATGTAGTGTTATAAGTGACCTCAAGAGCTCCAGTGATGTCAGTGTTCCAGATTGTTGAGCCAAAAGTCAAGCTCAAATGTAAATCTCATGGCTTCCTTTTGTTCATGATGCTTTTATGAATTGCCAGTTCAAAATATGTCTATGTTCCACAAAATAAAGATAGTTGTAAGCGTTTTGTAATGTAGATGAAGTGTCAAGAATGAGTCTCTGTTTATACATTGTTAAAATAAATGTGGAAGTGTTTTTTATTTTTTTTGGAAAGAATGTGAAGGATGGATGTAAAAATGTTACTCAACAGGAAGGGGAGCTCCCTTTTTGTCTCTCACACATAAAAGTACACACAACACGCAAACCTATAGACTAAACATGTGAATGAAGTGATTCAATCAAAAAAACTTTAGCTCGATAAGAATTTTCCTGTTGTCACTGTGTAGCTGCTTTGAAACAATATGTATTGTGAAAAGCGCTATATAAATGAAGATGACTTGACTTGACTTAATTTAGTATGATTTATAAGCTGTTTTCCTCATATTCTGACCAAATGTCCCCACAATGTAAAAAATGTCAGTTTTTACTGTTTACAATGTGTACTCATAAACATGTTTCCATGTGTTATTACCTCTTTTCTACATTTACCACTTTCTAATTTAGCCTAATTGAAATGTCAAAATGATGTATTGAATTATACATATGAAAAACCAGTGTGATGCAAAAAAAAAAACAAGTTTATCAATATTCATGAAAAATTGTCATTGAATATGCCATTATATGAAATGTATAATAAACATATGAAAATCACTAGTATTAACTCCATTGAAGGCAATGGAATTTAATTAAATTCTTTTGAACTCACGACCGCTCAAAAAGTGTAAATTAACGAAACCTACAGTACAGTCAAACCAAAGTTTATTCAGACACTAAATATATTTTTTAATATTTTTTTACTAGTGGGTTCAGGACACTATAGTTCATTTATGTAAGTGAGGATAGCAAAATAAAGTAAACTGTGACATATTATAGCCAAAAATTCTTCATACAGTGGACTACCAGTAAAAATGATAAAAAATTTGGGACCAAAAATTATTCAGATACTTTGACCTGACTAATTTTTTCTGACACAGTTTAAGTCTGACATCTTGTCATATTTTATTACAATTTTTTTTTAAAACTATAGTGAATAAACTGTATTAATTAATGAAATGTTCAAGGTGTCTGAATAAATTTTGGTTTGACTGTATACATTTTCTAACATGACATCAAGTAAACAAAAAAATTGAAAAAAAAGGTGATAAGCTTGTTCTTGTAAATTTAAAATTGTGACAAGACACCATTTCTGTACTGATAATGTTTTTGTTTTTTCTGTCTGTAGAATCAACTAAAACATTTAAGCATCTTAATAAGTGGAAAAATAATTTTATAACATCAAAGTTTTTAGTATTTTGACATGATTTAAATACAAAAGCGAAGTCAAAACAGCTTTAAGCACATACTGATACTATCATAACCATTTTAGTGTTACCTGTCAACAAAAAAATGTGGTTAGGCAAAACACATTCAGTCACTTTTTACTGATTTAAGTTCTTAATTGGAACAGAATTAAATCCATGTGCATTAAATATTACCAAAGTAATATTATTCAACTAATAAATAGATGATAGTACTACATTGCCCTTTCTGTTCTGAGTTCACTCAAGGGATACAGACAATCTGACTCTTGGCATGTAAGCCCTATAATCTGAAATCTAATGTCAGATGAAATCTGCAGTAAAAGATGTACTGATGACAGCGTGTTTTTTTTTTCCATTCCAGATATTCCCCCTAAACATGGGGCGAGACACATTTAAAATCAGTGAAACTTCCTGCTAATCCACATCAGGTACAAGAGCAGCAGAAGAAGCAGTCTGAGGTGAGTCAAATCTTTCTCTTTAATGTTAAGCTCTATAAACTATATTCTCAAATTAGACTATTTATCCTTACTTGTGTAATGGACTGAAATAAAAAAAAAAAAGACTATATTTTTCTATTTTTTCTTTTCTTTTTTGATGGTTATGTTGAGATATTACAGTGTAATAAAGCAATAAATCAAGTAGTTTATTGCTTTTATGATTTTATGACAGCAATATGATAAAAGACATCAACGTTCAATGAATATTAACTTTATATATAATATTCAGAATAAAATAATTCTTCTGCCAATATATATGTGGGTGTCATTTAAAATAAATGTTTTTTTATTAGAATATAGTGTATTCCTGTGATCAAAGCTGAATTTTCAGCATCATTACTCCAGTCTTCAGTGTCACATGATCCTTCAGAAATCATTCTAATATGCTGATCTGCTGCTCAAGAAACATTTCTGATTATTATCAATGTTTTTGTTGTATTATTTTTATCAAAACCCCACATAGTGTTGTGTCTTTCTGCTGTCAGGTCTGCATCTCTCACTCTTAGATTCATCTTTGAGCAATTGAAGTTATGTATTAATCATTTCTGAATTGGCTTCGTATTGTTTAATTATGTGATTGGAATGATATATTTTTACCTGACAAATGAAATGTTATATTTGATTTATTCTGAGCTCTCCTGAGTTCATTATTACTAGTAGATTATGTGGAGGCTGATGTTACCGTAAATCTGTGTCCAGGAACATACTGAAGCCTCATGAATGAATGGAACAGTATGTCATCAGAGTCCTTTTGATTTCTGTCTGTCACTTAGCAAGTTGCATGGACGTGACTAAACAAACTAGTTGAACTGTTTAAGCTTGTATGATTGTATAACAGTTACTATTTACATTGCAGTGCAAATTAAGATGCATATTTACAATAGTAACTGTTGTAAATCACTCCAGTAAGATTTAATTGAATCTATTGAATTCCATTAAGGGTTTTTATTAAGAAATATTCCAGACAAACACTGGTTAATGCATTTATAATAATGCATGATGCTCTAATAAAGCTCTCTGATTACAGAAGAAGGACATATACATTCTATCTCTGACTTCCTCATCATGGGATTGTCTCTGGTTTCACAGCTTCTGCTGGTGTTCATATCAGTTCTGACACTGAGTAAGATTTTGTTTATCATCAGTTTAATTTTCAGTCCTATTGTGGCAAGGAAAGACAATAATAATATTAATAAATAAATAAGAAAAAAAAAAAAATTTTCTGAATTTTAATCATGTCTTTTCTCTTTAACAGCCAGGGCACAAAATTCATCTGTATCAACAACACCGGCAGGTAATTATGGACCTTTGAACCACATCTGTGGTGTGAACTGAACAAACCAGAAAAGAACCTGATACTGTTTTTTAAATCTAAAGCTCTCAATATTGAGAATGACCCTCTCTCTGAATACCAATGGCATGTATAGCAAATCATGGATCAAGCCATGCTTCAAACACTACTGGCTAAATAAAGGGCACTTATTAAGCAAAATCCACTTTTACATGGTGTTTGGACATAAATGTGTGTTGGCAGTGAGTGAAAACAACCACCCTATAATGATAAAAATCCACCCACTCCTTTTTTTAATCCCCATTAAACCCCATTTAACCTTCACTCAAAACAAATAAAGGGTTAGTTCCCCCAAAAATGAAAATTCTGTCATTTATTACTCACCCTCATGCCGTTCCACACCCGTAAGACCTTCGTTAATCTTCGAAACGCAAATTAAGATATTTTTGTTGAAATCTGAAAGCTCAGTGTGGCCTGCATAGCCAGCAATGACATTTCCTCTCTCAAGATCCATTAATGTACTAAAAACATATTTAAATCAGTTTATGTGAGTACAGTGGTTCAATATTAATATTATAAAGCGACGAGAATATTTTTGGTGCGCCAAAAAAACAAAATAACAACTTCAAAACACTGCTTCATTAAGCTTCGGAGCTTTATGAATCTTTTGTGTTGAATCAGCGGTTCGGAGCGCCAAAGTCATGTGATTTCAGCAGTTTGGCAGTTTGACATGCGATCCAAATAATGAATCGACACAAAAGATTCATAACGCTGTTTTGAAATCGGCCATCACTATATAAGTCGTTATTTTGGTTTTTTTGGCGCACCAAAAATATTCTCGTCGCTTTATAATATTAATATTGAACCACTGTACTCACATGAACTGATTTAAATATGTTTTTAGTACATTAATGGATCTTGAGAGAGGAAATGTCATTGCTGGCTATGCAGGCCTCACTGAGCCACTGGATTTCAGCAAAAATATCTTAATTTGTGTTCCAAAGATGAACTTATGGGTGTGGAACAGCATGAGGGTGAGTAATAAATGACATTATTTTCATTTTTGGGTGAACTAACCCGGATAAAATCCGATGGCTCAGTGAGGCCTGCATTGACAGCAAGACAATTAACACTTTCAGATGCCCAGAAAGCTACTAAAAACATATTTAAAAGTTCATGTGAGTACATTGGTTCAATCTTAATTTTATAAAGCGACGAGAATACTTTTTGTGCACCAAAAAAAACTAAATAACACCTTTTCAACAATATCTAGTGATGGGCTAAATTTACAAATCTTTTGTTTCAAAGTGTGAAACCAAGAGTTTGGTGATGTCTATGGGTCACAGACTCGCTCCTGTGATTACTTGCAAGGGATTTACAATTAAATATTAGCTTTTACACATTTACATTTACTTTAAGTTAAACCGTCCTAATACTTATGCTCTCATTAGGCAGAGGGATGAAACTCTAAAAGTGCTGTACTTAAATGCTGGTAAAACATTTTGTGTTGAAATCATCAATAATAAAATGTGACATTCTGTATTTCTGCCTCATATTAATCTTTTAATAATATTTATAGATGTCTTGACACCACAGCTAACAAAGCAATCCCAATTCTATTTTATACCCCTTCGCCTACCCCTTTGCCCTTCCCCTTGCCCCATGAAACAGAGTGGCAAGGTGTAGGGATGAAAATATTCCCCTAAGAAATGGGACACCACTACTACACCATTACACACGTCATCATACCTAGTTTCTTTTATTAGTGTCCTGTAACATTTAACCAGTATGAACAGCAATGAAGTGCGCATATCAACAGAAATCAGGCGCGAGCACGTTTAACAGATTACTCGCTCCCAACGTTGTTTTGCGCTGTATTTTGGACTTAAGAAAACGGCGCTCGGTTTCAGTTCGAAAACGTATGAGCCTTCGATTTTCCCAAGAGTGGTGAAGCCGCTTTTCCATCGTGCCAAGCTGTTTGTTTAGCCGTTCCATTCCGTGCCGAGCCGGCCGGTATGGATTTGGTTTCGTTTTCTACTGTGGTGCTGCGAAAACGGACCTCTTTGCAAAGTAATACAAACGAGTCAGTTGTTGCCTTGGTAACGCAAGAGTTTACATACGATACGAGATGTAAATAGCTATGAAGGATGACCAGATATTTCTTTTAACTGTATTACTCATTTGTGTTCACATCTTCAAATAGCGCATTTAGCAAGCTACGGAGAAACTGGCAGCCAGGTAACACATAAATAATCGATCCTGAGTGGAAATATCACTTCCATGACCACTACACGCATTCTAGCAGCACGGTAGTCGGTGTATGCAGGGAAATTTCTCATACCCCTTCGTTCGAAGTGTGGTCCCGAAAAATCTTCGTTTTAAGGGCTATCTGGCCCTTCCCCTGACCCCTACCACTCCAGCCAAAAGAGAATCGAGATACCCATACCCCTTCACGTGAACGCGCAAAACGAAGGGGTAGGAGAAAGGGGAAGGGATTGGGCCTTTCTCTTTACTGTTCCAGTACTTATGGAGGGCACTGTATATGCGGTCGCAATAAGAATTGCACAATGATTTGGCGTAGCTGTGTGGAGCCAGTTCCCTTTTTCAATCTAAGACCTAAACGGTGAGCAACATCCACTGAGTTTTGCAAAGTATCCGCAATGGCAGGAGAGATGCACAATAGAATGTCAATTACTGTCATCTTGACATTTTCATAGTCCTGCTCCGGGATTCTAGATATTTTGAGATTCCAGCGTCTTTGGGATGATTTACAGACATCGCTGTCAATTTTACCTCCGCCGTAACCAATATGCCATTTATGCCACTCACTTGCCCTTTAATTTCTTTCACGGCATTCTCAACAGACATTAATTTCTCTAGAAATGACTGTTGTGTTTCTCCAGTCTTGTTGACTGCAGCTAGCAGGGTGTTGTTAGAGACTGTCTCAGGTGTTTCCATTCTTACTGTTTTTTTGCTGGGCTATTAATCGGTGTCTCTTGAATTGGCTGTTCTCCAGGCTTGACGGTGGTTTGTTTCACATAGTCATGGCTTCGTTTAATCCTTTCCACATCTGTTTCCAATGGTATGGGTTTCTGTAGATTCTCTCAGTGTTGTAGTCGAGACCAGCTCATTCGAGTCTGAGTCAAGACCGAGACCAGAGAGGTTGGAGTCCAAGACAAGTTCAAGTTCACATAAGTTTGGGTCTGAGACAAGACCTAAAGAAATCTTCAAGAATATGTAAATGTTTGGTGAACACAATAAAATTGGCACCATACTCATCAAATATACCATGGCATGTACACTGTATTTTATTTACTTAGAGTGATACTGGTTTAAAAAATATTATCAGTTAAGGGTAAAAAGGCCACATAGTAGGTGGTGTAAAGGTAATTTGTTAGAAAAGATTTCTATTTTGAATAAATGCTGTTATTTTTAACATTTTTAAATCAAAGATTTTAAATCAATTGACTGAAAAAAAGGATCAGCATGTTATAAAAATATAAAAATATTAAGCAGCACTACTGTTTCCACTTTCCAACTTTGAAAATTAATCAGCATATTAGAATGATTTCTGAAGGATATCATGTGACACTGAAGACTGGAGTAATGATGCTGAAAATTCAGCTTTGCATCACAGAAATAAATTATATTTTAAAGTATATTCAAATAGCAAACCATTATTTTAAATTGTAATAATATTTTTAAAATATATATATATTGCTGTTTTTGATTAGATGAATGCAGGCTTGATGAGCATAATGCCACATAAGCTGATAATTATCAAAAATGGTAATATGATAAAGTCCTTTCACGTCACCATTTCGCCAGCCTACACTTTACATAATAGGCCTGTAGGTGGCACTTTGGCTTCATTAACTTTGATAGTTTCATCAAATAGTAAACGGTGTGTCAACACTTAATGAATTGAACACTACTTACCATTAATGCGACTTTTGACTTTGTAGTCAGTTAACATCCATTTTGTCAGTGATGCAATTTGATTTATAAAATGAGACAAACGGCAGAAATCGCTCGTCTGTCCATGTAATTTCCACTTCACGTTGTCCAGTGAAATTTGAACTTGTACCAGATCACAATTGGTTGGGGTGTTATATGACAAATGGCAGTGGTAAATGTAATATTTTAAAATATATAATAAATAGATTTTTAATTATATTGACACACTGGCTTTGATTATTGATGGGAAAAAAAAGTTTAAAAAAGTGTTTTTGTTTATTTTTTTTCTTCCGTCGAGCCATAGGCACTCAGAGAAAGAACCATATATGGCTTGAGAGCCTAGGTTTCGAACAGACTGTGGAAAATCACGCAACCCATAGCAACGCCTCACACTGATGGATATGTAAAAAAAAAATAGGAATTTTCCGACTTTTGAGCGATTTGTTACTATTGTACACATTCTCATGTTAATTATAATTCAAATGCATTTTGTTTTATTGACCACAATATTATCATTGCTATTTGCCCCCAAACATTAACATACAGTAATAGTCATGAAATATTTTGAATGGGGCTCGAGTGGTCTCGGGAATGAGTCAGAGGAGGTGCCTCAGGAGGCTTAGTGCAAGTAGTCCATTGGGTTTTGTTTTAAAAACCATTGTTTTGATTAATTTCATTTGACTCCATGTATGAATATTATATATAAGTTTAAAATGTCATTCAAAAAATCCAAGTGAGTATTTTATGTGCACGGCTTTTTGTCTATCAACTTTGAGCTCATCTATATGCTAGACACATAAAAGATAAACAACAATCTCACTAATTTACATTAAGCGATCAGTCATCTTACTTTTGGCAATATAAATATCAGCATCTGCACCAAATTGCGTATTTTGCTTAGTTAAGGTATCTGAATAGGCCTAAATGTTTTTGTTTTTTTTCTCTCCTCAAGTATGAGCTCCATATTCTTAATTAACAGATACAAAAGCAATTTGGCACAGTTTTTCTTTTCCAACAAAACGGACCAAAACTATTGACGACTCTCCCTGCATTGATAAGTGACAAGATCTTCAACAGAAATTACATCAACACAGAAACAAAAACAGTGCTCAAAAATCATCAAAAAATGATGTGAACTCCATTTAAATCTGCATATAATGTAAATGTAAATGTAATCACTGATATGTAAATCAGTGAGATCTTTATAACATTATAGTGGATAACTTACATAAAATGTATAGACATATCAGTTGTCATCTTCCAATAATATGTATTACCAAGATGATATTTAAATACTTATTTTTATAATCAAAGATGTGGTTTTTATTGTGTGGAGCAAAACATATGCTGTCCTCACTGCATCACTCTGAAGGAGCTAGACATCTAGCTAACAAACACGCACAAAGACTGTTTGCATGCAGAATTGAAACCGATGACTGTTGTTGTCGAACTAAATCAAAAACTGTAATATTGAAAATATACCACTGCTATGTACCTTTACCAGATAAGGGGCTGAACACAACTAACAATGACAGAGAGATGTGCAATTAAACTTTCTTCAAAAGTGTGTTGTAAAATTGTTACATGTATGCTCTTTCTTTTGTTTCCTGTGATCTAGTTTTGCTGTCTGTGTTAATTAGTCCTTTCATTCACCTGTTCCTTGATAATTTACTCATCAGCTCCCTTTGTTTGCACATGCATTTATACCCTGTGTTCTCCCTCATTCCTCGTCCATTCTTGTCAATGTTTAGATGTGTTTATGTGAGTTTCCTGTCTGTTCTCCTGAGTTTGTACATTAAATACTATTCATCCGATTCTCCTTCACCATTGTGCTTCTCACTACAGGACGTTACGTGACAATAATATTTGAAACTTAAATTTTTACACAATGTTTCTAAACAATGATGTATGGAATATCAATTAAACCTAAGTTGCTTCAGTCCAGTAAATGTAGGCTCTAACAATAGGCCTAAAAGTTTTTCTTGAGCATGTAAACATGTAAAGATTCTACAGACAAAAGACACGTGAACAACGAGCTGAAGACTACACAAGATTACACTAAAATGCCTTTTACTTGCTAAAAAATTATAAACTAGCAATCAGATGACAGAAGACAAGTTAACTGAACTTTTCACAGTGATTTATAATTTAATGCTTTTTCTTTAACAGCGATTACACAAACTACTTCTCCATCAACAACATCTCCATCAACAACACCTGCACCAACAACATCTCCATCAACAACATCTCCATCAACAACATCTCCATCAACAACACCTGCACCAACAACATCTCCATCAACAACATCTCCATCAACAACACCTGCACCAACAACATCTCCATCAACAACATCTCCATCAACAACATCTCCATCAACAACACCTGCACCAACAACATCTCCATCAACAACATCTCCATCAACAACACCTGCACCAACAACATCTCCATCAACAACATCTACATCAACAAAATCTCCATCACCATCTCCATCAACAACATCTCCATTAACAACATTTCCATCAACAACACCGTCAGGTAATTATGGACATTTGAATTAGAACCAGAACTGTGTTTGTCGACCCAAAAGCTCTCAAGAATGAGAATGACCCTCTCTCTGTCAGCAATATAGGAAATCATGGATCAATGCATGTTTCACAGACTACTGGCTATTTACATAAATTCTTCAATATGTCCTGCCACAATTTCCTGTTTCAATAGGAAATACATCAATACAGAAAAGAAAACTGGGCATGTACAGAGAGTTCATGAGGTATTTAATGGTGTTTGTACAGTATGTGTTTATTCTTACAGAAAACACAACATGCCAAACACCACAGTGTCGGGTAATAATGTTCAGAGTGTTGGAAGACTAATCATATTTTTTATGTACTTTGGAAGTGTTTTATTCAGCATAAAACAAATGTTGCAATAGTCTTTTCTTACATTGTGATACAGTATATCTGAATGTAGCAGAATGAATTGGATCACTGTTTTTTTCTATTGCTGTGATCTCATTTGAGTATATAAAAATCTCTGGTGTTTGAAACATGAGCCTCATAAATCAGTGTGAAATGTAAATATTTTGTGTTTTTTGTGTTCATTCTCTTGCAGCACCAGCAATATTCTATCCATTCGGCTCAGCTGCAGGAGACACCGAACGTTTGGTTAATAGCTACGATTATGTTTCCTTCTCCACTCCATTTGTGTTCTTTGGTCGCACGTACAACCACACATATGTGAGAATCCGGTTCTATTGCCTGATTAAATATAAATGCAAATGTTGTGATAAGCCATTTCACTCTGGATTTGAACTGATTTTTTTTTTTTTTTCAGGTTAATAATAACGGATCTCTTACATTCAACCACCCTTTACCAGAATCTCTCCCTTACTACATTCCCAAAAATGGAACTGAAGATTTCATTGCTCCGCTCCGGACTAACCTTGACGACTTTGGGATCGGCAAATACTGGTATCATCAGTACACTAATGGAAGTGTGCTCACTCGCGCCACTCAGGATATAAAACGGTATTTCCCTCAGAGGGCCTTCACTGCTTCTTGGGTCTTTGTTGCAACATGGGATTTTGTTCAGACGCGGAACACAAGTGTATATAATCTTCACTCAGCGCCGGTAAATAGTTTTTCCTCTTTTCAGGTACAGGGTCGAAGACTGTGTGTAGACTATGAATCATTATGTTTTTTCTTTTCTTTTACAGGCAATTACGTTTCAAGTGGTTTTAATTTCAGGAGGTGGTTTTTCTTTCATTCTGATGAATTATGGTGACTGTGCTGTGATAAATGGTTATGTGGAGGTGAACAAACATCACAGGACTGAAATAATATTCTGTACTGGCTCTGTATGAATACGTAACATTTGTGTTTTATGGTTTTAATAGGCTGGATTTGACACCATAAACTCTACTGACTACTATCTAATTCATTATGCAACCAATGGCAGCTACATCCCAAACCTCAAGAACACGACTAACGTAAACGTTCCAGGCCGTTGGGCCTTTCTTGTGAATAGAGGATCAGGTAGGACTCATCAGGATGTGTATTACTATTTTGGATTCCACCTGTTGTCATCCCAAGTTTTGAAAACGGTTCCACATGTGTATTCGATAATTTCTCATGCTGTCAGCAAATCACGCTGAAGTCCTAAAGGTCAAGCCAGAAGATCAAGAACGGTGGAAAATGACCTTGTACTAAACATTTTAAACGAACCTGAAGGAATAATAATAATTAATAAAAGATCTTTTAATACATGACATAAATATGTAATACTATTTTAATCACATTCATTGATAATCCATAGGTAGCTGTGCATTACACACTTTTAATGCACGATGTGGAGGCAAAGAACCACATTAAAAATCATTAAAATCATGTAGCCCAGTGGTTCCCAAACTGGGGGGCCTGGAGTTATAAAGTGGTTCTGCACTAAGCATTGACAAGTCTGTGAAAGGACTACTGTTGCCAGCTAAACATAAAGCAGACGATGAATCTACTTCAAATGTCACAACTACCAAAACAACATATTAATTATAATGTTTCAAATAAATCCTATAGGATTTTGCAAGCAAGGTCATTTCTGAGAGTTTCTTTATGTGGCTGCACAACTAGCAGTGGTTTATCCCACTTATACAGTCCTGGACAGAATTATTGACACCCTTGGTATATATGAGCAAAGAAGACTGAAAATAAATGCATTGTTTATCATTTTGATCTTTCATCCAAAAAAATATACAATCTTAACCTTTCAGAAAAAAATTTATTTCATAATGAGATTTTCACCCATTTTCAGTTGTTTGTTTTACATCACTACTGTCATCTCCACATGAGTCATCATCATCATCAGTATTAATCACAGACAGATTAACATGAGCCCCATAAATCAGTGTGAAATGTAAACAAAAATGTCATAATTTTTTTCTCTTGGCAGTACCAGAAATATTTTACCCATTCGGCTTATCTGGAGACACAAGAAACACTGCTGTTTATGATGGAAGCTCCTCAGTTATTCCTCTGTTGAGTCCATTTCTGTTCTTTGGCCGCACATATAGGCAGATTTATGTAAGAATTTGATTCCATCTTGATTCATGTAACTGTGAGCGGTGAATGCTTTATAAACTCATCTGTAGTCAGTGAAACCTGTGATTTTGACAGTATTTCTCATGTTTCAGGTTAATAATAATGGACACCTCACATTCAACCAGCCTTCATACGTATTTGTTCCCTACTCCTTTCCTGGAGGCCAAGATATAATTGCTGGTCTCTGGACCGACCTTGACAACCGTGCGAGAGGTGTGATTTCGTATCATCAGTACACTAATGGAAGTGTTCTCACACGCGCCACTCTGGATATAAACAATCATTTCCCAAATCTGACCTTCAGTGCTTCTTGGGTCTTTGTTGCAACGTGGGATAAAGTCGCTTACTATCCTGTCACCGAAACAGTACGTTTGATACTTCTGAATTGTGACTGTTTTCACTTTACCAATAATTCAGTTAAATTCAGTTTCAGAATACTTTATTGAACACATTAGTATACAGCGATTAAAATTATAATTAATTTAAAACAGTAAAAAGCTCAGTCAGTAATGTTAATAAAAATAATATTCAATAACAGAAAAGTATAATTGTATGTATATAAAGATAAAAAGATGAACAGTGAATGCTAGGTTTAAAGTGATTATTCTTTTTCAATCTTTTCAGGAAACATCGTTTCAAGTGGTTTTAATTTCAGGCAGTAATTTTTCATTTATTCTGATAAATTATGGTGACATTGATGTAACGGGACATCCAGTGGAGGTAAAAGAAACTTGTTTGTAAATTCACTGTATTGAGAACCAGGGGCAGACTTAACCAATAAGCAAAGTAAGCGGCCACTTAGGGCATCAGGAGTCCCCATAAAATACCCAGAAGCCTTTATAAATCATATGTTCTGTTTGGTCAGGATATAAATATTAAATGTTTAACATTATTATTATAACATCTGTATAAATGCAGGGCCCCTCATCATGGATTAGAGTTGACCGTTCCATTAGAACTGCAAAGTAAAGTTAAGAGCTACAGCGAGCGCAGGCTCATTAGCAGCAGAGCTTTGCTTATAAAAAAATATTAAGATACATTTCCACAGCTCTGACTTTTTTGAGATTCCAATCACCAGTAAAGACACCATAATGAAGAAATCTTGGGATATATACCATGTAAGTGCATGATATTCTAGGGTAGTCTATGCATGGAAGCTTTATTTGATTGTTGATTATTTAATGTGTCATAACATTCTTATACATTAGCTTGCTGGCTATTTATACATTACCCTACATGGTAACACTTTACAATAAGGTTCATTAGTTAAACATTGGTTAATTTATTAACTAACATGATCTAACAATGAGCAATACATTTGTTGCTGTATTTACTAATCTTTGTTAACGTTAGTTAATGAAAATACAGTTGTTCATTGTTTGTTCATGTTAGTTCACAGTGCATTAACTAATGTTAACAAGATTTTAATGATGTATTAGCAAATGTTGAAATTAACATTAACAAAGATTAATAAATGCTGTATAAGTGCAGTTCATTATTAGTTCATGTTAACTAATGAACCTTATTGTAAAGTGTTACCCATTACATTAAGATTTACAGTTTATATACTAGTTAGGCTTAGATGTCCCCTTCTCACTTTAACTTGGGGTATAAAGAAAAATAGTGCTTTGAGAGAGAGAGAGAGAGTTGGGGACCCATACCTGGAACTGACATTGATAATCGCCCCCCAAATCACTATATCTGCCCCTGTTGAGAACAGAATGTTACTATTCACTAGTGTATAACAGCATTTGTACTGTATATGTACTACTTATATGAATAATGTTTTTACATACTTTCAGGCTGGTTATGACACAGTGAACTCCTTTGACTACTTTGTGATTCCTGGATCAAACAACGGGAGCTTCATCTCAAACCTCAAGAACTCCAGTAATGTCAATGTTCCCGGTCGATGGGCCTTCAGGGTGGACAGTGGACGCAGCACCTCTAAAAGTAAGAAGTCTTGTCTTTCTAGAAATAAATCATAGGTAGGCTAGGTTTCGTTTTTGTTTTGATCAATTTTATATAATCCCATGTAATGTTTTTGTATGATTAATGTCAACAAATATGAGTATTTTAGGTGTTTGTGTGTTTGCCTTTAGGAAACGTCATTGGACTTCGAGTGAGATTTTCTTCAGTTTTTGATATAACACAGTATGGAAACATTGCGATTGTACAGCAAGTACGTCACACTTACTAGGAATATTTATACAAAATATGGTGCTAATAGATAATTCATGGAAAGTTTGATCTGTCTGTCCGTCTGTTTCAGATAAAACAGGAGCTGGTCAAGTATGGTCTGCCAAACAGCATAGAGGTGAACTTAAGAAAACTGCAAAAGATAACGCCGTAAATTCAGTCTCCTTCAGGAAAAGAAATAAAACAGTCCTGTTCACTTAGCATCTGACAGAAAATGTCCCATTGATCATGTGAAGTTTGTGAAGACCCCAGTTTTACATTATGTGGTTTTATTTGAAGGATTAAAGCTTCAAAAGGAACATAAAACATCATGAAAGTGGTCTTACAGTAGCTCTGTGCGAAGAACAGACTGAAATTTAAGTCATTCAGATGTATAACATACTGACATCCACTCTAGATTTCCTTGTATGCTCACGAGTTCACTGATGTGAAGATTTCCATTTTGACAAAAGCAATCTTTTGATTCAAATCTTTTCAGTAAATCAGCTGATGTTGTTACAAATCTAAATTATTTAATCATAGATGGTACTGATCTGTTTCCATCCATGGAAGAAAAAAAAAAAAAAAAAAAAACTTTTGGAACCTTCCCAGACAGCAACATTGTCTGGCCCAGATCCGGCCCACATCTGGTACATGTGGATTATACACGGACCGGATCTGGGCCGGATCTGTGCCGACACTATGTTGCTGTCAGGGTTTATTTTTAAGAGTGTGCTTATGGCAAAGATTGAGCTTCAATTTCAGTCTATTCCTGATTTAAAATATAATATATGAGTTGTATGGGCACTTTTATGGTGTTTTTGTATTCTTAAAAGCCCCAATCCTCATTTGGGCTTAATACATTTATTCTGAATTTGTCTTTATATTCCATGTTTTTAAGTCAACCATTTCTTCTGCACCTGCTGTCAGGTTTAGAACTGCATTTATTGTTGACATATATTTTCTTTCCTTGTTGGAAACCAGTTTGTTCTGAAAAGGAATGTCACTCAACGGGAAGAAGAATACTCTGTTTATAACATCCATACACTTTAGTAATCATCACTGATCCTTCTCTTTTCTTTGTTTCGTCATGCTTTGTGTTATCAAAAGTCTGGAACAGCAGCAGGATTTTCAACTAACCGGATTTGAACTATGTGAAAGATGAAAGTAAAACCTGTAAACTCTACAGCTTTAACCAAAACTTACATAAGAAAAAAAAATATTCTTCACCCAACTGTAACTACTTACTTTGACTTTTAAACACCCTGAAGAGTCTCAGTGGTGAGAACTTTCAGAAGCAGATTACAGTACATAAATGTAAAATGGTTTTAAACATCATTGTAATTATTAAAAAATAGATATGAGGATTTGCCACCACATAATCTAATCAACACAATATTATATCATGAAATCATACACCTCATTCTTTGAGTTTGTTTTGCACTGTGTTCTGTTCAGTTCATCTGTTGCCATATAGTGTTTGATTTGCTCTCATGTGTTACACTTGTGTCTTGTTAATTATCTTGTTCAGTTCCTGGTGTTTCCTCTTTACATATTGCCCTGTAATGATTGTTCTGTCTCCTGTGTTTTTGTCCTAGATGTACTTTTGAGTTTGAAGAACTCTATGCAATTAGTTCCTGCCTTTATTTTAATATATATATATATATATATATATATATATATATATATATATATATATATATATATATATATATATATATATATTAAAATAAAGGCAGGAACTAATTGCATAGAGTATATATATATATATATATATACATGCCTGCTTATTTTCTTTTCTGTTGCTGGTACCATTTTAATGTCAATAAACTTCACATAATCTACTAAAAACGTTTTTGTTTTGTTTTTGACACATAAGCTAGATTTGAATGAATGAACATTGCTGTAATGCTAAAGTCACCTATGGTAAAAGTGGAAATATGTTGTAGATTTAATTGTTAAATAATATTTTTGAATTTAAAACCAGTTAATTTAGTTGGTACATGAAATATTAAAGTGAACTAAAGTGTAATTTTAAAAAGGCGCATTTGTTTTCAAGGAAACACCTGTTCACGTGTCAGTTAAAATATAATTAAACATTATGTACATTCTTTGTGAATGAGATCACTGTCTACTGATTTAAATATTCTTATAAATATACTAATAATGAATAATACAAGCCCTAGAATGTTTACAAATAAAAACAATCTCAAGGCTTATTATATGTAAACCCTAAATCTAAATACGTTATAAAAAAAAAATTAAAAAAAAAGAATATCTGAAGTGAAAGTCCTTTTGTTGCAGTAATTACAGGGAGTGTTACCATGAAAACATTTTTTCTTTTATTCCAAGTTATGCTCAGCTTTTGAATACAGGGCTGGGACACATTTAAAGTCAATGCACTCTTCCTGCATTGTGATTTAACCCACATCAAGAGCCTGTGGAAGAAGCTGAGGTAAGTAAAATTTTTCTCTTTAATATTGTTTGATAGACTATATTCTCAGTGTGTTTGTGAGTGTACATGTTGTTTTGCTAAATAATCAAAAGAATTTGCATTTTCTGCTATCATGGTCAGGGTGATGGGTATAGGGTCACTCCTGGACTAATGTGTTCATCCCGATTAACACAGTGTACAAAATACATGAAAGTCTGCTAAAGAAAAAAAATCTCTTTGAATAATTGAGAACGGACATTTGGGGTTCTGGTTAGATAATCCCTAGATCTAGGGATTTTAACAGCATCTGTTTGCTATATTCACTGAGATACAAATTAAGATCCATATTTTTAATAGTAAACACTGCATTGTAGAGTAATCACATGGTACACAATATGTCCATTGTAATACATTTTATGATAAGGATATACTTAAAGACATCCAATATTAAAGTTGGACCTGTGGTTTGATACTAAATTCTGTACTCTCTGATTACAGAAGGACTACTATATTCTGGTCTTATTTTTGACTTCATCATGAGAATTTCACTCCTGCTGGTGTTCATGTCAGTCCTGTCACTGAGTAAGGTTTTATTTACCGTCTGATTATTAGTCTTTATAATATATATATATATAACACACATTTGTTTTTCAGAATATAATAATTTTTTTTTTTTTTTTGTCTCTTTAACAGCCAGAACACAAACAACAATAACAGCAGAAGGTAGTTATACCAGATCTGTCTTTAAAATTTCTGCTTATGGTGTCAATTGAACAAACCCGATGTGAACCTGAGAAATCAGTGAGCATCTTTAATCAGGAAAAAAAACTGCTCTCAAGTGAGTTCATGAGGTTTTTAATTAGGGCCCGAGCACCGATGGTATGAGGACCCTATTGTATTTGCTCAGTCAATTCTTCTTCTTCTCTGAAATGAATCTCATTTTTGAGGGCCTAAACATGCTCGAAAACTCATTAAACTTTGCACACGCGTCAGAAGTGGTGAAAATTTATGTCTGATATGGGTTTCTGAATTAGGTGTGGCAAAATGGCTCGATAGCGCCACCTACAAAATTTCAATTAATCTTCCTTCGCGTATGAAATTCGGTAGACACATGTAACAGTCCAATACCTACAAAAAAAGTCCCTGGGAGCAAAATCTGAAAACCAACAGGAAGTCAGATATTTTGACTTTTATTTTTGCAGTTTTTGCCATTTCAAGATGTTGTACTTTAACAAACTCCTCCTAGAGCTTTAATCATATCAACATCATATTTGGTCAGTCTAATTTAAAGGCCTTTGCGACGTTAAATTGCGAAGATCTTGAGTTTTCGCCGAAGGGCGCGTCCGTGGCAGCCTGACAAGTTGTTGTAACTCGGTCATGTCCGATCTGCCCCAAACTTGACATGTTTTATTAGAGTCCAGGCCTGAAGACTTCTACATGGCAAAATTTAGTTATAGTCATATCACCATCAGCTGTTAGCAGGAAGTGTGGCAAATACAAATGACTGATGTAGTCCTCCTATATTTATATACTTAAACGCATATTGCACACCATGCTCTGTTTTCCTAAAGCCACCGGGTGGAGGTGGCACGAGTGCAAGGGCCCTTTCATTGCTGCTTGCAGCTTTAATGGTGTTTGTATTTGCTCATTCTTTCAGAACCACCACAGTCCTAGGTAATTTGTCATAGACTATATTTATCTAAGAAAACTGATATATATGCATTTGTGTTCATTCTTTCAATAACCACCATAATGGGAACCACCATAAATGTAATAATAAGTAATAATGTGGGTGATAAAAGACTCAACATACACCTACACAGCATTTTTTTTTTAATGCAGCCAACTTTTCTTTAACAGCCATTGCATCAACATCTGCACCAACAACATCTCCATCAACAACATCTACACCAACAACAACATCTCCATCAACAACACCTGCACCAACAACATCTCCATTAACAACATCTCCATCAACAACATCTCCATCAACAACATCTGCACCAACAACATCTCCATCAACAACACCTGCACCAACAACATCTCCATTAACAACATCTCCATCAACAACATCTCCATCAACAACATCTGCACCAACAACATCTCCATCAACAACATCTCCATCAACAACACCTGCACCAACAACATCTCCATTAACAACATCTCCATCAACAACATCTGCACCAACAACATCTCGATCAACAACATCTCCATCAATAACATCTCCATCAACAACACCTGCACCAACAATATCTCCATCAATAACATCTGCATCAACATCTCGATCAACAACATCTCCATTAACAACATCTCGATCAACAACTCTGGCAGGTAATTATGGACCTTTGAACCAGAACTGTGTGAATTGTGAATTGAACAAACCTGAGAAGAACCAGATCATGGATCAATACAAATTCTTCTTCTTCAAAAAAAAAAAAAAAAAAAAAAAAAAAAAAAAAAAATATATATATATATATATATATATATATAGATAGATATAGATATAGATAGATAGATATACCGATCAGGCATGACATTATGACCACTGAGAGGTGACGTGAATATCTCTTCATCACAGCACCTGTTAGTGGGTGGATATATTAGGCAGCAAGTGAACATTTTGTCCTCAAAGTTGATGTGTAAGAAGCAGGAGAAATGGGCAAGCGTAAGGATTTGAGCGAGTTTGACATGGGGAGCAAAGGCTGGCCCGTGTGGCCTGATCCAACAGATGAGCTAGTGCACAGTGCATTGCAGTTTGTTGCATATATATATATATATATATATATATATATATATAATTTCTTTTCTGTACTGATACTGTTTCTGTATGTATGTATATATATATGTATATATATATATATATATATATATATATATATATATATATATACATACATCAGTACAGAAAATAAAACTGGACATGTCGAGAGTGTCAAGTGAGTTCATGAGGAATTTGGGATTTACGTTTGTACGGTATATGTTTATTCTTACAGAAAACACCACATGCCAAACACCAGTGTCAGTTAATAATAGTGCGAGGGATGGAAGACTAATCATATGCCTGTGCAACATTTTTATATACCTTAGAAGTGTTTTATAATTTAAAGTTGGCATGAAATGGCTGTTGTGTTAGTCTTTTCTTTCCTATTGTGATGTATATTTGACTTGGCTTCTCGAACAGGAAAATCAATGTCAGTTGACACAGGAAGTCATGTGACTTACCATTTAAGTGTTCCTGATCACTCAGGTACGATTGGGGATATTCTTCAGTTAGATTTTACTCTGAGAGGAACGTATAGAAATTAATTTTTGGGATTAAGTATTTTGCTGTCACACCAGTTGGCCACCAGAGGCCATCATCGTCCCACTACTGATCACAGTCAGTCCTCTCACACATGACATAAAGAAACATGAGCCTCATAAATCAGTGTGAAATGTAAATATTTTGTGTTTTTTTTGTGTTCATTCTCTTGCAGCACCAGCAATATTCTATCCATTCGGCTCAGCTGCAGGAGACACCGAACGTTTGGTTAATAGCTACGATTATGTTTCCTTCTCCACTCCATTTGTGTTCTTTGGTCGCACGTACAACCACACATATGTGAGAATCCGGTTCTATTGCCAGATTAAATATAAATGCAAATGTTGTGATAAGCCATTTCACTCTGGATTTGAACTGATTTTTTTTTTTCAGGTTAATTATAACGGATCTCTTACGTTCAACCACCCTTTACCAGAATCTCTCCCTTACTACATTCCCAAAAATGGAACTGAAGATTTCATTGCTCCGCTCCGGACTAACCTTGCCAACTTTGGGATCGGCAAATACTGGTATCATCAGTACACTAATGGAAGTGTGCTCACTCGTGCCACTCAGGATATAAAACGGTATTTCCCTCAGAGGGCCTTCACTGCTTCTTGGGTCTTTGTTGCAACATGGGATTTTGTTCAGACGCGGAACACAAGTGTATATAATCTTCACTCAGCGCCGGTAAATAGTTTTTCCTCTTTTCAGGTACAGGGTCGAAGACTGTGTGTAGACTATGAATCATTATGTTTTTTCTTTTCTTTTACAGGCAATTACGTTTCAAGTGGTTTTAATTTCAGGAGGTGGTTTTTCTTTCATTCTGATGAATTATGGTGACTGTGCTGTGATAAATGGTTATGTGGAGGTAAACAAACATCACAGGACTGAAATAATATTCTGTACTGGCTCTGTATGAATACGTAACATTTGTGTTTTATGGTTTTAATAGGCTGGATTTGACACCATAAACTCTACTGACTACTATCTAATTCATTATGCAACCAATGGCAGCTACATCCCAAACCTCAAGAACACGACTAACGTAAACGTTCCAGGCCGTTGGGCCTTTCTTGTGAATAGAGGATCAGGTAGGACTTTCATCAGGATGTGTATTACTACTTTGGATTCCACCTGTTGTCATCCCAAGTTTTGAAAAGAGTTCCACATGTGTATTCGATAATTTCTCATGCTGTCAGCAAATCACACTGAAGTCCTAAAGGTCAAGCCAGAAGATCAAGAATGGTGGAAAATAACCTTGTACTAAACATTTTAAATGAACCTGAAGGGATAATAATAATAATAAAAGATCTTTTAATACATGACATAAATATGTAATACTATTTGTATTATACACTGCTCAAAAAAATTAAAGGAACACTTTTTAATCAGAGAATAGCATCAAGTCAGTTAAACTCCTGAGATATTGATCTGGTCAGTTCAGTAGCAGAGGGGGTTGTTAATTAGTTTCAGCTGCTTTGGTGTTTAAGAAATTAACAACAGGTGCACTAGATGGGCAACAACGAGATGACCCCCAAACAGGAATGGTTTTACAGGTTGAGGCCACTGACATTTTTTCCCTACTCATCTTTTCTGACTGTTTTTCAATAGTTTTGCATTTGGCTAGGGTCAGTGTCACTACTGGAAGCATGAGGCGATACCTAGACCCTACAGAGGTTGCACAGGCAGTCCAACTCCTCCAGGATGGCATATAAATACATGCCATTGCCAGAAGGTTTGCTGTGTCTCCCAGCACAGTCTCAAGAGCATGGAGGAGATTCCAGGAGACAGGCAGTTACTCTAGAAGAGCTGGACAGGGCTGTAGAAGGCCCTTAACCCATCAGCAGGACCAGTATCTGCTCCGTTGTGCAAGGAGGAAAAGGATGACCACTGCCAGAGCCCTACAAAATGACCTCCATTAGGCCACTGGTGTGAATGTCTCTGACCACACAATCAGAAACAGACTTCATGAGGGTGGCCTGAGGGCCCGACATCCTCTAGTGCAGTGGTCGGCAATAGGCGGCCCGCAGGCCAAAAATGGCCCGCCAGCAATAATATCTGACCCGCACCCGCAGTCATGTTATTTTGATAGAGGCTGGTTCTGAAATAGATCTTCGTCCCGTGGTGCCGTCTAATATTATCACCGTGTCTATACCAGGCGCGATTTTTTTCGCGTTGCGTTGCAAAGCACTTGGACTACATCAAAAACAGAATGGGGAATCCGTTTACTGTCAGGAATGTGTTGTGTCCCGTGACTCGCGTTGCATCCAGTGTATAGTCAATATCACTGATTATAATGGGTTCTATTATCTTTTGACGCGTCGCATCGCGCCGCTCGCGTCCGGTGTAGACACGGTGTTATATTCTTTGAAAACAGCGACAACTTTGTTGCAGATAAGACACACCGGCTTTGCATTCACAAAACTAGGTAAGAACGCATAGTTGTCTTACGATTCTTCTTTGTATGCCCTATTTTCGCTGTCAACTTTCCTCTTTAGACTCTTTGATAGTGACATTTCCTCTCACCAGCTAGCTTAAATGTTAACATCACTCTGCAGACAACGTAATAGCACACCTCCAGCACACAAACAATTTAAATAAATGCTGTTTAGTATGTGAGGATGCCAAGGAATAATTCTGAGTGTAAAAGTAGGCTACATCAAATAATGATTATAATAAGTTAGGATCCATTGTGAAAAAGCAAATTAAAATGATACACATTTATTATTCACAATATGGAAAGAGGAAATAAAACATAGTTCGTTAAGAGCATGACTCAATCATGCCATTAATGGGCTTATTCAAGTCCTTTTTTATTTTTTGAGTTATTTTTATCCATTCCGCATCTCCCACATGTGTGTTTTAGCAAGGCGGTCTGTGTTGCAAGTTGGTGAATGAAGATACTGGCCAGGTCACTACTCCACTTTATTAATTTATCCAGTGTAAAACCCAGACACTGCCACACAAATGTGGCTTTTTGTTAATGACTGTCCTACTACAGGATTTAACACAGAGTTACAGCTCAATACCAGTTACAAAAGACACTGTAACAGTCTGTCACAGGCAATTCTAGTTGCATTTTTCATTAATTAATTCAAATTATCCTTTGACTATGTTCTGGCCCGCCATCTAGTGGTGAAAAATTTTTTTGGCCCGATGCCAAACTTAATTGCCAACCCCTGCTCTAGTGGGCCCTGTGCTCACTGCCCAGCACCGTGGAGCTCGATTGGCATTTGCCATTGAACACCAGAATTGGAAGGTCCGCCACTGGCGCCCTGTGCTTTTCAGATGAGAGCAGGTTCACCCTGAGCACGTGACAGACGTGAAAGGGTCTGAAGAAGCCGTGGAGAATGTTATGCTGCCTGTAACCTCTGGGACATTATGGTTGGACATATGATATTTTGGTCCATCCGACACTGCCATGTTGCACATCACTGTCCAGTGATGCCCTAGTCCAGATCTGGGAGGAAATACCATTCTGAGTTGCTGCGTTGAAAATTCATCAAAATGGACTAGCCTGCTGCATCATTTTATCACTTTGTTTTTCGAGGTGTCTTTGCATTCAGTCCTCTGTAGGTTGATAATTTTCATTTCCATCAAACGATGTAGCATCCTTTCATTCCTAACACATTACCCAGTCCATATCTGTATAGAAATCCAGCATGATATTTTTCACCATTGAGATCTGATGTGCTTTCAAAGTGTTTCTTTAATTTTTTTGAGCAGTGTATTAAGGGTTAATCCATAGCTAGGTATGCATTACACGATTTTAATGCGTAAAGTGGAGGCAAAGAACCACACAACGTGAAGCACATTAAAATTATGTAGCCCAGTGGTTCCCAAACTGAGGGGCCTGGAGTTATAAAAAGGGGCACGGCAAGGCTAAGGGATACTGTACAGTCCCCACATTGTTATGCAAAAGAAACCTACAATACCACACTGCAAAATTATCCTAATTCTTATGCAGCTACTTGCCACATAATAAATAATAGAACATGACATCGGTCATGCTGAAAATGTCTTTATGTGGGTGCATGTAGGGGCTAAAAATTATTTTTCTACAAAAAGGGGGATGCACACCTAGACTTATACAGTCCTGGACAGAATTATTGACACCCTTGGTATATATGAGCAAAGAAGGCTGTATAAATAAATGTGCATTGTTTATCATTTTGATCTTTCATCCCAAAAATACACAATCTAACCTTTTAGAAAAAAAAACCCTATTATTTCATAATGAGATGATCATCTCAGTATTAATCACTGACAGATTCAAACATGAGCCCCATAAATCAGTGTGAAATGTAAACAAAAATGTCAGATTTTTTTTTTTTTTTTCTCTTGGCAGCACCGGAAATATTTTACCCATTCGGCTTATCTGGAGACACAAGAAACACTGCTGTTGATGATGGAGGCTCCTCTGTTATTCCACTGTTGAGTCCATTTCTGTTCTTTGGCCGCACATATAGGCAGATTTATGTAAGAATTTGATCCCATCTTGATTCATCTAACTGTGTGAATGCTTTATAAACTCATCTGTGGTTAGTGAAACCTGTGATTTTGACAATATTTCTCATGTTTCAGGTTAATAATAATGGACACCTCACATTCAACCAGCCTTCATACGTATTTGTTCCCTACTCCTTTCCTGCTTATGGAGGCCAAGATATAATTGCTGGTCTCTGGACCGACCTTGACAACCGTGCGAGAGGTGTGATTTCGTATCATCAGTACACTAATGGAAGTGTTCTCACACGCGCCACTCTGGATATAAACAATCATTTCCCAAATCTGACCTTCAACGCTTCTTGGGTCTTTGTTGCAACGTGGGATAAAGTCGCTTACTATCCTCTCACTGAAACAGTACGTTTGATATACCTCTGAAATGTGACTGTTTTCACTTTATCAATAATTCCATTAAATTTAGTTTTAGAATACTTTATTGAACACATTAGTATACAGTGATTAAAATTATAATACATTTATAACGGTAAAAATAACAATGAGCTCAGTAAGTAATGTTAATAAAAATAATATTCAATAACACAAAAGTATAATTGTATGTATATAAAGATAAAAAGATGAACAGTGAATGCTAGGTTTAAAGTGATTATTCTTTTTCAATCTTTTCAGGAAACATCGTTTCAAGTGGTTTTAATTTCAGGCAGTAATTCTTCATTTATTCTGATGAATTATGGTGACATTGATGTAACGGGACATCCAGTGGAGGTAAAAGAAGCTTGTTTTCTGTATTGAGAACCAGGGGCAGACTTAACCCAATAAGCGAAGTAAGCGGCATCAGGGAATCGGATATAAAATACCCAGAAGCCTTTATATCATATATTCTGTTTGGTCAGGATATAAATATTAAATGTTTAACATTATTATTATTACATCTGTATAAATGCAGGGCCCCTCATCATGGATTAGAGACCGTTCCATTAGAACTGCAAAGTAAAGTTAAGAGCTACAGCGAGCGCAGGCTCATTAGCAGCAGAGCTTTGCTTATGAAAAATATTAAGATACATTTCCACAGCTCTGACTTTTTTTAAAATAGTCTTAACACATTTATGAAATGTCATTCCATTGACATTACCTGAGTAGTTTAATTAAATACACTAGAAAACCCCGCTCATTCAAGGACGTGCATTTATTTCATGCATGAAGCAAGAACAGAATGTGTCTAAAATGCATGTTCACAGTTCAGTTAAAGTTACACGATAAAGTTTTCCCTCTTTAACTTAATGCTGTTGAACTGAATGTACAAAGTAAACTGTTTGCTAAAACAACCACCACAGCATTGTCAAATAAGAGTGTGGTTTATCTGTCAATCAGCTAAAAAAAAAAAAATAGTGCTTTGAGAGAGAGAGAGAGAGAGAGAGAGTTGGGGACCCATACCTGGAACTGACATCGATAATCGCCCCCCAAATCACTATATCTGCCCCTGTTGAGAACAGAATGTTACTATTCACTAGTGTATAACAGCATTTGTACTGTATATGTACTATTTATATGAATAATGTTTTTACATACTTTCAGGCTGGTTATGACACAGTGAACTCCTTTGACTACTTTGTGATTCCTGGATCAAACAACGGGAACTTCATCTCAAACCTCAAGAACTCCAGTAATGTCAATGTTCCCGGTCGATGGGCCTTCAGGGTGGACAGTGGACGCAGCACCTCTAAAAGTAAGAAGTCTTGTCTTTCTAGAAATAAATCATAGGTAGGCTAGGTTTCGTTTTTGTTTTGATCAGTTTCATATAACCCCATGTAATGTTTTTGTATGATTAATGTGTGTGTGTTTCCCTTTAGAAAACGTCATTGGACTTCGAGTGAGATTTTCTTCAGTTTTTGATATAACACAGTATGGAAACACTGCGATTGTAAACCAAGTACGTCACACTTACTAGGAATATTTATACAAAATATGGTGCTAATAGATCATTCATGGAAAGTTTGATCTGTCTGTCTGTCTGTTTCAGATAAAACAGGAGCTGGTCAATTACGGTCTGCCAAACAGCATAGAGGTGAACTTAAGAAAACTGCAAAAGATAACGCCGTAAATTCAGTCTCCTTCAGGAAAAGAAATAAAACAGTCCTGTTCACTTAGCATCTGACAGAAAATATCCCATTGATCATGTGAAGTTTGTGAAGACCCCAGTTTTACATTATGTGGTTTTATTTGAAGGATTAAAGCTTCAAAAGGAACATAAAACATCATGAAAGTGGTCTTACAGTAGCTCTGTGCGAAGAACAGACTGAAATTTAAGCCATTCAGATGTATAACATACTGACATCCACTCTAGATTTCCTTGTATGCTCACGAGTTCACTGATGTGAAGATTTCCATTTTGACAAAAGCAATCTTTTGATTTAAATCTTTTCAGTAAATCAGCTGATGTCGTTACAAATCTGAACGATTTAATCATAAATGGGACTGATCTATTTCCATCCATGGAAACATTCTGTTTCACAAAAGCTTCTTTATAGTGGTAAAAAAAAAAAATATTTTTATATTTATATTTTTAACAGGAAAAAAAGGTTCTTTTAAGAACTGATCACTGAAAGGTTCTTTGGGGAACCAAAAATGGTTCTTCTATGGTATTGCTGTAAAAAAAAAAAAAAAAAACTTTTGGAACCTGCCCAGACAGCAACATTGTCTGGCCCAGATCCGGCCCACATCTGGTACATGTGGATTATACACGGACCGGATGTGGGCCGGATCTGTGCCGACACTATGTTGCTGTCAGGGTTTATTTTTAAGAGTGTGCTTATAGCAAAGATTGAGCTTCAATTTCAGTCTATTCCTGATTTAAAATATAATATATGAGTTGTATGGGCACTTTTATGGTGTTTTTGTATTCTTAAAAGCCCCAATCCTCATTTGGGCTTAATACATTTATTCTGAATATGTCTTTATATTCCATGTTTTTAAGTCAACTATTTCTTCTGCACCTGCTGTCAGGTTTAGAACTGCATTTATTGTTGACATATATTTTCTTTCCTTGTTGGAAACCAGTTTGTTCTGAAAAGGAATGTCACTCAAAGGGAAGAAGAATACTCTGTTTATAACATCCATACACTTTAGTAATCATCACTGATCCTTCTCTTTTCTTTGTTTCGTCATGCTTTGTGTTATCAAAAGTCTGGAACAGCAGCAGGATTTTCAACTAACCGGATCTGAACTATGTGAAAGATGAAAGTAAAACCTGTAAACTCTACAGCTTTAACCAAAACTTACATAAGAAAAAAAAATATTCTTCACCCAACTGTAACTACTTACTTTGACTTTTAAACACCCTGAAGAGTCTCAGTGGTGAGAACTTTCAGAAGCAGATTACAGTATATAAATGTAAAATGGTTTTAAACATCATTGTAATTATTAAAAAATAGATATGAGGATTTGCCACCACATAATCTAATCAACACAATATTATATCATGAAATCATACACCTCATTCTTTGAGTTTGTTTTGCACTGTGTTCTGTTCAGTTCATCTGTTGCCATATAGTGTTTGATTTGCTCTCATGTGTTACACTTGTGTCTTGTTAATTATCTTGTTCAGTTCCTGGTGTTTCCTCTTTACATATTGCCCTGTAATGATTGTTCTGTCTCCTGTGTTTTTGTCCTAGATGTACTTTTTAGTTTGAAGAACTCTATGCAATTAGTTCCTGCCTTTATTTTAATATATATATATATATATATATATATATATATATATATATATATATATATATATATATATATATATATATATATATATACATGCCTGCTTATTTTCTTTTCTGTTGCTGGTACCATTTTAATGTCAATAAACTTCACATAATCTACTAAAAAAGTTTTTGTTTTGTTTTTGACACATAAGCTAGATTTGAATGAATGAACATTGCTGTAATGCTAAAGTCACCTATGGTAAAAGTGGAAATATGTTGTAGATTTAATTGTTAAATAATATTTTAAAACCAGTTAATTTAGTTGGTACATGAAATATTAAAGTGAACTAAAGTGTAATTTTAAAAAAGGCGCATTTGTTTTCAAGGAAAAACCTGTTCATGTATCAGTTAAAATATAATTAAACATTATGTACATTCTTTGTGAATGAGATCACTGTCTACTGATTTAAATATTCTTATAAATATACTAATAATGAATAATACAAGCCCTAGAATGTTTACAAATAAAAACAATCTCAAGGCTTATTATATGTAAACCCTAAATCTAAATACGTTATAAAAAAAAAAAAAAGAATATCTGAAGTGAAAGTCCTTTTGTTGCAGTAATTACTGGGAGTGTTACCATGAAAACATTTTTTCTTTTATTCCAAGTTATGCTCAGCTTTTGAATACAGGGCTGGGACACATTTAAAGTCAATGCACTCTTCCTGCATTGTGATTTAACCCACATCAAGAGCCTGTGGAAGAAGCTGAGGTAAGTAAAATTTTTCTCTTTAATATTGTTTGATAGACTATATTCTCAGTGTGTGTGTGAGTGTACATGTTGTTTTGCTAAATAATCAAAAGAATTTGCATTTTCTGCTATCATGGTCAGGGTGATGGGTATAGGGTCACTCCTGGACTAATGTGTTCATCCCGATTAACACAGTGTACAAAATACATGAAAGTCTGCTAAAGAAAAAAAATCTCTTTGAATAATTGAGAACGGACATTTGGGGTTCTGGTTAGATAATCCCTAGATCTAGGGATTTTAACAGCATCTGTTTGCTATATTCACTGAGATACAAATTAAGATCCATATTTTTAATAGTAAACACTGCATTGTAGAGTAATCACATGGTACACAATATGTCCATTGTAATACATTTTATGATAAGGATATACTTAAAGACATCCAATATTAAAGTTGGACCTGTGGTTTGATACTAAATTCTGTACTCTCTGATTACAGAAGGACTACTATATTCTGGTCTTATTTTTGACTTCATCATGAGAATTTCACTCCTGCTGGTGTTCATGTCAGTCCTGTCACTGAGTAAGGTTTTATTTACCGTCTGATTATCAGTCTTTATAATATATATATATATATATATATATATAAACACACATTTGTTTTTCAAAATTTAATAATATTTTTTTTTTGTCTCTTTAACAGCCAGAACACAAACAACAATAACAGCAGAAGGTAGTTATACCAGATCTGTCTTTAAAATTTTTGCTTGTCAATTGAACAAACCCGATGTGAACCTGAGAAATCAGTGAGCATCTTTAATCAGGAAAAAAAACTGCTCTCAAGTGAGTTCATGAGGTTTTTAATTAGGGCCCGAGCACCGATGGTATGAGGACCCTATTGTATTTGCTCAGTCAATTCTTCTTCTTCTCTGAAATGAATCTCATTTTTGAGGGCCTAAACATGCTCGAAAACTCATTAAACTTTGCACACGCGTCAGAAGTGGTGAAAATTTATGTCTGATATGGGTTTCTGAATTAGGTGTGGCAAAATGGCTCGATAGCGCCACCTACAAAATTTCAATTAATCTTCCTTCGCGTATGAAATTCGGTAGACACATGTAACAGTCCAATACCTACAAAAAAAGTCCCTGGGAGCAAAATCTGAAAACCAACAGGAAGTCAGATATTTTGACTTTTATTTTTGCAGTTTTTGCCATTTCAAGATGTTGTACTTTAACAAACTCCTCCTAGAGCTTTAATCATATCAACATCATATTTGGTCAGTCTAATTTAAAGGCCTTTGCGACGTTAAATTGCGAAGATCTTGAGTTTTCGCCGAAGGGCGCGTCCGTGGCAGCCTGACAAGTTGTTGTAACTCGGTCATGTCCGATCTGCCCCAAACTTGACATGTTTTATTAGAGTCCAGGCCTGAAGACTTCTACATGGCAAAATTTAGTTATAGTCATATCACCATCAGCTGTTAGCAGGAAGTGTGGCAAATACAAATGACTGATGTAGTCCTCCTATATTTATATACTTAAACGCATATTGCACACCATGCTCTGTTTTCCTAAAGCCACCGGGTGGAGGTGGCACGAGTGCAAGGGCCCTTTCATTGCTGCTTGCAGCTTTAATGGTGTTTGTATTTGCTCATTCTTTCAGAACCACCACAGTCCTAGGTAATTTGTCATAGACTATATTTATCTAAGAAAACTGATATATATGCATTTGTGTTCATTCTTTCAATAACCACCATAATGGGAACCACCATAAATGTAATAATAAGTAATAATGTGGGTGATAAAAGACTCAACATACACCTATGCAACATTTTTTTTTTAATGCAGCCAACTTTTCTTTAACAGCCATTGCATCAACATCAAAGGATTTGAGCGAGTTTGACATGGGGAGCAAAGGCTGGCCCGTGTGGCCTGATCCAACAGATGAGCTAGTGCACAGTGCATTGCAGTTTGTTGCATATATATATATATATATATATATATATATATAATTTCTTTTCTGTACTGATACTGTTTCTGTATGTATGTATATATATATATATATATATATATATATATATATATATATACATACATCAGTACAGAAAATAAAACTGGACATGTCGAGAGTGTCAAGTGAGTTCATGAGGAATTTGGGATTTACGTTTGTACGGTATATGTTTATTCTTACAGAAAACACCACATGCCAAACACCAGTGTCAGTTAATAATAGTGCGAGGGATGGAAGACTAATCATATGCCTGTGCAACATTTTTATATACCTTAGAAGTGTTTTATAATTTAAAGTTGGCATGAAATGGCTGTTGTGTTAGTCTTTTCTTTCCTATTGTGATGTATATTTGACTCGGCTTCTCGAACAGGAAAATCAATGTCAGTTGACACAGGAAGTCATGTGACTTACCATTTAAGTGTTCCTGATCACTCAGGTACGATTGGGGATATTCTTCAGTTAGATTTTACTCTGAGAGGAACGTATAGAAATTAATTTTTGGGATTAAGTATTTTGCTGTCACATCAACAGTTACACCAGTTGGCCACCAGAGGCCATCATCGTCCCACTACTGATCACAGTCAGTCCTCTCACACATGACTTAAAGAAACATGAGCCTCATAAATCAGTGTGAAATGCAAATATTTTGTGTTTTTTGTGTTCATTCTCTTGCAGCACCAGCAATATTCTATCCATTCGGCTCAGCTGCAGGAGACACCAAACGTTTGGTTAATAGCTACGATTATGTTTCCTTCTCCACTCCATTTGTGTTCTTTGGCCGCACGTACAACCACACATATGTGAGAATCCGGTTCTATTGCCTGATTAAATATAAATGCAAATGTTGTGATAAGCCATTTCACTCTGGATTTGAACTGATTTTTTTTTTTTCAGGTTAATTATAACGGATCTCTTACGTTCAACCACCCTTTACCAGAATCTCTCCCTTACTACATTCCCAAAAATGGAACTGAAGATTTCATTGCTCCGCTCCGGACTAACCTTGCCAACTTTGGGATCGGCAAATACTGGTATTATCAGTACACTAATGGAAGTGTGCTCACTCGCGCCACTCAGGATATAAACCAGTATTTCCCTCAGAGGGCCTTCACTGCTTCTTGGGTCTTTGTTGCAACATGGGATTTTGTTCAAACACGGAACACAAGTGTATATAATCTTCACTCAGCGCCGGTAAATAGTTTTTCCTCTTTTCAGGTACAGGGTCGAAGACTGTGTGTAGACTATGAATCATTATGTTTTTTCTTTTCTTTTACAGGCAATTACGTTTCAAGTGGTTTTAATTTCAGGAGGTGGTTTTTCTTTCATTCTGATGAATTATGGTGACTGTGCTGTGATAAATGGTTATGTGGAGGTGAACAAACATCACAGGACTGAAATAATATTCTGTACTGGCTCTGTATGAATACGTAACATTTGTGTTTTATGGTTTTAATAGGCTGGATTTGACACCATAAACTCTACTGACTACTATCTAATTCATTATGCAACCAATGGCAGCTACATCCCAAACCTCAAGAACACGACTAACGTAAACGTTCCAGGCCGTTGGGCCTTTCTTGTGAATAGAGGATCAGGTAGGACTTTCATCAGGATGTGTATTACTACTTTGGATTCCACCTGTTGTCATCCCAAGTTTTGAAAAGAGTTCCACATGTGTATTCGATAATTTCTCATGCTGTCAGCAAATCACACTGAAGTCCTAAAGGTCAAGCCAGAAGATCAAGAATGGTGGAAAATAACCTTGTACTAAACATTTTAAATGAACCTGAAGGAATAATAATAATAATAAAAGATCTTTTAATACATGACATAAATATGTAATACTATTTGTATTATACACTGCTCAAAAAAATTAAAGGAACACTTTTTAATCAGAGAATAGCATCAAGTCAGTTAAACTCCTGAGATATTGATCTGGTCAGTTCAGTAGCAGAGGGGGTTGTTAATTAGTTTCAGCTGCTTTGGTGTTTAAGAAATTAACAACAGGTGCACTAGATGGGCAACAACGAGATGACCCCCAAACAGGAATGGTTTTACAGGTTGAGGCCACTGACATTTTTTCCCTACTCATCTTTTCTGACTGTTTTTCAATAGTTTTGCATTTGGCTAGGGTCAGTGTCACTACTGGAAGCATGAGGCGATACCTAGACCCTACAGAGGTTGCACAGGCAGTCCAACTCCTCCAGGATGGCATATAAATACATGCCATTGCCAGAAGGTTTGCTGTGTCTCCCAGCACAGTCTCAAGAGCATGGAGGAGATTCCAGGAGACAGGCAGTTACTCTAGAAGAGCTGGACAGGGCTGTAGAAGGCCCTTAACCCATCAGCAGGACCAGTATCTGCTCCGTTGTGCAAGGAGGAAAAGGATGACCACTGCCAGAGCCCTACAAAATGACCTCCATTAGGCCACTGGTGTGAATGTCTCTGACCACACAATCAGAAACAGACTTCATGAGGGTGGCCTGAGGGCCCGACATCCTCTAGTGCAGTGGTCGGCAATAGGCGGCCCGCAGGCCAAAAATGGCCCGCCAGCAATAATATCTGACCCGCACCCGCAGTCATGTTATTTTGATAGAGGCTGGTTCTGAAATAGATCTTCGTCCCGTGGTGCCGTCTAATATTATCACCGTGTCTATACCAGGCGCGATTTTTTTCGCGTTGCGTTGCAAAGCACTTGGACTACATCAAAAACAGAATGGGGAATCCGTTTACTGTCAGGAATGTGTTGTGTCCCGTGACTCGCGTTGCATCCAGTGTATAGTCAATATCACTGATTATAATGGGTTCTATTATCTTTTGACGCGTCGCATCGCGCCGCTCGCGTCCGGTGTAGACACGGTGTTATATTCTTTGAAAACAGCGACAACTTTGTTGCAGATAAGACACACCGGCTTTGCATTCACAAAACTAGGTAAGAACGCATAGTTGTCTTACGATTCTTCTTTGTATGCCCTATTTTCGCTGTCAACTTTCCTCTTTAGACTCTTTGAAAGTGACATTAAATGTTAACATCACTCTGCAGACAACGTAATAGCACACCTCCAGCACACAAACAATTTAAATAAATGCTGTTTAGTATGTGAGGATGCCAAGGAATAATTCTGAGTGTAAAAGTAGGCTACATCAAATAATGATTATAATAAGTTAGGATCCATTGTGAAAAAGCAAATTAAAATGATACACATTTATTATTCACAATATGGAAAGAGGAAATAAAACATAGTTTGTTAAGAGCATGACTCAAACATGCCATTAATGGGCTTATTCAAGTCCTTTTTTATTTTTTGAGTTATTTTTATCCATTCCGCATCTCCCACATGTGTGTTTTAGCAAGGCGGTCTGTGTTGCAAGTTGGTGAATGAAGATACTGGCCAGGTTACTACTCCACTTTATTAATTTATCCAGTGTAAAACCTAGACACTGCCACACAAATGTGGCTTTTTGTTAATGACTGTCCTACTACAGGATTTAACACAGAGTTACAGCTCAATACCAGTTACAAAAGACACTGTAACAGTCTGTCACAGGCAATTCTAGTTGCATTTTTCATTAATTAATTCAAATTATCCTTTGACTATGTTCTGGCCCGCCATCTAGTGGTGAAAAAAATTTTTGGCTTGATGCCAAACTTAATTGCCAACCCCTGCTCTAGTGGGCCCTGTGCTCACTGCCCAGCACCGTGGAGCTCGATTGGCATTTGCCATTGAACACCAGAATTGAAAGGTCCGCCACTGGCGCCCTGTGCTTTTCAGATGAGAGCAGGTTCACCCTGAGCACGTGACAGACGTGAAAGGGTCTGGAGAAGCCGTGGAGAATGTTATGCTGCCTGTAACCTCTGGGACATTATGGTTGGACATATGATATTTTGGTCCATCCGACACTGCCATGTTGCACATCACTGTCCAGTGATGCCCTAGTCCAGATCTGGGAGGAAATACCATTCTGAGTTGCTGCGTTGAAAATTCATCAAAATGGACTAGCCTGCTGCATCATTTTATCACTTTGTTTTTCGAGGTGTCTTTGCATTCAGTCCTCTGTAGGTTGATAATTTTCATTTCCATCAAATGATGTAGCATCCTTTCATTCCTAACACATTACCCAGTCCATATCTGTATAGAAATCCAGCATGATATTTTTCACCATTGAGATCTGATGTGCTTTCAAAGTGTTTCTTTAATTTTTTTGAGCAGTGTATTAAGGGTTAATCCATAGCTAGGTATGCATTACACGATTTTAATGCGTAAAGTGGAGGCAAAAAACCACACAACGTGAAGCACATTAAAATTATGTAGCCCAGTGGTTCCCAAACTGAGGGGCCTGGAGTTATAAAAAGGGGCACGGCAAGGCTAAGGGATACTGTACAGTCCCCAGATTGTTATGCAAAAGAAACCTACAATACCACACTGCAAAATTATCCTAATTCTTATGCAGCTACTTGCCACATAATAAATAATAGAACATGACATCGGTCATGCTGAAAATGTCTTTATGTGGGTGCATGTAGGGGCTAAAAATTATTTTTCTACAAAAAGGGGGATGCACACCTAGACTTATACAGTCCTGGACAGAATTATTGACACCCTTGGTATATATGAGCAAAGAAGGCTGTAAAAATAAATGTGCATTGTTTATCATTTTGATCTTTCATCCCAAAAATACACAATCTAACCTTTTAGAAAAAAAAAAACTATTTCATAATGAGATGATCATCTCAGTATTAATCACTGACAGATTCAAACATGAGCCCCATAAATCAGTGTGAAATGTAAACAAAAATGTCAGATTTTTTTTTTTTTTTTTTTCTCTTGGCAGCACCGGAAATATTTTACCCATTCGGCTTATCTGGAGACACAAGAAACACTGCTGTTTATGATGGAAGCTCCTCAGTTATTCCACTGTTGAGTCCATTTCTGTTCTTTGGCCGCACATATAGGCAGATTTATGTAAGAATTTGATCCCATCTTGATTCATCTAACTGTGTGAATGCTTTATAAACTCATCTGTGGTTAGTGAAACCTGTGATTTTGACAATATTTCTCATGTTTCAGGTTAATAATAATGGACACCTCACATTCAACCAGCCTTCATACGTATTTGTTCCCTACTCCTTTCCTGCTTATGGAGGCCAAGATATAATTGCTGGTCTCTGGACCGACCTTGACAACCGTGCGAGAGGTGTGATTTCATATCATCAGTACACTAATGGAAGTGTTCTCACACGCGCCACTCAGGATATAAACAATCATTTCCCAAATCTGACCTTCAGTGCTTCTTGGGTCTTTGTTGCAACGTGGGATAAAGTCGCTTACTATCCTCTCACTGAAACAGTACGTTTGATATACCTCTGAAATGTGACTGTTTTCACTTTATCAATAATTCCATTAAATTTAGTTTCAGAATACTTTATTGAACACATTAGTATACAGTGATTAAAATTATAATACATTTATAACGGTAAAAATAACAATGAGCTCAGTAAGTAATGTTAATAAAAATAATATTCAATAACACAAAAGTATAATTGTATGTATATAAAGATAAAAAGATGAACAGTGAATGCTAGGTTTAAAGTGATTATTCTTTTTCAATCTTTTCAGGAAACATCGTTTCAAGTGGTTTTAATTTCAGGCAGTAATTTTTCATTTATTCTGATGAATTATGGTGACATTGATGTAACGGGACATCCAGTGGAGGTAAAAGAAGCTTGTTTTCTGTATTGAGAACCAGGGGCAGACTTAACCCAATAAGCGAAGTAAGCGGCATCAGGGAATCGGATATAAAATACCCAGAAGCCTTTATATCATATATTCTGTTTGGTCAGGATATAAATATTAAATGTTTAACATTATTATTATTACATCTGTATAAATGCAGGGCCCCTCATCATGGATTAGAGACCGTTCCATTAGAACTGCAAAGTAAAGTTAAGAGCTACAGCGAGCGCAGGCTCATTAGTAGCAGAGCTTTGCTTATGAAAAATATTAAGATACATTTCCACAGCTCTGACTTTTTTTAAAATAGTCTTAACACATTTATGAAATGTCATTCCATTGACATTACCTGAGTAGTTTAATTAAATACACTAGAAAACCCCGCTCATTCAAGGACGTGCATTTATTTCATGCATGAAGCAAGAACAGAATGTGTCTAAAATGCATGTTCACAGTTCAGTTAAAGTTACACGATAAAGTTTTCCCTCTTTAACTTAATGCTGTTGAACTGAATGTACAAAGTAAACTGTTTGCTAAAACAACCACCACAGCATTGTCAAATAAGAGTGTGGTTTATCTGTCAATCAGCTAAAAAAAAAAAAATAGTGCTTTGAGAGAGAGAGAGAGAGTTGGGGACCCATACCTGGAACTGACATCGATAATCGCCCCCCAAATTACTATATCTTCCCCTGTTGAGAACAGAATGTTACTATTCACTAGTGTATAACAGCATTTGTACTGTATATGTACTACTTATATGAATAATGTTTTTACATACTTTCAGGCTGGTTATGACACAGTAAACTCCTTTAACTACTTTGTGATTCCTGGATCAAACAACGGGAACTTCATCTCAAACCTCAAGAACTCCAGTAATGTCAATGTTCCCGGTCGATGGGCCTTCAGGGTGGACAGTGGACGCAGCACCTCTAAAAGTAAGAAGTCTTGTCTTTCTAGAAATAAATCATAGGTAGGCTAGGTTTCGTTTTTGTTTTGATCAGTTTCATATAACCCCATGTAATGTTTTTGTATGATTAATGTGTGTGTGTTTCCCTTTAGAAAACGTCATTGGACTTCGAGTGAGATTTTCTTCAGTTTTTGATATAACACAGTATGGAAACATTGCGATTGTACAGCAAGTACGTCACACTTACTAGGATTATTTATACAAAATATGGTGCTAATAGATCATTCATGGAAAGTTTGATCTGTCTGTCCGTCTGTTTCAGATAAAACGGGAGCTGGTCAATTACGGTCTGCCAAGCAGCATAGAGGTGAACTTAAGAAAACTACAAAAGATAACGCTGTAAATTCAGTCTCCTTCAGGAAAAGAAATAAAACAGTCCTGTTCACTTAGCATCTGACAGCAAATATCCCATTGATCATGTGAAGTTTGTGAAGACCCCAGTTTTACATTATGTGGTTTTATTTGAAGGATTAAACCTTCAAAAGGAACATAAAACATCATGAAAGTGGTCTTACAGTAGCTCTGTGCGAAGAACAGACTGAAATTTAAGTCATTCAGATGTATAACATACTGACATCCACTCTAGATTTCCTTGTATGCTCACGAGTTCACTGATGTGAAGATTTCCATTTTGACAAAAGCAATCTTTTGATTTAAATCTTTTCAGTAAATCAGCTGATGTTGTTATAAACCTAATCTAAATGATTTAATCATAGATGGGACTGATCTATTACCATCCATGGAAACATTCTGTTTCACAAAACGTCCTTTATAGTGGTAAAAAGGTTTTATTTTATATTTATATTTTTAACAGGAAAAAAATGTAATTTTAAGAACTGATCACTGAAAGGTTCTTTGGAAAAACCAAAAATGGTTCTTCTATGGTATCGCTGTAAAAAACAACAAAAAAAAAAACTTTTGGAACCTTCCCAGACAGCAACATTGTCTGGCCCAGATCCGGCCCACATCTGGTACATGTGGATTATACGCGGACCGGATGTGGGCCGGATCTGTGCCGACATTATGTTGCTGTCAGGGTTTATTTTTAAGAGTGTGCTTATAGCAAAGATTGAGCTTCAATTTCAGTCTATTCCTGATTTAAAATATAATATATGAGTTGTATGGGCACTTTTATGGTGTTTTTGTATTCTTAAAAGCCCCAATCCTCATTTGGGCTTAATACATTTATTCTGAGTTTGTCTTTATATTCCATGTTTTTAAGTCTGCTGTCAGCTTCAGAACTGCATTTATTGTTGACATACACTCCTGAACAAAATCTTAAGACTGGGGGAAACATTACAAGTATTTGCATTTTGCGCTATTGGATCATAACCAGGTTGTAAGTACTGCTTCAAAATGCCAAATGAAGAAACAGGAACAAGAGACAAAAAATAGAGAGTAGGCAATTTATTGAAAACGGCGTTTAAACTCAAACAGGCTGTTCATCAGCTGATCAAAATGGGGCTTTTATGTCATTCTCCGTCAGACTTCACACTGTCTTGATCTCCTGATGGCAAAGGCAAAAAGGCCTTCTGTCTTTGAACGTGGCAGGATTGTTGAGCTGCACAAGCAAGGGCTCTCGCAATTAGGCATGTGACGGCATCTTCACCACATGGAGCAACGTTCCCACCAGCTTCCTGGAAACAGTCACATCAAGCATGCCGAAACGAGTGTTTGAAGTGATCAACACGAACAGTGGGGCTACTCAATACTGGGTCCTTTTTTGACACTTTTAGTTCTGTTGTAGGGTTTTTGGGGCTATGGTCTTAAACTTTTGATCAGCTGATGAACAGCCTGTTTGAGTTTATATGCCGTTTTCAATAAATTGCATACTCTCTATTTTTTGTCTCTTGTTCCTGATTCTTCTTTTGGCATTTTGAAGCGGTACTTACAGCCTGGTTAAGATTAAATATAGCGTGAAATGCAAATGCTTGTAATGTTTCCCCCAGTCTTAAGATTTTGTTCAGGAGTGTATATATTTCTTTCTTGTTGGAAACCAGTTTGTTCTGAAAAGGAATGTCACTCAACGGGAAGGAGAATACTTTGTTTATAACATCCATACACTTTAGTAATCATCACTGATCCTTCTCTTTTCTTTGTCTCGTCATGCTTTGTGTTATCAAAAATCTGTAACAGTAGCAGGATTTTCAACTAACCGAATCTGAACTATGTGAAAGATGAAAGTAAAACCTGTAAACTCTACAGCTTTAACCAAAACTTACATACGAAAAAAAATATACTTCGCTCAACTGTAACTACTTACTTTCACTTTTAAACACCCTGAAGAGTCTCAGTGGTGAGAACTTTCAGAAGAAGATTACAGTACATAAAAGTAAAATTGTTTTAAACATCATTGTAATTATTAAAAAATAGATATGAGTATTTGGCACTACATAATCTAATCAACACAATATATTATCATGAAATCATACACCTCATTCTTTGAGTTTGTTTTGCACTGTGTTCTGTTCAGTTCATCTGTTGCCATATAGTGTTTGATTTGCTCTCATGTGTTACACTTGTGTCTTGTTAATTATCTTGTTCAGTTTCTGGTGTTCCCTGTTTATATTGCTCTGTATTTGTTTCGGTCCTTGTCCATTCTCGTCTTTAAAAAATGGTTGTTCTGTCTCCTGTGTTTTTGTCCTAGATATCCTGTAGAATTGTACTTGTGATTAGATCCTACCTTTATTTTCACTGCTTATTTTCTTTTGTGTTATTGGTACCATTTTAATGTCAATAAACTTAACATAATCTCCTAAAAAAAAAGTTTTTGCTTTGTTTTTAAAAAGACCATACTGACACATAAATTAGATCTGAATGAATGAATGTTGCTAATGCTAAAGTCACCTATATGGTAAAAGTGAAGCGTTGTAAGATTTACAAAAGTGTTGTAGATTTAGTTGTTAAATAATATTTTTGAATTTAAAACCAGTTAATTTAGTTGTTGCATGAAATATTAAAGTATACTAAAGTGTCTTTTTAAAAAACATCTGTTCATGTGTCAGTTAAAATATAATTAGACATTCTGTACATTCTTTTAACTCGTTATTTTTCACTGTAACTAATTAATCTAATTAACGTGTTAAATTGACAGCCCGTTCATCCAGATTAACACAGTGAACAAATACATGAAAGTCTGCTAAAGAAAAAAATCTCTTTGAATGATTCAGAAGGGACATTTGGGGTTCTGGTTAGATAATCCCTAGATTTAGGGATTTTAATAGCATCTGTTTGCTATATTCACTAAGATACAAATTAAGATCCCTATTTTTAATAGTAAATACAGTATTATACTGAGTAATCACATGGTACACAATATGTCATCCAATATTAAAGTTGGACCTGGGATTTGATATTAAATTCTGTACTCTCTGATTACAAAAAGACTACTATATTCTGGTCTTATTTTTGAGTTCATTATGAGAATTTCATTCCTTCTGCTGGTGTTCATGTCAGTCCTGTACTGAGTAAGGTTTATTTTACTATCAGTTTTTATCATATATGTATATATGCTTTATATAAACAAATGATCGCCTTCCAAGTGGTTCCGCCAAAACCGCACTTTTGTATTCTTCAAAAAGCTTACGCTGTATGTCCTACGCCTTCCCTATTCAACTCATGGAAAAATGGAACTGGCGCTGCATTCGTTCCGTGAGTTGAATAGGGAAGGCGTAGGACATACAGCGTAAGCTTTTTGAAGAATACAAAAGTGCAGTTTTGGCGGAACCACTTGGAAGGCGATCATTTGTTTATATAAAGCATATACATTTACATTTTTTTTTTTTTTTCGAAAATGACTGATCGTTTCACTAGGTAAGACCTTTATTTCTCATCTGGTATCGTTTAAAGCCCTTTGAAGCTGCACTGAAACTGTAATTTTGACCGTTTGGAGGCCATTGAAGTCCACTATAAGGAGAATAATCCTGGAATGTTTTCATCAAAAACCTTAATTTCTTTTCGACTGAAGAAAGAAGGACATGGACATCTTGGATGACATGGGGGTGAGTAAATTATCAGGAAAATTTTATTTGAAAGTGAACTAATCCTTTAATTATGAGGTTCCTCAACTGCTCACCTTTTCAGTTGTGTTTTTTGTCTTCATTCTCTCGGCAGGACCGGCGATATTCTATCTATTCATCTCAGCTGCAGGAGACACTGAACATTCGCTTAATAATTATGGTGATGAAAGCTACATATCTGTTGGCCTATCCACTCCATATACGTTCTTTGGCCGCACATACAACCAGTTAAACGTGAGAATTCAGTTCCATTGCCAATCTAAATGTGAATGCAAATGTTGTGATAAGCCAGTTTAGACTTTCCTGGTGGATTTCAACTGATTTCTCTTATTACAGGTTCATTCTAATGGACTCCTTACATTCAACCAACCTCAACCAGCATCAGGACCCAACTACAATCCCACCAGAGGAGCTGAAGACTTCATTGCTCTTCTCTGGGGTGACATTGATGACTATTAAAGTACCATTATGTTCTCATATCATCAGTACACTAATGGAAGTGTGCTCACTCGTGCCACTCAGGATATAAACCAGTATTTCCCTCAGATGAATTTGGTAATCGCACAAGCCCAGTAAGTTTTTATTTATTTATTTACTTTTAAACTGTGCAGACTATAAATCATGTTGTTGTTGTTGTTGTTGTTGTTTTCAGGATATCCTGCATCAAGTGGTCTTAATTTCAGGTGGTGGTCATTCTTTCTTTCTGATGAATTATGGTCACTGTGCTGTGATAAATGAACAAGTGGAGGTAAAACAAACATCACAGGATTAAATTAAACTTCTATACTCTATATACCAGCTCTGTATGTATTCATAACATGTGTTATTCATGGTTTTAATAAGCTGGATATGACACAATAAACTCCGTAAACCACTTTGTAATTTCTGATTCAACTAATGGCAACTACCAAAACCTGAAGAACACGAGTAACGTGAACGTTCTGGGATGTTGACCCTTTATCAGTACATCAGGTAGGAGTTTCATCAAGATTTTGTCAGTTTGTTTATGTTATAATGTCTTATGTATTATGTTTGTGTGTCCCTTTAGAAAGCCTCATAGGAGTTCAAATGAGACTTATATCATATTCAGACCTGACACAGAGTGGAGAGATTGCAAGTAAGTCAGTGGGCATTTTATTTTTTATAGTATAATGGAAATAAAATACTTTTCGATATGTCTGTCCATCTTTGTTTCAGATAAAACAAGAGCTGGTCAGTAGTAGACTTCCAAGTATCATTGAGATGAAGATCAGAAATGTCAAAAAGACACAGCCATAATATCAACTTCATGAAAGGGAATTAAAACACTGAATGTCATTGCCACTGAAAATGTAAAAACTGATAAAGAGAAGAATGTCACTCCACAGGAAGGGAAACCTTTATATTTTCTTCAACTTTTTCATATATATATATATATATATATATATATATATATATACATATATATATAAATATATATATATATATATATATATATATATATATATGTATGTGTATATTAAATATATATATATATATATATATATATATATATATATATATATATATATAAAATCCACATAATGCTGCAAAAAAAGAACTACATTAAATATGTTGATCCAACTTATTTCTGTTTTCATTTAATTTGAATAATAATAATTCTATTTTTCCCTTTTCTCATCACGCTGTTTTATTATCAGATTACTTGCAAGGTTGCAAGGGTTTAAAACTAATCAAACTGGTCTGAAGCATGTGAAAAATGAAATTAAACCTGACCTTCCTCTACAGCTCTATTTACTAGAAGCATACTTGCACAAGCAGACAAATACTTGACCCAGTTAAACTGTTGCTTTCACTTTTAAACACTCTGAATAATTTCAGTGGTGAGAAAGTCACTTTTATATTACAAAATGTAACATGTTTTTAACATCTTTGTAAATATTTGTCCTTAAAAATAAATGAGTCTTGTTTAGACATAGGCATCCTAATTTGTGGCTTAATAAGTGGATAGAATTAATATAGTATGACATAACTAATGAATAAACAACAGGTTTATAGTATTTCTTTCAACACAGTTATACTATAATAAAATATATTAACAATAAAACATGTTTTTGTCTGGTTAGTGCACACATTAGCAAGTAAAATGTCTTGGTTCATTTAATTGGCACAAGAAATTATCTTTTTGTACTGGCAAACAAACCATAAGTAAATACTGACTGAGATTGTTTTAGGTAATTGGTGCCTGTAGCTGAGGGTATTTGTCTGTTCCTTTGCTCACCACGAGAGGGAGACAACAGCTGTTTGCTGCAGTAGCCTAAATGAAACACTGAAATAAATCAGTAAAATTGTTCAGCATTTTTAACATTTAACTACACAGTTGATAGTGGTTTTCTTAAAATTTCTTTGAAATATAATAACTTGTTCATTGAAAAATAAAATTCTGAATGCTATTTTTTTGAAAGTAATCTCACAAAATAGTATTAGGGTTATATGGTCTGCAACTGCAACTCTCCTCATAGTTAGCAGATACATTTACCCTTCATTCCGATACACCAATTCAAAATGATACGAATCATATCAAATAGATTTTTACATTTTCAGAAGAACATGCACAAAACTAGCCATCAGTGGCCCGAGGTGTTATAGAGTGTTCTCGTTGTTGTAAAATATGGTTGTCATTGCTGTGCCTGTACAGTTGTTTTCAATTACTATTGATGGTTGATGGTGTTTTGGACGTATTAATCTGCCCTTTTTAGGTATTAATTTTACTTGACGGTGAAACTCGACATTTCTGAGGAAGCATCACTTGAACCTATTTATAGGCAACATTAAAAACTGTTAGCACTGCCTAAAAATATTTGTTGGTAATATGTTATAAACATTCCCATTCTTTTGTCATATTTTAGTCCCAAGAGGACGGGTAAGCCATTACTACTCATTAGCATCTAAACTGTGATTCTCTGTCTGCATTTAGAATCAAATCTAGTTTAAATCTCATTTCATCCTTTTGAACAGAAGGTGGCGATAAAGTAAGAACAGTTGTTTTATTTATCAGTTAAAGGTGCAATATGTAGAATTTTCTGTCTGCTAGAGATCGCTACAGGCCTATTCAAACAAAGGCGTAGCTTGATGACACCAAGTTTGAGCGCGGAATCTTGGGACCATGAGTATGAGGTAACACAGCTCTGTTTGTCATATTAGATACATTTGAGTGTGTTGAAAATGTTATAACGTTACTCTGTGTGTTCGCTCGGTGGCTGCTGTGAGACACTTGTTGCACACTGCAGTAAGCTAGATCAATTTTAGAATATCATATTAAATGCTGGATGGCTTGTGTTGATAAATTGCATGCAATTAATTTTAAAACGTATTGTATGATGGAGAAAATTCTGTATTACTGTTACTAAAAATAAAGCTGCATCTGATTATGCTATGTTAGCTTCTTCATTAAATAGTGTTTTTCTCTGAGGCATGGTAAAGCATGGTACTCACAAAAAAAAAATCAAGAAAATTAGATTTAAACAATAAGACTAAACGTGTTGAGCAATATAACAATAATTCATTTTCTGTCTATAAATATATCAAAACAGTTGTTCCCTTGTATATAATGTAATATTTTAAAGTGTCTTTGGTGTTTCCATGGTTTCTACAAAATAAAACCGGAAACCGAGGGTAACGCGGGTAATGCACAATTGACAGGCGACTCCTCACACGTCCCGGAGCCTTGGGCTGCGTTCCAGTTCGTTTTTTTCTCTCGCTAACTTCACTCAGTCTCGTTGACTCGGATGCACGTCATTGCTTACGTTGCACGAGTGCCCACTACTGGCGGCACCCTTGCAATGGGCTGAATTGGAACGTCCTTGACGCCCTTGATCACTTGGAATCCTCTATGGAGTTTATTTATTATTTACATTTTTTCCCTTACAAAACTGTTTAATGCAGCATTCTATATGTATATAGGTGTGTTTGGGTTGTTTTAGATATTTAAAAAAAATAATTAATATGTCATAGAGTTGTCTGTGGTGGGGTAAATTAAACACAAAATGCAGTGACGTCACAATCGTGTTGCATTGTGGTATATGGAGCTGTCTGAAGTGTACATATGAAGTAAGGTCTGTCCATATAAACTTCCTTTTGTCCACTTCACGAATTGGAATGCACTTCAAAATGGCGGCAGGGATTCCCCTGTAAGTGCTTAGGGAAGTTTGTGAGTGCCTGTCTAAAAGTGGAGTGGAACACAGCCTTGGTTAAAATTGCAATTTTCTCATGATTTACAAATAGTTGGAAACATTTGGGATATTGTAAGTACTCAAGTGAACAAAATATATAACACTGGCCTAGTGGTTTTTGGATATTTTACTGCAAAATTCTTACATATTACACCTTTAATGGCATCTGACAAGTCACTCTCACTGAGTTTTGAAGTGATATATTGATACAAAAAAAATGGTGTTTTCCGGAGAAACACGTGTTTATGCATTTTTTTTATTCTGTGTGATCCTCATTCTGTAAATTCTTTGTGAATCTATAGCCAATGGCAACAGTCAGAAGAGAGAAAGTTACTCCGCTTAGCAGAAGCTTAGAAACACAAGCAGCACTACTAGTATTGTGTAATTCAATGCCATGCCGATATAACACAAAGTATATATACTGTATGTGCATCATCAGTCTGTAAAAGGCCTCACAGGAGCCTGTTAAGTCAGTAAAAGGAACTGGGACGTTAATATTACAGAACTAATACTGGACTAATAATAGGTGACAGTACTACATTGCCATTGCTATTCTTTCTGAGCTCATTCAAGAGATGTGTGCGCAGGCATTCTTAGGGTGAGTGATAGAACCCTAAAACTCAAAAAAACAAAAAACAAAATCCACAGTAAATAGTACTGTGATGGTACTATTGTGCAGGGTTATAATGGTATCTTATTTTGATACAGTATGCTGCAGGTAGGCCACTACAAAATCATGTACCATAGTAGTTTTTAGTACTTTTTTTATAGTGAATAGATAAAGGGTAAACAGACCTTTATAAAATATTCTTCTTATCTGCAGTTTATGTGAGATTATTTCTAAAGGAAAGACTGTGGGTAGGTTTGAGGGTAGGGGTAGTGTAAGGGGAGAGAATATACAGTTTGTACAGTATAAAAACCTTTACGTTGAGTGTCCTTGTAAGTACAAGTGTGTTGTGTGTGTGTGTGTGTGTGTGTGTGTGTGTGCACATGTGTGTATTAACAATGACTGGCAGTGTTCCAACAAAACATATTTTCTTCTATTCCAGTGGATGTTTTCTATGTAAACAGTGCCAGAACAAGTTTAAAATCAGTATAACTTCCTGCTCACCCACAGCAAGTGCAACAGCAGCTCAGAGGAAAGGTAAGTCAAATCTGTCTATGTAATGTTACATTCCGTAAACTTTATTCTCTCATAATTTATCTATATTATCTCACAATTTTATTTGTGTAATGGAATGAATTACAAAATTTAATTATAATATTATAACAATAGGTATATTTTTATACAAATATAATAAATAAATATAAAGCAATTAGCATATCAAGTTGCTTAATGTTTGATTTTATAAAACAGCAATATATGTTCAATAAATATTTACCTTTATTATTACTTCAATAAATATTTTTTTTAGGGATGAAGTACATAAGCTTGGTATCGGCCCAATACCAAGCTCATGTACTTGTACTCGTACTCGTAAACCTCACGTGACGTAACTGATAGAATTTTCCGTGCACAAAGACACCGGCGGCAGCAGCAGAAATAATGTCAACTTCAAGGGTGTGGAAATACTTTAAAATTAAAGATGACAACCGACACATTGCAAACTGCATGCAAATCACGTTGAATGACAGACCAAAAGTGCTCTCTCTCACGTGCACGCTCCCTCTCCTTTTTGCGAACTCCCAATATATACTTCAGTGGGGGATATAAAGTTGTGAGATACATAATATTGTCGTGAGTTTAATACGTTTTAAAAATATATAGCATGTATTAGTCTCATATAGCATTACATTCCTCATTCAAGCATATATTATAACTAATCCTGATCGATTAAAATGATTAAACTAACACATAATTAATTTCCAACACCACATGGTACACAACTATCAGTCTTTGCATTAATGTTGCAACGGCACAATAATACTGTGCATAATACACACATGATAACGACAGGAAAATATGAGAGATGACTGAAGTGTTTATATATATCCAGAAATATCCAGGGTGCGAGCGGTCCTGTTTCATGAATCAGAGGATCAGGCTTGCGTGATAACGGAGCTGCCAGCTGATCATTTCCCCAGCATGTCGCGAAAAACATTCTATACATCCCGATGTGCATACTATCCACCCTAAATAGAACTGAATATTACTAATGTCACATAGACTACTATTTAGGATGGATAGTATGCATGTTGAGAAGCAGGCACTGTCTTTACAGCACATGGAGCGTGATAATGCACAGCCGCGCCAAACAGACACGAAGAATATAACCAGTTTAACCGCCATCACTTCAAATTATTTATTAAATTTAGCTCTTAATGAAAGCTCTGTAGTCTCACCAATAATTCACCAAGACCGTTCAAACATTTTCTTGACATTTAATTCGTAAAATGACTTTGATTCCCGGGCTGGTTCTGATCGAGGCTATCTATCACTGTAACCGGAAACACTTATCCCCAGTGTGGATCATTCCGGAAGCCAAAAACCCGGAAGTGTGAAATAGGAATATTAGTTCTCCTTGCGCCTGAATGGTCAAATGCACAAATAGTTGTCAAAATGTCCATCGTGTGGAGTATCTCACGTAAATACAGTCGGTTATGGCTTAAGTGGACGCAAACAGGTGGGTGAAAACAGGATATGTGTCAGGATATCACATGGATTCGGTCTTAAAGGGAGAGTAGCCTAATTAAATATTTGTCTGTCATTAATGTTAAAGCTGCACTCCGGCATTTTTGGCCCTCTTGCACGCATCTTGCGGAAGAACATTGTAGCCGGAGCTACTTCTCTCCATGTATGTCTATGGCGAGTCACGCAGTTACTGTGATTGCAGCGGTTCCTACCAGACTGGTCTAAAATAGTCCGTAAGACAAAAACACAGTTTGGAAAATGGATTCATGTTGTACATTCTCATTATATATTTTTTGTAAATTTTGAACACCAAAAAAGTTACGGACAGCAGCTTTAATAAAACAACAAAAGATGTTAAATGAATGTATATATATATCGTGAAATAAAATTTCTCATATCATGGTCATATTGCCCACTCTCAACATTTGTTCTGTAATATTTGTTTAGCACTTTTTGTAAGGCAGGTTAAAAAAAGACTCAATTTTTTTTATTATTATTATTTTAATTATGACTTTAATAATTATGCCCTTTGAATGTTATTGTACACTGTGAAATTTGTGCTTTAAGTTTGTGACAAGAACATAAAAATTATTTTTTTTTTCATTGGAGTAATAATAAAGAAGCTGTCCTGCATTCATTAGTCTCACTGTGTTGTACTTGAAAAACTGCCACATTGCTAAAAAAAAAAAAAAATAATAATAATAATAATAATTTAATAAATGTATAGGCATTGGTATCAGCGAGTACCAGAAAAAAAGTATCAGTACTCGTACTCGGCCCTTAAAAAATGGTATCGGTGCATCCCTAATTTTTTGCCAAGGTATATAGCAGATGTAATTAGGCTTTAATGTGGAATTCAGTTACACTTTATATTGTTTCTTGAACTGTTATCCAAAATGTAAATTATTTGATAAATCTGCAAATTTTTTTTAATTTTTTTTTGGCAAACCGAATGTACTAAATAATGTCAATGTCAGATGTCTAGTATAAAGTGGGACCTTTAGGATATAGGCTTTTTTTTCAACAATTTTGAAAGTGGCTCCCACAGTCATACTTCAAAGTTGAAAATATTTAATTTCTAGTAAATTATTATTTTTCCATTTTTCAAGATTAACATTGGTTTAGTGAGAATAAGAAATCTCCTCTGATTACAGAAGAAGGACTCCTGCATGCTGGTTTTATCTCTGACTTCCTCATCATGAGATTGTCTCCGGTTTCACAAATTCTGCTGGTGCTCATATCAATCATGGCACTGTGTAAGGTTTAGTTTCTGTTTGATTATCAGTATTAAAGTGGCAAAGACAATATAAATATACAATTTTGTGTTTCTGAATTTAATCATCTTTCTCTTTAACAGCCAGGGCACAAACGACAACTCAAACATCAGCTGACACAACAACTGAAACAGCAACAACACAGGCTATAGGTAAATATAGACCTTTGAATTTGTTAGATCAGATGGATCTCCATGTCAGAAATATCAGATATATTAAATCTGACCCCAGGCGCTAGAAGAAATTGGTCTTCTATTAGCCTGAGAGTTTGACTGAGAAAGCCAGGGAAGAGCAGAAGCAGGAGACAAAGTGAAATGAAAAACCTAAAACAACACACATGTTGTTAAAGTCGAACAGTGTTGTGAGTGATGGAGGACTCTTTATATGCAACATTTTAATGTACTTTACAGAAGTGACTTTACAGAAGTAATGCCTGTCCGATGGCAGCAGGTCAAACAATTTAAACCCAGGGTGTGAGGAGTCCTTAAAAAAATGTAATCTTACTGAGGCAGCGAGAGTTATACATGTCCTTCAGTGATGGGAGGGGGCATCCAATGATCATTAATGCAGTGTTTATGATTCTCTGAAGTCCCCTCTTATCTGCCTCAGAGCAACTAGAATACCACACTATAATGCATCAACACACTCTCAATGGAAGAGCGATAGTAGGTGTTTGTATGTGTTCATTCTTTCAGTAGCCATCTCAGACTCCACAACAGCCCAACAAGATAATTCATAATGAGCGTATCTATATGTTAGTGTAAGAGTGAAGACAATATTTAAACAACATTTAAAATGTAGTCTCTCTTTTAAGATAAGAAGGCCTACCAAAAATATGAGTTACATGAATCTATATACATTTGTTCAATCCAATGCTTTTCTGACTATCAGACACTACCACAGAATCCACCACAATTCTGTAATAATTATGTGATTGATAGATGACTATAAACCTTGAAATAAAAAAATGTTGTCTGTGGTGTCAACTGAACAAACCGATATGATCCTGAGAAATCAGTGAGCATCTTCATGAGGAAAGAAAACTGCACTCGTCAAGTGAGTTTATGAGTTTTTAATGGTGCTCATACTTTTTCATTGTTTCAGAAACTTCCACCACTGAAACCGCCACCACAGACACCACCACCACAGAACCTACCACTACAGACACCACCACCAGTGAAACCACCACCACCACCACCAGTGAAACCACCACCACAGAACCCACCACCACTACAGCCACCACCACCAGTGAAACCACCACCAGTGAAACCACCAGCACTACAGACACCTCCACCACTGAAACCACCAGCACCACCAGTGAAACCACCACCACAGAACCCACCACAACTACAGACACCACCACCAGTGAAACCACCACCACAGACACCACCACCAGTGTAACCACCAGCACTACAGACACCTCCACCACTGAAACCACCAGCACCACCAGTGAAACCACCACCACAGAACCCACCACAACTACAGACACCACCACCAGTGAAACCCCCACCACTGCTACAGACACCACCACCAGTGAAACCCCCACCACTGCTACAGACACCACCACCAGTGAAACCACCAGCACTACAGACACCACCACCAGTGAAACCACCACCACTACAGACACCACCACCAGTGAAACCACCACCACTACAGACACCACAACTACTGAAACCACCACCACTGAAACCACGACAGAACCCACCACCACCAGTGAAACCACCAGCACTACAGACACCTCCACCACTGAAACCACCAGCACCACCAGTGAAACCACCACCACAGAACCCACCACAACTACAGACACCACCACCAGTGAAACCCCCACCACTGCTACAGACACCACCACCAGTGAAACCACCACCACTACAGACACCACCACCACTGGAACCACCACCACTACAGACACCACAACCACCGAAACCTCCACCACTGAAATCACCACCACCACCACAGAACCCACTATCACTACAGACACCACCACCACCACAGAACCCACTATCACTACAGACACCACCACCAGCGAAACCACCACTACAGACACCACCACCAGTGAAACCACCACCACTACAGACACCACCACCACAGAAACCACCACCACAGAACCCCCCACCACCAGTGAAACCACCACCACAGAACCCCCCACCTCCACAGACACCACCACCACCACTGAAACCACCACCACAGAACCCACAACCACCAGCACTGCAACCACCACTACAGAACCCACCACCACCACTGTAACCACCACCCAACCCACCACCCCTGAAACCACCACAGAACCCACCACCACTGTAACCACCACCCAACCCACCACTACTGAAACCACCACAGAACCCACCACCACCACCGAAACCACCACCCAACCCACTACCACTGAAACCACCACCACAGAACCCCCCACCTCCACAGACACCACCACCACAACTGAAGCCACCACAGAACCCACCACCACAGACACCACCACCACTGCAACCACCACCCAACCCACCACCAATGAAACGACAACAGAACCCACCACCACTCTAACCACCACCACAGAACCCTCCACCACTGAAACCACCACAGAACCAGCCACCACCACCACCACCACTGGAACCACCACAGAACCCACCACCACTACCACAGAAACCATCACAACTGAAACCACCACAGAACCCACCACCACAGACACCACCACCACTGAAACCACCACCACCACCACAGAACCCACCACCATCACTACTGTAACCACCACCACTGAAACCACCACAGAACCCACCACCACTGTAACCACAACAGAACCCACCACCACTCTAACCACTACCACAGAACCCTCCACCACTGAAACCACCACAGAACCAGCCACCACCACCACCACTGGAACCACCACAGAACCCACCACCACTACCACAGAAACCACCACAACTGAAACCACCACAGAACCCACCACCACTGAAACCACCACCCAACCCACCACCATCACTACTGTAACCACCACCACTGAAACCACCACAGAACCCACCACCACAGAACCCGCCACCACCACCACTGTAACCACCACAGAACCCGCCACCACTACCACAGAACCCACCACCACTACTGAAACCACCACCAGTGAAACCACCACCACAGAACCCACCACCACTACAGCCACCACCACCAGTGAAACCACCACCAGTGAAACCACCAGCACTACAGACACCTCCACCACTGAAACCACCAGCACCACCAGTGAAACCACCACCACAGAACCCACCACAACTACAGACACCACCACCAGTGAAACCACCACCACAGACACCACCACCAGTGTAACCACCAGCACTACAGACACCTCCACCACTGAAACCACCAGCACCACCAGTGAAACCACCACCACAGAACCCACCACAACTACAGACACCACCACCAGTGAAACCCCCACCACTGCTACAGACACCACCACCAGTGAAACCCCCACCACTGCTACAGACACCACCACCAGTGAAACCACCAGCACTACAGACACCACCACCAGTGAAACCACCACCACTACAGACACCACCACCAGTGAAACCACCACCACTACAGACACCACAACTACTGAAACCACCACCACTGAAACCACGACAGAACCCACCACCACCAGTGAAACCACCAGCACTACAGACACCTCCACCACTGAAACCACCAGCACCACCAGTGAAACCACCACCACAGAACCCACCACAACTACAGACACCACCACCAGTGAAACCACCACCACTACAGACACCACCACCACTGGAACCACCACCACTACAGACACCACAACCACCGAAACCTCCACCACTGAAATCACCACCACCACCACAGAACCCACTATCACTACAGACACCACCACCAGCGAAACCACCACTACAGACACCACCACCAGTGAAACCACCACCACTACAGACACCACCACCACAGAAACCACCACCACAGAACCCCCCACCACCAGTGAAACCACCACCACAGAACCCCCCACCTCCACAGACACCACCACCACCACTGAAACCACCACCACAGAACCCACAACCACCAGCACTGCAACCACCACTACAGAACCCACCACCACCACTGTAACCACCACCCAACCCACCACCCCTGAAACCACCACAGAACCCACCACTACTGAAACCACCACAGAACCCACCACCACCACCGAAACCACCACCCAACCCACTACCACTGAAACCACCACCACAGAACCCCCCACCTCCACAGACACCACCACCACAACTGAAGCCACCACAGAACCCACCACCACAGACACCACCACCACTGCAACCACCACCCAACCCACCACCAATGAAACGACAACAGAACCCACCACCACTCTAACCACCACCACAGAACCCTCCACCACTGAAACCACCACAGAACCAGCCACCACCACCACCACCACTGGAACCACCACAGAACCCACCACCACTACCACAGAAACCATCACAACTGAAACCACCACAGAACCCACCACCACAGACACCACCACCACAGAACCCACCACCACCACCACAGAACCCACCACCATCACTACTGTAACCACCACCACTGAAACCACCACAGAACCCACCACCACTGTAACCACAACAGAACCCACCACCACTCTAACCACTACCACAGAACCCTCCACCACTGAAACCACCACAGAACCAGCCACCACCACCACCACTGGAACCACCACAGAACCCACCACCACTACCACAGAAACCACCACAACTGAAACCACCACAGAACCCACCACCACTGAAACCACCACCCAACCCACCACCATCACTACTGTAACCACCACCACTGAAACCACCACAGAACCCACCACCACAGAACCCGCCACCACCACCACTGTAACCACCACAGAACCCGCCACCACTACCACAGAACCCACCACCACTACTGAAACCACCACCACTGAAGCCACCACTACTGAAACCACCACCACAGAACCCACCACCACTACTGTAACCACCACCCAACCCACCACCACTGAAACCACCACAGAACCCACCACCACCACTACTGTAACCACCACCCAACCCACCACCACTGAAACGACCACAGAACACACCACCACCACTGTAACCACCACAGAACCCGCCACCACCACTGGAACCACCACTGAATCCACCACCACTACCACAGAACCCACCACCACCACTGAAGCCACCACCACTGAAACCACCACCACTGTAACCACCACCCAACCCACCACCACTGAAACCACCACAGAACCCACCACCACCACTACTGTAACCACCACTGAAACCACCACAGAACCCACCACCACCACCACTGTAACCACCACCCAACCCACCACCACAGAACCCGCCACCACCACCACTGGAACCACCACAGAATCCACCACCACTACCACAGAACCCACCATCACCACTGAAACCACTACCACAGAACCCACCACCACTACTGAAACCACCACCCAACCCACCACCACTGAAACCACCACAGAACCCACCACCACCACTACTGTAACCACCACCCAACCCACCACCACTGAAACCACCACAGAACCCACCACCACCACTACTGTAACCACCACCCAACCCACCACCACTGAAACCACCACAGAACACACCACCACCACCACTGGAACCACCACTGAATCCACCACCACTACCACAGAACCCACCACCACCACTGAAGCCACCACCACTGAAACCACCACCACTGTAACCACCACCCAACCCACCACCACTGAAACCACCACAGAACCCACCACCACCACTACTGTAACCACCACTGAAACCACCACAGAACCCACCACCACCACCACCACCACCCAACCCACCACCACTGTAACCACCACAGAACCCACCACCACTGTAACCACCACCCAACCCACCACCACTGAAGCCACCACAGAACCCACCACCACCACCACTGTAACTACCACAGAACCCACCACCACTGTAACCACCACCCAACCCACCACCACTACCACAGAACCCACCACCACCACTGAAACCACTACCACAGAACCCACCACCACCACCACCACCACTGAAGCCACCACCACCACAGAACCCACCACCACAACCACCACCCAACCCACCACCACTGAAACCACCACAGAACCCACCACCACCACTACTGTAACCACCACCCAACCCACCACCACCACCACTGTAACCACCACCCAACCCACCACAACTGAAACCACCACAGAACCCACCACCACCACTACTGTAACCACCACCCAACCCACCACCACTGAAACCACCACAGAACCCACCACCACCACCACCCAACCCACCACCACCACCACCACCCAACCCACCACCACCACCACTGGAACCACCACAGAATCCACCACCACTACCACAGAACCCACCACCACCACTGAAACCACTACCACAGAACCCACCACCACCACCACCACTGAAACAACCACCACAGAACCCACCACCACAACCACCACCCAGCCCACCACCACTGAAACCACCACAGAACCCACCACCACTACTGTAACCACCACCCAACCCACCACCACTGTAACCACCACCCAACCCACCACAACTGAAACCACCACAGAACCCACCACCACTACTGTAACCACCACCCAACCCACCACCACTGAAACCACCACCACCACCACCACTGTAACCACCACCCAACCCACCACCACTGAAACCACCACAGAACCCACCACCACCACCACTGTAACCACCACAGAACCCACCACCACCACTGGAACCACCACAGAATCCTCCACCACTACCACAGAACCCACCACCACCACTGAAACCACAACCACAGAACCCACCACCACCACTGTAACCACCACCCAACCCACCACCACCACCACTGGAACCACCACAGAATCCACCACCACTACCACAGAACCCACCACCACCACTGAAACCACTACCACAGAACCCACCACCACCACCACTGAAACAACCACCACAGAACCCACCACCACAACCACCACCCAACCCACCACCACTGAAACCACCACAGAACCCACCACCACTACTGTAACCACCACCCAACCCACCACCACTGAAACCACCACAGAACCCACCACCACTACTGTAACCACCACCCAACCCACCACCACTGTAACCACCACCCAACCCACCACAACTGAAACCACCACAGAACCCACCACCACTACTGTAACCACCACCCAACCCACCACCACTGAAACCACCACAGAACCCACCACCACCACCACTGTAACCACCACCCAACCCACCACCACTGAAACCACCACAGAACCCACCACCACCACCACTGTAACCACCACAGAACCCACCACCACCACTGGAACCACCACAGAATCCACCACCACTACCACAGAACCCACCACCACCACTGAAACCACAACCACAGAACCCACCACCACCACTGAAGCCACCACCACAGAACACACCACCACCACTACTGTAACCACCACCCAACCCACCACCACTACTGTAACCACCACCCAACCCACCACCACTGTAACCACCACCCAACCCACCACAACTGAAACCACCACAGAACCCACCACCACTACTGTAACCACCACCCAACCCACCACCACTGAAACCACCACCACCACCACTGTAACCACCACCCAACCCACCACCACTGAAACCACCACAGAACCCACCACCACCACCACTGTAACCACCACAGAACCCACCACCACCACTGGAACCACCACAGAATCCTCCACCACTACCACAGAACCCACCACCACCACTGAAACCACAACCACAGAACCCACCACCACCACTGAAGCCACCACCACAGAACCCACCACCACCACTGTAACCACCACCCAACCCACCACCACCACCACTGGAACCACCACAGAATCCACCACCACTACCACAGAACCCACCACCACCACTGAAACCACTACCACAGAACCCACCACCACCACCACTGAAACAACCACCACAGAACCCACCACCACAACCACCACCCAACCCACCACCACTGAAACCACCACGGAACCCACCACCACTACTGTAACCACCACCCAACCCACCACCACTGAAACCACCACAGAACCCACCACCACTACTGTAACCACCACCCAACCCACCACCACTGTAACCACCACCCAACCCACCACAACTGAAACCACCACAGAACCCACCACCACTACTGTAACCACCACCCAACCCACCACCACTGAAACCACCACAGAACCCACCACCACCACCACTGTAACCACCACCCAACCCACCACCACTGAAACCACCACAGAACCCACCACCACCACCACTGTAACCACCACAGAACCCACCACCACCACTGGAACCACCACAGAATCCACCACCACTACCACAGAACCCACCACCACCACTGAAACCACAACCACAGAACCCACCACCACCACTGAAGCCACCACCACAGAACACACCACCACCACTACTGTAACCACCACCCAACCCACCACCACCACCACTGTAACCACCACCCAACCCACCACAACTGAAACCACCACAGAACCCACCACCACCACTACTGTAACCACCACCCAACCGACCACCACTGAAACCACCACAGAACCCACCACCACCACTGTAACCACCACAGAACCCACCACCACTGAAACCACTACCACTGAAACCACCACCACCACCACTGAAACCACCACAGAACCCACCACCACGACAGAACTCACCACCACTGAAACCACCACAGCCCAACCAGGTAATAATGCTGCGAGTAATACATGATCTATCACATGCCTATGCAATGCTTTTATGTTATTTACAGAATGCCTAACAAGTAAACAAATTAGGTACAAGTGAATGTTCTGTATTGTGAATACATTCACTGCTGAAGCACGTTGTTACCCCTTCCATCATTACTGCATTCACTACACTAATATAGCCAAAAATTTGTATTGATGTTACTTTTTTGCAGTCATTAATCATTATATGCCATCCATCCGCTAGAAAAATAGTCCCTGACAGTGACAGTAAATGACAGGAGAATGTTCCTAGATGCAATGCCTCATCTGATGGAGCTCAAATGAAAACAGAGAATATGAACTATTCTCATGCACTGTCATTATTTTTAAAATGATGCCAGAAGGGGAGACTTGTACTTAATTAAATTAATAACAAATAGTTAATTTTGGCATAAACACAAAATACATGAACAGTTTTGACAGTAATATTGATTGTTTTTGTTGCTTAGGATGTTGCGGGGTGATACAAAGACGTGTTCAGTGAAGCAGTCATAGTACTTTATCATAAATAAAACATGGCTATCGACCAATCAGCACAATCTGTTTTGTAATACTTCTTAATACTTTTTTGCTTGAACAGAAATCAGAAATGGTTTTTTGTCTCTTTTAGTTCAGTTCTGTTATCCTTGAGCTCATAATAAGCTTTCGCCTAACTTCTTGCACCAAATCACATTATTTGTTAAGCTTACATCGCACCTTCCTTTGGACCACATAAGATGGATTGACCCCACTCAAAAAGACCAAAAATATTGATGACTCTTCATACATTGACTCAGTATACATTTGTCCAATTAAATTCTCTCTAGTACATTGAAAGGTACTTGTAGACCATTGAATTAGAACCAAATATGTTTTTTAAAATGTTGTCTGGGTGTCAACTGAACAAACCCGATGTGAACCTGAGAAATCAGTGAGCATCTTAATCAGGAAAGAAAATTGTTCTCATCAAGTGAGTTCATGAGGTTTTTAATGTTGTTTGTATTTGTTCATTCTTTCAGTAATCACCACCACTGAAACCACCACAGTTCTACCAGGTAATGATCTAATCTTTATGTTAGTGTAAGAGTGAAGACAAAATAAACGTTTAGCTTATATACACATTTCAAAAGTAGTCTTTCTCTTCTAAGAAAAGGGACCAAATATACTGTATATGCTCCTTTGTCCAATCAAATTCTCTCTAGAATAAGAATGTCCTTCCCCCTTAAAGCAAGTAGCAAACTGTAGATCAGTGCATTATTCATGTTTTTTTAATAAACCAACCCAAACCACCTGTTTCAACAGAAAATAAACAGAAAAAGAAAGCTGAACTCGTCAAGTGAGTTTATAAGCTATTTAAGTGTTTGTAATTGCTTTCATTCTTTCAGAAACCACCACAGAAACCATACAGTTCTGATCTTTTGATCATATCCTTTTTTTTCTTTTTTTGCCTATTTGCATACACATTAGACACGGCTGGTATCTAATATCTGTGTTTACGTTAATCCTAATCCAAAGTGATTCTCTTGGTGATCGCTTTACTATGCGACATGATTAACCCTCTGGTTTTCAATGGCCATGCTATTAAAATTATTGACAACTCTTTACTTAAAGCCTTTATGTATAATGCATTATAAAAATATATAAAAGTAATGCACCTGAGAGACTGTGATTGTGAATTACCTCTACAGCATCTCTATGTAATAGTGAAGCTGTGAATTAAATTACAAAAACGGCCAAGTTATCACCTTGTTGCTGAGAAATTTATTGTAGCTTTCAGTAGCGAAGCTGTTTTATTTATAAAGTTCACAGGGTAGAGGTTGAAAATCAATTTCTATACTCCTGAATGTTTCTGTGTGTGTGCAGTCTTACCTATAGATATGTGCTTTAAAACGATTAATCGCGATTAATCACATCCAAAATAAAAGTTTGTGTTAACATAATATATGTGTGTACTGTGTGCATATATATATATATACACACACACACACACAATTACTTGTATTTATTCAAGAAATCTTTACGTGTATGTAATTTATATTCATGTAATTTATATTATACATAAATATAAATATTTTATATAAATACAATATATTTTTGTTTAATATATACATGCATGTGTATTTATATATGCATAATAAATATACAAAGTACACACAAATATATCATGCAAACATAAACTTTTATTTTGGATGCGATTAATCATGAATAATCATTTGACAGTACTAATATATATGTATAAAGTTTACACCTGAATAAAAAAAGAGTTTAACTGCAAGGTCATACAGGCGCGTGTGCTTCATAATAAGACATTGAAAAGCTATCTTTGCGGGCAAACGTGTCACTCTTGCCTTGTGGTGGCTTGGAATTCCAAAGGGAATCAGGTATGTGTTTAGACGTAGGTCAGATGTCCAAATAGCGGATATGCATCTGATTTAAAACCACATTTGGAAGTGGCTCAGAGCAGATGCAAAAAAATTGTGCAGATTTTTCTGTTTACATGTGTGCAAAGATAAAAAATAATAACAGACAATAATAATAATAATAATAATAGACAAAAAATATTGTTGACTCCTCTAGGGCTTTCATGATTCCTCAAAATTAAATTTGAGTACTCGATTTAAAAAAAAAAAAAACTTGATTGCAATTTACCCGTTTCGATTAACCAGCATAATACCGCAAGGGGCACATTCAAGGACAAGAATCCATTAACCGCATTATTAGACCGTTTTAAGGCTGCACAATATATTTAATTAATGAACATTTTAACTTTGATCATGCTGTAAAGTGTAACAACAAAAATCACCAGGCAGTTGGTGCCCTCTGCAGGCATTTGTTAGAATATAATAATGTACAAAAGTTGTTTATTTTATGTATATTACATTATATATTTTAAAAGTGTTGCTCAATAAAACCATATGACTACTTGATTTTGATACATTATTTGAACTGTTTTTGATTGCCTCATTGTTATTATATATGTTTTTAAGTCATTTTAAAGGCTATTGTTCACTTCACCACAAAAAAAAGATCCAATTACTCGATTAATCAATTAAACTGGATTAAATTAAATTAATTTAAACAATTAAATTGGAATGCAGAAAAACTGAGTTCCTGAGGTATTTAATGGTGTTTGTATGTGTTCATTCTTTCAGTAACCACCACAGAAACCACCACTGAATCCACCACAGTCCTACCAGGTAATAAGGCTGTGAGTTATGGATAACTCATTATTGTCGCCACTATGTTATCCATAGGAAACACATTTACGATCTTTAAGTGAGTTCATGAGGTATTTAATAGTTTTTAATGGAATTTGTGTTCATCCTTTCAGACACCACTACCACCACAGCGGAAACCACCACAATCTTAACAAGTAATAATTTTGCAGAACTTTTTTTCACATTCAAGACATCTTATATTACCACTGTGCCCGTGTATGCCACTAATGCAACAATCACCCTTTAGCATCTGTTTACCAGGGTTATTATAGTTAACCGAAACCACTACTAAAAACATTTTCATTAAATGAAATAAAACAAACATTAACAGAAAACTTTACTTTCAGTTTTCAGCCAAGGCAACATTTCTGTTTTTCTAACGGAAATACTAAAATTACTAAAAAAAAAAAAAAAAAAATTATAGAAACTATATAGACATTAAAAAATAAAGATATAGAAACTATAACATATTAAAGGGCACCTATTATGCTAAATCCACTTTTACAAGGTGTTTGGATATAAATGTCTGTTAGCAGTGTGTGAACACAACCACCCCACAATGATAAAAAAAATCCACCCACTCCTTTTTTTTTTAAAATACCCATTAAACCAAAGCAGTCTCATTAGACAAGCCGCTTTGACGTCACATTACTCATGCCCCGCCCACGGCCGCCGATTGACAGTCCTGTATTACCATGGTTTCCGCCCTCAGTGAGTTGTCCGCCATTTTCTCCGCGGTCGAGCAGCTGTAGCGTCAACAATGTCTGGTAAGTAACTGAGATGTTTTGTTGTTGGATGTAAGAGTGAACTTAACAGTCTGAGCCGCTGAACGTAGTGGATTAGTTTTATTAGTTTTGAAAGAAAGGAATGCACCAGTAACGTTGCCTGCGATTTATTTTCACAGATATAACTGTGTTTATGTTAACTGTATGTGTTTTTGACAGAAACGTGTGTATTTAACAGTTTAAACATAAAAAATGTGAGAGAAGTTAGTCACGAGACTTGAAATCGGCTGTCTGTGTGCTTGTGCTTCAGATAAGTGCGCTCAGAAAATGATCCATGAGAAGTTGAAACTGATATAGCTTTAAAACGCGTGGAAATAAACTTTAATGATGAAAGAAGAACTATGCTATCCATGAGAGTGATTGCGATATAGATGATAATCAAAACCAAGCAGATGTCTTGTTAATATTTGGCAGAGAATCTGATTGCGGCAGGAACTGTGATCGTTGAGAGGGGGCGGGGCACAGCAGCTCATTTGCATTTAAAGACACATGCGCGAAAACAGCCTGTTCTTGACTGTAGTCAGAAATGGAAATGGGTATTTACAACATGGATTTATAAATGATCTGTGAGGTATTTTAAGATGAAACTTCACAGACACATTCTGGGGACACCTGAGACTTAAATTACATCTTAAAAAATGATAATAGTAATAGTAGGGGACATTTAATGCGCACTTCGACTGTGTTTTATTCAGCTCTTACAGTGATTTTCTGGAGTAAAAATGGACTCTTCATCTTTTGTGTGAAGTACAATAAACGTCATAAAACTCATCAGTAAAGTTTTGGCCATCATTCAAACAGGGTCCGTTACAACAGGCTTGTACTAATAGTGGATAAAAGCAAGATGACAACATAAGTTATAACCGTAATTAAACTAAACTATACCTGTTCTGTCTCCATGCAGCATATATTCTCTGGCTCTGTAGGCATCATTGTCTGACTCCGGTTTGAACTGAACACAGCTACTGAACGTTTCTAACATTTTCAGTGCATGAAATTGTCCTGTTTGTTTGTTGTATGAGCTGTTAAAGCTCCGCCCTCTACTTGAAACTGGGCCGGGAGCAGCAGCTCATTTGCAGTTAAAGGGACACACACAAAAATGGCAAGTTTTTGCTCACCCCCCAGAACTGGCCATTTTAACATGCCATAATGAAAAATAATCTGTGGGGTATTTTGAGCTAAAACTTAACATACACACTCTGAGGACATCAGAAAGGGAAACAATAAAAATATTATTAGTACAACCACCACAGTCTCAACAAATAATGATGCTGCGACTGATAGGCGACCCATCATGACTATACAATGCATTTTTTTAATGTACTTTACAGAAGTGCTTTATAATTGAATAATCTTTTTTTTTTAACAGCCACTTCAACAACAACTGCATGGACAGGTATTTATTGACTTTCGAATTAATGGTTCGTTGACTTTGGAATAGCCATAGTTACTGCTTACATCTTCATTTGTATTTTTTGTGTTGATTCTATTTGCAGCACCAGCGATATTCTATCCATTCGGCTCAGCGGCAGGAGACGGTGAACAGCTCGAAATTGGTTATGAAACCTATGTATTCGTTCCCTTCTCCACTCCATTTACATTCTTTGGCCGCAAGTACAACTACATATATGTGAGAATCCAGTTCCATTGGTAATCTGATATGAATGCAAATAAGCTAGTTCATACTTTACTGATGGATTTGAATGATTTTTTTCTTACTTTAGGTTAATAATAATGGACTCATTACTTTCAACCAACCTTTACCAGAAGCTTACTACCCTTACCAATTTCCCACATATGGAGCTGAAGATTTCATTGCTCCTCTCTGGACTGACCTTGACGACTTTGGGATAGGCAAATACTGGTATCATCAGTACACTAATGGAAGTGTGCTCACTCGCGCCACTCAGGATATAAACCGGTATTTCCCTCATATTAACTTCACTGCTTCTTGGGTCTTTGTTGCAACATGGGACTATGTTCAAACATGGAATACAAATGAATTTAATCTTCGCTCAGCACCGGTAAATATTTTTTCTTCTTTTCTTTTCAGGTTGGAGGTCAAAGACTATGAATCATGATGTTGTTGTTTTTTTGTTTTTTTATTTCAGGCAATCACATTTCAAGTGGTTTTAATTTCAGGAGGTGGTTTTTCATTCATTCTGATAAATTATGGTGACTGTGCTGGGATATCTTTTCCAGTGGAGGTAAAAGAAACATCACAAAATTGAAATAATATTCTATACTGGCTCTGTATCTATACATAACATTAAATTTTCATGGTTTTAATAGGCTGGATACGACACCATAAACTCCACTGACTACTATGTCATTCATTATAATGCAAATGATGGCTACTCCATCCCAAACCTCAAGAACACGAGTAACATAAACGTTCCAGGTCGTTGGGCCTTTCTTGTGAACAATGGAACAAGTAGGACTTTCATCAAATTAATGTGTTGCTGTTATCAGTTTGTTAATATATATATATATATATATATATGAGTGTGTGTGTTACTATGCCTTTTTATTTCTTTGTTTCCTTTTAGAAAATGTCTTGGGAGTTCAAATGAAACTTAGGTCATTTTTAGACCTGACACAAAATGGAAAAATTGAGGTTGTTCTGCAGCAAGTAAGTCATACTTTTAATATAAAAGTTGTTGTTTGGAAGCCCTTTTCTGCCTCATAGAAAAAAACACCAACTTTGTCTCTTATCTTATATCTTTATATCTGACAGAGTTGACTTTATTTCTTATTTTAAACTCTTTTTTTTAACAGACTTAACCAATAGAGATATATTTTATACACTGGAAATAAAATATATTTTGATCTATCTGTCCATCTTTGTTTCAGATTAAACAAGAGCTGGTCAATCGTGGAGTGTCAGGTTCCTTTAAGATGACATTACGAAACGTCAAAAAGACACAGCCGTAATACATGGAAGGGACTTAAAAACCTTAAAATGTGTCCTTGAAGATGGATAAAGAGAAGAATGTCACTCCACATGAAGGAATATATTTTCTCACCCTTCAACTTCTTATTCTCACACATATTGTACATATATAACTATATATATAAATTATTCACACACAAACATAAATGAGCATATGAAATATGATGAAAAAAATCACAATGTGAATATGATACAATTACATAATGAAATTATGTTGATTAATATTGTTCCAATTGATTAATAATGTTCCAATCTAATCTAGCATGTTTTTCTTCCTTTGTCATATCATGTGTTGTTATCAGATATCTTTAAAAATCTGCAGCATGTGAACAATGCAATTTAACATGTTTTTCATCTACAACTCCATTTACCAGAAGCATTACTCATCCACGTCCAAAATACCTGCACGTATTGTTCTCATTGACATGACTGTGTAATATGATACGAAGGTACTTAAGGACAGCAGCTTTCAGCAGGACATCAATTACCAACATTCACAAAGTGCCAACCCCTGATATTTAATAAGGTCTAGGTCACAATTTTTCAGTTTTGTTCATGGTTATTGAGAATGAGGGCATAGCAGATTGTTTATTTTGCCGTTCTGAATGATTTTGGCACAAAATCATTTTAACAGTTTGATACACAAGCTTTGACGTCAACCCCCCAAAAAGGGAAGCCTTTTCTCCTCCCTTTTTCAAAGTTTATTCAAAGCTTGTGTATTTTATTTTTTTTTCCCCCAGAACATTTTACTGTGTGTTTGTGTACAAACAAGGAGTTGAGAACAGTTGGTTGAACAGTTGTTGGCAAATAAAATATTTTTACTTGGCACACCTTGAAGAAATCTGATTTGGTGTCCCATAAAAAAAGTTAGCTTTAACTTATTTACACTGTTAAAGAGTTGCATTCTCATGCTAAACATGGCCAAAGATTCAAAACATGAGTTGGACGTATGACGGAGTATTTCTGTGCCAAATACACTACTTCCGGTTTCGGAGAGTTTTTTTAGAGTGTGGCCTGTATGACGTCAAAAGAGAGCGGAATTCGTTATATAGGCACTTCTCCCTGATAAGCGTGCACACACACATCACCCAGAACAAGAGTACGCCCATCAATGCGCTTCCTTCGGGATACGGAAGCCGAGAGATTTTTCAACAATGGCTGTGTCCCAATTCAGGGGCTGCACCCTTTGAAGGCTGCACACATCATCGAGGCAGTCTCATTTAAGAAAAATAACCGTTAGATTGCAACATCAGAAAGAAATTACAGTATTTTACACCTCACAATGAATATCACTCAATTTTATTTCTGTTAGGTACTTTTCTTAAATATGACATCCTTGATGAAGTATTCAGCCTTTAAATGAGACCTCTGAAGGACGCAGCCTCTGAAATGAGATGCAGCTTCTGTCACCAAACGAGTGTGTTTTTGGTTGTGAGGGAAAGATTACCCTTTTCAGCATCCCAAAGAACCCATCATCAAGGGAACAGTGGATGAAGTTTGTTTTTTCGGGGCAGCAACGGAGTTGTGCATGTATGTTTGTTTGTTCCCGGGATTTCGGTGATGAATACTTTGTAAACAAGTCCCAGTTTGTCTGTGTTTTGTTGGCAATCAGCACGCAAGTGCATATAATGTAAACAACACAAATGTTTTTGTTCCCTTTTTATTTATAATGATGTCGCAGCTAGCAGAGAATCTCTACACAAAAGCTGGGCACGCTCGTGACTCTTTAGCTCCGCCCACGGCACTGACGGCAGACACGCCTCCAGGAGCTCTGCTTTTTTCGGAAAGACTCGGTTTAGCGTATCTATCTTTTATAAATATGATAAAACTAAAGACTTTTCGGAAATATGAAGGATGCATTGTTACTCTATATGCACTCAAGATTAACATGAGATTGGCAGAAACTGTGTGTGATACCCCCTCCCCCCTTTAAAAAAAGTAGTAGAAAAAGAAAAATTTCCATTTGAAATGTGAAAATTGTCCAGTGACAAATGTCAAAGCTAAAGTCTGTCAGAATTAAGGAGATGTAACACCTCACATTTGAATTGCTACACTCCTTAAAGGATTAGTTCACTTTCAAATGAAAATTACCCCATGATTTACTCATCCTCAAGCCATAGGTGTATATGACTTTATTCTTTAAGACGAACACAATCAGATATATTTAAAAATTAGGTTTTAAAAAAAAAAGGTTTATAATGGTTGTGTGTCAGCCCAAATTTTTTTTGAAGACAAAAAAAAATGCAACCATCCATAAAAAAATTACTCCATAAGACTCCAGGGTAATAAAGGACTTCTGAAGCGAATCAATGTGTTTGTTTGGTTTGAGGAAGACAAATGGTTTAAGGGTAAGTAAATCATGGAAAATTTTTCAATTTTGGGTGAACTATCCCTTTAACTGATGCAACGATAGTTCTGTTTTTTTTTTTTTTTTTTTTTTTTTTTTTTTTCGTAAGTTGAATCAAATCCCTATATTCTATAGTCTTTGGTTGAATACAGAAGGCGGTCTGGCAGAAGCTTTATACACTCGGATGGCCTGAGGGTGAGCAAAGCTTGGGGTAATTTTCATTTGAAAGTGAACTAATCCTTTAACCCTGTCTAGAGATCTGAGGCCAGAGGGAATGCATCGAAGTAATTTTCCCGCCGGAACACGCTCCCTCAGCTGGACTGAGTGGTAAAAGAACCTGCTGCATGACTAGATTTAATAAAACGGGGGTAAAACAAACGATTAAACTAAAGGTTGGGCTCGAAAGTCTTCCTTATAACATGTCAAACCTAATCCATGGATATTGACATGCAGCCAAGAATCGTGTTTCCTGACATTTATATGTATATAATTATATTTAATTGATGAGTTGTCAACACAATATATAACAATACAATATATAGGGTAATATTTTTACCCCAAAATCCAACATTTTGACACAAAATGATAACTCAAATTTTCGCTGCCTGGAGTCCAGTTGTTTATTAATTGCAGTGATCCATTTGCTTAATTTTTTTCTCTAGCTTTCGGCAGTCTATAAAAATATACCTCAGATTTTGTGTCCAAGCTATGTGTACAATCAATCGTAAAGTTCTCTCCCGTTTTGGATGTGTTATGTGCGTTTTTCGCAGCATTCACGCTTAAAACCAATGCTGCCACTCAGTGTGCGTAACCGCAGTTATAACGGCCGGCGGTGACGTCACTTGCAGATACCCTATCCACCTGTTTCCGGGGGGCGCAACTGTAAAAAGAACGTGGGAACAACTTTCTGTGAGGCGGCGGAAGTAGCATACCAATGGTATTTTGTGTGTTAATTAGTGAAGGGGCTAAGTGTTTTTCGGATCATTGTTTACTTTGTAAAGTTGCAAACCTTTATGAGATGTGTTGTTAAGGAGCAGGGACATTTCAGTTTAGTACATTTATTAGTTAATCAATAATATCACAATACAATAAACAATTTTCATGGCCTTAACTGTCCTTTATTGACTTTACACAAAAGTGCTGCTGCATGACAAGAGTGTCCTGGCCATGCAATACATGAACAACCCACTGTCTCTTCCCTTTGCCTTTGTTGATAGCGGACTAATGCATATCTTTTCCCACACTCTCGTATAACTCATAACTCCTGTTTTCTTCTCATGAGCTCCCTCTGTTGCTCTGGCTAAGGATAACAGTAGAGATGGAGAGATTGCTCAAACGTCCTCGGATTGCAATCATCGCATAATTTAGAGGAAAATTAATAAAGAAAAGTGACATAAACATATGATGTTTTATCAATATATTTCTAAATGTGTAAGCCTTTGGACTTAAAAGCCTTAATGGAGTTGTTTTGTACATTTTGTGATCGTAAATAAATGGAAGCAGGTGCAACTGAATAGGTATGTGTTCTCTTTTTATGTCAATATAAATATCAGTTAGATTCAGCATGATTGAGGTGCATTCCTGACATAAATTAATAAATTACTGGTACTGTAACATTTTTTTACTGTAAACATTGTTCAAATATTGATGTTGGAATCTTAAGTCTTTAAATAAAGGCCAAACGTTCTCAAGTTTGGATTGCTAAATCTTTCAAGATTTTGACTCAACTGTTGAATGAACAGAGTGTCACGTCCAGCATGTTTAGGCTACTTGGAACCGGAAGACGCTCCCACTTTTGACGCAAGGCCTCATGGGGCGTAGGAAACTTGTGGATACCTTGAAGGCGGTTTAGGTGGATAGCGGCTTTGGACCGTTGCTGCGATACGTCAACGAGTCCGCCATATTGCTAAGGGCAAGACTCCTCAACAAATAAATGCAAGTAAACGGGAGCTGCGGCTTTTCTGGACAAAAAGCGCAATGAATAAAGTTTACATTTCTCAACCGATTTCCACGTTTATACTCTGCGTTGAGTACGAAAAAAGTTCTGTCTCCAGTTACTCAGAATCTCGCTAGTTAGAACTTGAAAATTATTCATCGTCATAAGGAATTGTAGATTTGGTTTATTTTTCTTGGTAAAAGGTTGAGGAGACATCCCTAATGTAATATACTTTAATGTACATGAAATATGCACATCGATTTTAATTATTTAAATGTTTTTTTCTGTTTTCAACACCGTCGTTTTAACCTTTTCTCTCATACCTTCCTCTTGAATCACCTCGCAGGATGTCACAGGACAATTTCATGAAAGAATGTGAAGATAATTTGCAGCTCAAAACCTTATTTATCTGAAGCATAAAGAAATCTGAAGCAACAATTTCATTTTTATAATTTATTTCTATACGTGTTGCTTTCAAACCTTATGCCTGCATTTTAACACACAAATGTTTGCTTTATTACTCATAACACAACAATAAATGTCTTTATAGAAAAAAAGGATTGGGCTTAAAAGATTCCTTATCCTGTGGATCCCTCTAGTGGACAACATTAATAGCACAGCTTGTACTAATAAGAAAATCCTTAGATCCAGTAAAACATTTGAGATACAGTGGTAGAACATTTTTAGTACAATATAAGTTGTATGAAATGTAAGTGTAATATAAGGTCCGATGTAATAGTACAGTATGTGGCAGTTTTATTCTATAGCATATTATTATTATTATTAGCTTATATTATTAATATCCTAAAAAATATAATTGAGTATAATTACATACTGTAAAAGATAGCCGTCATACCCTGCTATACCCAACTGATGGAAAGCGTAGGTGAATTTATGTCTACACAGAAGAAAGCCCTGTCTAGGCTCTGCCCCGGTGCAGTTTGTGTTGAGAAAATAATGAAATGTAGTTGCAATAAATGTGGTATGAGTGCGTACAACCGCAGCTGAGTAGGAAATGAGGAAGAACTAATGACAGCACGACTTGATCTTCGGCTTGTGTTGTTAGTCGGCCTCACCAACAGGTGGTGTAAGCGCATGTTGACGAAGAGCAAAATTGTTCGGCCATATCAACATTTTTTACTACAGTTGATAGTGATGTTATCATAATATTTCGTTGCAAAAATAAAATGAATTCTGAATGCTAATTTTGTTATCTCAAAAATAGTTTTATGGTAGCCTATTTTGTATTCTCAGATTACTCACAAACTGAAGCACTCTCCTCATGGTGATTTGGCAGGTAAATTTACCCATCACTCAGATCCACCAATTCACAACAATACGAATCATAATATATAGATTTTTACATTTTCAGAAGAACATGCATAAAAGTAGCCGACAGCATGCTGGTGTGTTGTGAGTGTTCATGTTGTTTTCGATTAATATTAATGGTTGATATGGGGTTTTGGACGTATAGGTATTAATTTACGGTGAAACTAGACATTTCTGAAGCATCACATATTTATAGGCTACATTAAAAACTGTTAACATTGCCTAAAAATATCTGTTGGTATGTTATAAACATTCCCATTCTTTTGTCATTTTTTTAGAATGAGTAAAACATTCATTAGCATTTAAACTAGATGCACGGATAAATTTCTCCACTGATACCGACAGCTGATTATTCAGAGTGATATCTTCCGATAACGATAATTTGGGGGTTCTGCCTATTATACCTTCTTTTAAATTAATGCTAATTTAATTTAATTATATTTTAAATTACATTTTGAAAGGAATGCAAATAAAAACTTCATTCTCTCCATTTCATCAACTTGTTTCAGAGTCAACTGGTTTATAACTGGTGTCAGTTATAAACAAACACATTACTCAAATTAATATTAACACACATTAAATTAGTATTTCTTAACCTTCTGAATGTTATTAATTCATATAATTACTATTAATATTGAACATCAAACTGGTTTCTTTACACAACGCACAAATTCAGTGCATTGCCCTTATTTGATTCACAGGATTGGCCCTGACTACGGCTGTTTTTAAACTATTATTGGCCAATATGTCGGTGCTTCTCTAATTTAAACCGATCTCTGTACATCTAGAAGTTCTAGTTTAAATCTCATTTCATCCTTTTGAAACAGCAGGTGGCGATAAAGTGTCAGAACAGGCATTGTTGTTTTATTTATCAGTTAATGACATCTGACTAGTCTGTATGGGTATGAAGTAATATTGACACAAAGTTCATCATCCTGATCCTCATTCTGTAAATTCTTTGTGAATACAGTCATTGGATACATACAGTCAGAAGAGAGATAAGACCTCTGAAGGTGTGCTGTGGTATCTGGCATCAAGTTAGCATCAGATTTTTCAGGGGAGCCGCCTTGGATTAAACCTGTTTGTCCAACACATCCCACAGATGCTCAGTTGGATTGAGATCTGATGAATAGGTTGTTTGCACGTGCTGTCATTGCTGCAGCGCGAAATGCGGCTGGAGGGCAAGGAGTGATTTTTCTATATAGGAATCTTATCATAAACTTGTTTATGGTTGCTCAAATCTATCAAACTGAGAAACCACAATGAGCTTTTATCGTTTACGTAATTTATATCGTTTTTAACTTTAAAAGTTGTCACCTTTTATAGCGTTTTGCTGATACTGAAATGAATATGAATACCTGCTTACTTGTTTTTGTTTTTGACTTGGTTACATATTCACATTCTTCATGAATTCCGTTCATAATGTTGATCTGGTTACGGTGAAAACAGTGTCACGCGCTGCTGATTCAGCCATCCATCATCATCCATAAAAAAAAAAATGTGTTCAACAAGCTGACAGAAGTCGATCCATTTCTTTGTAGGAAGGGTGTAAGTGTAATTGTAGTTTTAATGTTTTCTCTTTACATATTCACTTTCCCATATGACCACGGAGGAGAATCGGAGGGGCATTCAGCGGACAGACACCCTTTTTTAGTCTATGACAGACACCGACACACATTTTTTATTTTTTTATTTCAACAAATGACAACCAAGATGTCAAATCCAAATATTAAATGTCCAAATATCAAATCAAACCCATAGAAGCTTGTGAACAGTTTTGAAGTGGCTGCAAGTTATGCTTATTTACAAGTCGAGTGAGAGTCATACTTGCAAATGTCTCCCCGTCACCACCTCAACCTGCTTCCGCATAAATTCAGCATAAATGACCTACAATGGCGACATTTTTCACAATCACGATAGAAAATCAAAAATACTGCCCTAATGTCACTAGCAGAAAGGCAGCGCGATATAAACAAACCAGACTAGAACTGAACATGGCGTGACGGCATGGTTCCCTATATCTACCTCCTCGATGGCAGTCAAGTCTTTCAATTCAGTAGAAAAATCACTCCTCTTCATAACATAAGGTTCATGTACAAAATATGTTGTGATTTTCTGTTTATACCTTTCTAAACCAGCACAGTACCGACTTTTCTCCATCTCTTCCATTCTAATTTTCACTGCTTGCCCTCCACATTAATTTTGCGCATCACCAAAACCTCATTATTGCAAACAACCTCTTAACCCTACACAAAGACCCGCCCCCAGTCAGTTACTGACTGTTGCTTTGTGCGACAAGCCATGGCACTGTCTCGCCACACAGAGTGGAGCAAAGAGGACGCTGACAACACGTCGACAGACAAGACAGAGCTGTTTTTTTTTTTTAAGGAAATTCGAACAATAAAAAGCGTTTTGTGGCTCTTTAATGTGTCGTGACAGATTGCTGTAGCGCCTCAGCTCAAGCGGCTCATGAACCGATCATCTCTTCCTACTAGTTTATTTATAGCATCAAATAAACATGAATGAACATGTGAAGGAATGTTGTTTCAAACGCGGAAAGACGTCAGTACACACCATTTTTCAAGTTCAAGTCCACCGAGGTTAATCTTCTAACTCCCGACTGCTTTGTTAGACAAAATGGCGGATTCGTCGTTATGACGGTTTAGATCGCTTGTCAATCAAACTCCCGGCAAAGGGTGTTCCTCAGACCATCCATGTTCAGCATGTTCCTCAATGTTCCTCAAACCATTCCTGAACAATGTGTTGCAGTGTGTTAAAATAAATGCAGTGTGGTATTTTTATTTAAAGAAATTAAATCATTAAAGGATTCAAAGGGAATAAAGAAAGAAATAAGAATGGTAAAATAAGTTCCATGTCTAATTATAGTTGTGAAGTAGGCTAATCCATTTAAACTCTTTGCAAATAATATTATATTTAAAATAGTGCACACATTCACTCTTGTTTGTCTAATATGTCAAAAATGTAAATAAATAAATACAAATTTAAATGATAGCATATTTTCAATTCAAAATGGTGAAATTACATAAAAGTATAGTTTGTATCTCTGTATCTTACTGTGGGTCACTAAACATATATCCATCGTAAAACAGTTGTCAAATATTAAATTTTTAGCTACTTATATCTTGCCACGCACACACTCTTTCAATGTAGAAACTAAAAGCGTAGTGTTGGAATCAGACACATGGTTGGAATTCACACTCACCTTCAGTGAATAGTGAGCCATTTGAATAGTGGGAAATTTGGCCATTTCCAATTATTGGGGAGAACTTGTCACCCTCAATGCCTATGGTGGTTACGGCCCTGCTCAGATCTTTATTCCTGCCTATTTCTCCTGCATTACAAGAACTAATTGTTTTCTTACCATCTAATCTACCCAGGCCTTAATGTGTGACCTTGTTAGGAGATGATCAACGATATTCACTTCACCTGTGACTGGTCATAATGTTTTGGTTCATCAGTGTAAAAGGAACTGGAGCATTAAATCCATGTGCATAACTAATATTGGGCAAATAAATAGATGACAGTACTACATTGCCATTGCTATTCTTCCTGAGCTCAATCAAGAGAAGTGCGCAGACATTCTCAGGGTGTGTGATAGACACTTAATGTGTAAACCCACAGTAAATAGTATTGTGTTAGTATCACTGTGCAGGGTAATGGTATTGTTACACATGTTACAGGTTCTGATTCATGTAGTTCTGTTAGTTAACAGAGATGATGAAGAGTATACAAACCTATATACAGTATTTTTACTATCTGCAGTAAATGTGAGATTATTTCTGAAGGAAAGACTTTTCAATCAAACTGGGCTGCTGTGATTCTTGGGGGGGGGGGGGGGGGGGGTTGTGTGTGTGTGTGTGTTTTGCTTTTTAAGAATTTCTGGCTGTGTTCCAATTTTCTTCCATTCCAGGATGTGTTTTCATTGCTGGGAAACATTTAAAACCAGTGAAACTTCCTGTTCACAAACGGCAGGTACAAGAGCAGCTTAGAGGGGTAAGTCAAATCTTTCTATGTAATGTTACACTCCATAAGCTATGTTCTCTCACAGTTTATCCTTATTTGTGTAATGGAATATTATAATATGACAAGCTATTATAATTAAAACTCGCAAAGATCTCCAGAAGTTTTGCGAGCAAACGCAAACATTTTTGCAACTGATTGCAAAGGTAATGTGAGCAAACACATAGTTTTTTCAGGGCTATGTAAACATTTTGTGAGTGAATGCAAAGTTTCTCAGGGGAACACAAAACTTTTGTGATCCTGGACCACAAAACCAGTAATAAGGGTCAATTTTTTTTAAATTATGATTTATACATCATCTGAAAGATGAATAAATAAGTTAGGACAATATTTGGCTGAGATACAACGATTAGAAAATCTGGAATCTGAGGGTGCAAAAAAAAAAAAAAATCTAAAAAGTTGTTAGAAAGTTGTCTAGGAAATTTATAAAATATCTTCATGGAACATGATCTTTACTTAATATCCTAATGATTTTTAGCATAAAAGAAAAATTGATAATTTTGACCCATACAATGTATTGTTGGCTATTGCTACAAATATACCCGTGCGATTTTCTCAATATTCTGATTTTTTTGCACCCTCAGATTCCAGATTTTCAAATATTGTCCTATCCTAACAAATATCAATACATCAATGGAAAGCTTGTTTATTCATCTCTCAGATGATGTATATCTCAATTTTTTAAAAAAAATTTACCCTTATGACTGGTTTTGTGGTCCAGGGTCACATTTGGCTTATTTTTCCTCCCATTTCATATTTTTTCCACCACCATGTCCCCTTAGGGGCTCTGTAAATTAGGCTTTAATGTGGAATTCAGTTACACTTTATATTGATTCTTGAACTGTTATATAAAAAAAAAAAAAAAGTAAATTATTTGATAAATCTGCTGTGTACAGTTGTGTATAATTTTTGTTAGCAAACCAAATGTACTAAATAATGTTATTAATTTTAAATGTGGAATTTGTTGTTAAAGATGTCTAGTATAAAGTAGAACCTTTAAAATATTAAAAAAAAAAAAAAATTCCCAACAGCTTTGAAAGTGACTCTTACAGTCATAATTCAAAGTTGAAAATATTTCATTTCTAACTATTATTATTTCCATTTTTCAAGATTAACATAGGTTTAGTGAGAATAATAAATCTCGCCTGATTACAGAAGAAGGACTCCTGCATGCTGGTTTTATCTCTGACTTCCTCATCATGAGATTGTATCCAGTTTTACAGCTTCTGCTGGTGTTCATATTAATCCTGGCACTGAGTAAGGTTTAATTAATGTGGCAAAGGCGATATAAATATACAATTTTGTGTTTCTGAATTTAATAATCTCTTTCTCTTTAACAGCCAGGGCACAAACAACAACTGATTCAACAACAACTGAAACGGCAACAACTCAAACATCAGCTGACACAACAACAACAGAACCAGCAACAACACAGGCTATAGGTAAATATAGACCTTTGAATTTGTTTGATCAGATGGATCTCCACGTCAGAAATATCAGATATATTATATCCGAACCCGGACGCCAGAAGATATTGGTCTTCTATTAGCCTGAGAGTGTGACTGTGAAAGCCCCAGAGCAGAGTTTTTGAATAATCTTAGTCGAGTATGTTTTTTATTTAACATAAAATGACATACAGTGCACAGCATAAATGAGTACAGCCCCTCTGAACAAATACAAAAGATGTATTTTCTTTATGATCACTAATACAATTCATGGAAAGATAGCAAAACTAAAATGTAATAAACATATACATAATAAAAACTGAGAAATATGTCATTAATAGCCATAAAATAAGTAAATTAGCCAATTTTGTTTAAATTAAGGATTGCAGAAATGAGTACACCCTAGATTTAATTCAACAAATGTATAATATTCTAGCATGCCCTCTATAATTTTGAATATACCGCTCTGACCCTTCTTGGCACGGAGTGTACAAGTTCATGACAAATTGTCACATCTGTCCTGTTTAACTCCTGGATGATGAGCTGCTTAAATGCCTTGATCTTTAATGGGGAGTGTTGCTCAACTCGTCTCTACAGAATCCCCCACAGGCGCTCAAGAGTGTTAAGACTGGACATGTAAAGGCAATACATGTCCACAGAAGGTTTTTCAGCTTAGGAGAATGCATATTCTCATTGTCATGTTGAAAAAATGCCCAACAAATGCAGGAAATGAGGAAAGGACAACATCTTCTGTTTCAAGTTTGTGTATTAAATTACACAATTCATGACAGCATTGATAAAGCACAGCTCCCTCACACCTTCAGCACTCATACATCCCTATATAAGAGCTTTACTACCACTGAACTTTACTGTGGGAACCACAGTAACTTCTCACTGTACTCCTCCTCTAGCAACACCATAACATTTTGGATGCTGTTAGATCCAAAATGATTGATTTGGTCTCATGAGACCAGAGTATTGATTCCCAGAATCTATATTTTGTAAATATGGGCTTTGGAAATGACTGACTTTATTGTGCTTTGGCTACAGTAGGTAGTTCCAGTGAGAACAACAGCCATGCATGTCATTTCTGCAGGCTGCATCTTACTCTGTGAGATAAACAGTCACTCTTTTCATAGCTTTTGCTGGCTCTGAGACACTCGCTTGGTATTTCTCCTGCTCTTTGTCTAGCAAAAAAATCACTAAATGAAAGCTTAAAATGAAGGCCTGATTATTTCAGGGGTCTTGTCACAAGTCCATTGTTTTTGAATTTCTGTGTTACTTTTGCTATATTTTCACGCTTAAAACAATGATTTGGTAATCCTCTTGTACCACTGTCCTCTTTTGTGCTAAGAAATAAGTCTCCTGACAGTTCTTTCCCAAGTGGTTTCATTGTAGTCAGCATTAGGTCTGAGAATGATTCAGTGGGCTATATAACACTTTTAATTGTCAAGAAATTACTTCTCTTTAAATGTTTTGGTTCAACATTCAAGGAGGGTGTACTCATTTTTGCTACACAAACACATTTTGCTTTTTGCTACACATTTTCCTGAATACTTTTGACATGCTTCTTTGGTAATTGATTAAGCAGACTTGCTGGAACATTATATCTCTAAAGAACCCAAACATGTCTTCTAAGTAATTGAGTAATTGCTGACTTTAAGAAGTTTCAGAGGGGGTGTACTCATTTATGCTGTGCCATGTAAATTAATAATAATCAAATAAGAACTAACAAATAACATTTGATATATTAATAAATAAAATGACAACTACATAAATGACTAATGATTATAACTAATTATTAAATTAAATCATATTAAAAAAAAACAATGAAAATAACAGATCACAAATTTATGGTTTCTTTCTCAAAGTTACACACACAGGTTGCTATTGAGAATCCTTAGATCCTTCAAATTGGAACCAGTTTTTCTTCTAAAAGCCTAAAATGCCACCTATGTTGGTGAAGTTTCAATTTTCTTTCTTTCTTTCTTTCTTTACAAAAAGCATTACAACATACCTGCACAAACAACAACACTGGCCGGTACTTATAGACTGTCACCAAATAGCGTCAGTTGAACAAACCCGATATGAACCTGAAAAATCAGTTTATCAGGAAAGAAAACTGCATTTGCGAAGTGAGTTCATGAGGTTTTTAATGGTGTTTGTATTTGTGTTCACTCTTTCAGAATCCACCACAGAAACAACCACCACAGCCCTACCAGGTAATGTTGCAATTAATAGAATGGAATGCTTGGCCGTGCTGTATTGTGAATACATTCACGGCTGAAGGGCGTTGTTAGGACCGACGCAACCCCTTAAGTCGTAACTGCATTCACAACACTAGTAATATAGCCGAAAATATATGTATTGATATGTTTTGTTTTTGCAGTCATTAATTATTAAATGCCATCCATCCGCTAGATAGAAAAATAGACCCTTACAGTGACAGTAAATGGCAGGAGAATGTTCCTAGATGTAATTCCTCATCTGATGGAGCTCAAATAAAAAGACAGACTAGAAACTGTTCTCACGCGCTGTCATTCTTTACGTAATGCCAGAAGGTGACACTTATACTTAATGAAATTAATAATAAATAGTTGGGTAATTGACAAATAAGCAGTAAAAAATAGCTTTTTTGTAAAACATCACTTTTGAAGAAAAAATACATATTATTATGTAGTGTGAAGTCTGATGTTTGAGAATATAAGGGTTTACTAAATTTGTCAATTTGTTTCACTGTTTTTTGATCATTTTTACTGAAATGTGTCCTGTGGTGTGACATTGCAAAAATTAAGAAGATAGTGGTGTCGCACCAAAGGACAATAAAACTTAACACTTTTATAGTGGTTCCAAAAAAGTTAAATATTTGAAAAATTCTGAGACAAAAACTTGTCATGTGCTTCACAGGGGGCTTCAGTAACATTGCCTTGAATAGGGTCCTTCAACTAATTATTTGTTGAAGGACCCTATAATTACAAAGCAGTTTTTAGATCAACAGGTCTATGTGAGACAAAGAAATGTTTAACCATTTACTGCATTTTGAATGATGACAATACTAATTATATTCATTTTTATCTTGTGTGACAGTGAAAATGTCATGTCAACAACCCCGGTTATATTTATTATGAGTTAGCTTCTCTATCAACCATAAATAGCAAAATCATGGATCAAATGATTCAAATAAAAAAGATAAAGATAAGATAAAATGTTTACAATCTTTAAGTGAGTTCATGAGGTATTTAATGATATTTAATGGTATTTGTGTTCATCCTTTCAGACACCAGTACAGTCTTAACAAGTAAGAATTTTTCACTTTTTCACATTCAAGGCATCTTATACTAACACGTGTCACTGTGCCTCTGTGTGTCACTGTGTGTACCAGTGTTATTGTTAGTTATTAGGATTATCAGTGTAATTAAAAATTAAAATGGAAAATAGAAATATAGAAACTATAATAGTATATTAATGATACTAAAATAACACTGCTGTTTACTGATGTGGCCAGTAAACGCATTGCTTTTAATGGAAACCATTAACGTCAATGTACTTTATAGAAGTGTTTTATAATTGAATGCTCTTTTTCTTTCACAGCCACTGCAACAACAACTGCATGGACAGGTATTGACTTTTGAATTAAGTGCGTTCATGTCGGAATCAACATAATTACGAGATTCTGACTTGTAAAAACTGCTCACATCTTCTTTTTTTGTGTGTGTGTGTGTGTGTGTCTATTGCCTTGGCAGCGCCAGAAATATTCTATCCATTCGGCTCAGCGGCAGGAGACATAGAAACTTTTGAAACTGGTGGTGACACCTACCAATATGTTTCCTTCTCCACTCCATTTATTTTCTTTGGCAACACATACAACAGCATATACGTGAGAATTCAGTTCAATTGCTAGTCTAATATGAATGCAAATGGTGTGATAAGCCAATTCATACTTTACTGGTAGATTTGAACTGATTTCTCTTATTTCAGGTTAATAATAACGGACTCCTTACCTTCAACCAACCTATACCAGAAGCTCACCCTTTCATCATTCCCACATATGGAGCTGACGATTTCATTGCTCCGCTCTGGACTGAGCTTGATGACATAGGGTTTGGTAAATACTGGTATCAGGAGCACACAAGTGGAAGTGTGCTCACTCGCGCCACTCAGGATATAAACCAGTATTTCCCTCAGAAGAACTTCACTGCTTCTTCAGTCTTTGTTGTAACATGGGACTATGTTCAAACATCGGATGTGAATGTTCTTAATCTTCACTCAGCACCGGTAAATAGTTTTCTTTTTCAGGCACATGGTCAGACTGTGTAGACTATGATTCATGATGTTGTTTCTTTTCTTTTCAGGCAATCACCTTTCAAGCGGTTTTAATATCAGGAAGTGATTTTTCTTTCATTCTGATGAATTATGGTGACTGTGCTGATGTGGTACCTTTCCCAGTGGAGGTAAGACAAACATCACAGGATTGAAATAATATTCTATACTGGCTCTGTATGTATTAAAAGCATTTGTTTTTATGGTTTTAATAGGCTGGATATGACACAATAGGGTCCACTGACTACTATGTCATTCACTATGCAAATGTTGGCAACTCCATCTCAAACCTCAAGAACACGGGTAACGTAGACGTGCCGGGTCGTTGGGCCTTTGATGTATTCAACAGAACAGGTAGGACTTTCATCAAAATGAGTGTCTGAGTCTGTGTTATTATGCTTTATTATGTGTGTTTCCTTTTAGAAAATGTCCGAAATTATTAAATAAATGAAATAAAATTATAGAAACTATATAGACATATTAAAAAAAATAAAAAAACACAGCAAAATTACTAAAAGTTTAACCAAAATTAAAATGAAAAATAGAAATATAGAAACTATAATAGTATATCAATGATAGTAAGATAACACTGCTCTTTACTGATATGGCCAGTAAACGCATTGCTTTTAATGGAAACCATTAATGCCAATAGAGTGGAATGAAAGTCTCATAAATATCTTGACATTTTTGCTAGCTAAAATATGTCCAGGCTATGGTTTATTTCTAAAGTATGTGGCGCCTGAAGAGTGAGAATGAGTTGAATTGCAAGTCAAATATCATACGCCCATGCAAAGATTTTATGTATTTTACAGAAGAGTTTATTAATTTAATGTTTTTTTTTTAACAGGCACTACAGTAGAACCTACAACAACACCACTGACAAGTAATTAAAGACCTTTGAATTACAATCAAATAATCTTAACTTCCTGTTTCAATTGAAAATACATCAAGACAGCACAGAAAACTGCCCTCGTCAAGTGAGATTATGAAATATTTAATGGTGTTCATTCTTTCAGCAACCACCACAGTCTCAACAATAATTCTGCGACTGATAGAAGACTCGTCATATGACTATGTGATGTGTTTTAATGTGCTTTACAGAAGTGTTTTATAATTGAATACTCTTTTTCTTTAACAGCCACTACAACAACAACTGCATGGATAGGTATTTATTGACTTTTGAATTAATTTTGCGTTCACGCCGGAATCAACGTAATTTCTGCTCACATCTTCATTTGTATTTTTTGTGTTGATTCTATTTGCAGCACCGGCAATATTCTATCCATTCGGCTTAGCTGCAGGTGATGGTGAACAGCTTGAAACTGGTGGTAAAACCTTTGTAAATTTTACCTTCTCCACTCCATTTACGTTCTTTGGCCGCAAGTACAACTATATATATGTGAGAATCCAGTTCCTTTGGCAGTCTGATATAAATGCAAATAAGCCAGTTCATACTTTACTAGTAGATTTGAACTGATTTCTCTTATTTCAGGTTAATAATAACGGACTCCTTACCTTCAACCAACCTTTACAAGAAGCTCACCCTGTCATCATTCCCTCATATGGAGCTGACGATTTCATTGCTGCGCTCTGGACTGAGCTTGATGACATAGGGTTTGGTAAATACTGGTTTCAGCAGCACACAAGTGGAAGTGTGCTCACTCGCGCCAGTCAGGATATAAACCAGTATTTCCCTCATATTGGCTTTGCTGCTTCTTCAGTCTTTGTTGTAACATGGGACTATGTTCAAACATTCGATATGAATGTATTTAATCTTCGCTCAGCACCGGTAAATAGTTTTCTTTCTTTTTCAGACAGACACAGACTGTGTAGACTATGAATCATGACATTGTTTTTTTGTTTTTTTTCAGACAATCACGTTTCAAGTAGTTTTAATTTCAGGAGGTGATTTTTCTTTCATTCTGATGAATTATGGTGACTGTGCTGATGTGGTACCTTTCCCAGTGGAGGTAAGACAAACATCACAGGATTGAAATAATATTCTATACTGGCTCTGTATGTATTAAAAACATTTGTTTTTCATGGTTTTAACAGGCTGGATATGACACAATAGGGTCCGCTGACTACTTTCTAATTCATTATTCATACAGTAGCAACTACATCCCAAACCTCAAGAACACGAGTAACATAAACGTTCCAGGTCGTTGGGCCTTTCTTGTGAACAACGGAACAGGTATAGGACTTTCATCAAAATGATGTGTTAGTAATAGTATTATAAGTTTGTTTATATATATATATATATATATGTGTGTGAGTGTGTGTTATTATGCCTTATTATTTGTATGTTTCCCTTTAGAAAATGTCTTGGGAGTTCAAATAAAACTTAGTTCATTTTTAGACCTGACACACACTGGAAACATTGAGGATGTTTTGAAGCAAGTAAGTCACACTTTTAATGCAAAAGTAGTTGTATGGAAGCCCTTTTCTGCCTCAGAGAAAAAAGAAAAGATCCTTTATATCTCTAATCGTATATCTCTGAATTTATATCAAACAGTAGTGACTTTATTTCTAAACTATCTCACAATTACCCTTTTTTACAGACTTCCATAACCAATAGAGTACAATGGAAATAAAATATATTTTGATCTACCTGTCCATCTTTGTTTCAGATTAAACAAGAGCTGGTCAATCGTGGAGCATCAAGTTTCTTTGAGATGAAGTTAAGAAAAGTCAAAAAGACATAGCCGTGATACCTTGAAGCCTCTTTTTTTTCTTTTCAGTAGGAAAGGTGTCATTTAAGCGCCCCCTAAAGTAATAACTAACAATTTTTACAACAGAAGTGATTCAATCAAAAAACAACTTTAGCTCAATAATAATTTTTCTATTGTCACTGTGAAGTTGCTTTGAAATAATATGTATTGTGAAAAGCGCTATATAAATGAAGATGACTTGACTTGGCTCTTAAAAAGCCTAAAAATGTGCCCTACAAGATGTAGAATCTGACAAAGAGATATGTAACTCTGCAGGAAGGAACCTTTATATTTTCTTACCCTTCAACTTCTTATTCTCACACATATATAACACATAAATCAAAATAAATCACACACAAATAAAAATTAGAATATATATAATAAAATATATGATGAAAAATCTATTTGTATGTTCCAACCTAATTTAGCTTGAACAATAATCATTGTTTTTTTTTTTTTTCTTTGTCCTATCATGATTTGTGTCAACAGATATGTTTAACAAGTTTCAGGGGTCTGATCTGTAGCATGTGAACAATTTAATTAAACCTGTTCTTCGTCTACAACTCCATTTACCAGAAGCATTACTCATCCATGTCAAAAATACCTGCACATATTGTTTTTGTTGACATTATTGTGTAAAATATGTTACCATACTACTTTAGGACAGCAGCTTTCAGTTGGCTTTACACAACATAAATTAACAACATTAACATAACAAGTGCCAACGCCTGATATTCAACGTAGTCTGGGTAACAATTTTTCACTTTTGTTTGTGGTTTTTGAGAATGAGGCCATGACACATTGTTTTTCTTGGCAATCTGACTTGCTTCTAGAAGTAAAAATACTTTATAGTTTGATACACAAGCTTTGATGTCATCCAAAAAAACAAAACAAAAAAAAAAAAAATATATATATATATATATATATATATATATATATATATATATATATATATATATGGGAAGCTTTTTCTCCTCCCCTTTTCAAAGTTTATTCAAAGCTTGTTTAATTGATTGTGCATTTGATATTTTGTTGTTGTTGTTTTTTGAGAACATTTTCCTGTGTGTTTGTGTACAAACTAGGAGTTGAGAACCTGCAGAAATAGTCGGTTGAACAGTTGTTGTTGGGACATAAAATATTTTACTTGACACACTTTTGTTTAAGACACACCCAAAGAAACTTGATTTGATCTGGCATAACAAATAAAGTTTTAAGAAAAGTAGTAGTAGAAGAAAAGGAATCTCTGTCTGAAATGTTCCTTTCGACCATTGAGTGGGTCAAAAATCTGTCAGAAATAAGGAGACGTAACACCTTAAGTGCTACACACTCCTCGAGATCTGGGTCCCTATACCATTAAGACTGTTTAGGTGGGTAGCCAAGTATATTTCCATTTAGTTTGTGTTTTAGGCACCATTAAAGTGGCTTGGATTTTAGCAGTGTTCATCGCCATAGAAAGATGCACTCCACGGTAGGTTTCTGTGCGCTTTTCTTGGGAGTGAGTCAAGAAAGATAAGTGGCCTTTGCTTTTCTTTCCAGTTCTTTCATATCACTAAAAGGTCCTTAAAACATTTTTACTATAGTAACTCCAACTATAGTATGTTGTTTTGGTGAAAATGCTTTATAGGACTAATAATAAATCTGTTAAATGAGTGAGGGGAGATGCTTTATTTTATATACAGTAGCTGTAGTGGTAATTTCAACTTTCTAAATAAATGTGTTTAGGCTGCTAGTTTTATATAGTTCATGTTCATCATATAAAATAAAAATTTGGACTAAACCACTGTGAATTCATATGGGTTAGTTTTATGATCTCTTTAGGGACTTTTTGAAGTGTCAAAGTGTCAGTTGAATAGCTGTCTATGGAGGGACAGAAATCTCAGATTACATAAAAAAAAAAAATCTTCATTTATGTTTCGAAGATGAATTAAATTCTTATGGGTTTGGAACAACATGATGGTGAGTAAATGATGACAATTTTCATTTTTGGGTGAACTATATCTTTCAGAGGGTGCATCTCTACTTATAGCCAAAGCTTTCCTCTGAACTGCTATAAAGTGATCTATTGAGTTTTGCTTGGACCCTGCCATCCTTATAATCCTATAGTTTTACTTTATTTGCAAATGTTATTCATCTGAACCATGCTGACACTTTAAATTAAACTGGCAACTCTTTGCAAAACACATAATTTACTTAAGAATAATCCACATTACCAGAGAAATTAAGTTTACAATCAATCGTAGGCTACTTAAAAATTTCCACACAGCATCATTTCTATTAGGGGCTGTGGGTGACTTATCAATTCTTTTGTCTTCCCAACATTTATCAAAAAAAGAACTCGCTTTACACCATTTTTCTCACTTCAAAACCTGCTCTTCGTACTTATAATTTACATAATAATCGTCTTCACATTTATATAATTGATTCACTCTGCATTATCATCTAATTTGTATAGACAGAAAATAACAGAGGTGACAAGATACATTCTTGAACTATTACTCTGTTTACTCATAATACCAAAATCACTAATAAAGTGCTGGAAGTAAAAATCCTATTCGTTTTATCTATGGTGAAAAGTATGTTATAATGTGATTCATCTGATATCTGGTTTGGTTAGTGTGTGTGTGTGTGTGTGTGTGTGTGTGTGTATGCCCAGGTGAAAAAAAAGTACATTTCTATAATGTACTTAAAGTGCTCTATTTTCGCACACTAATCTTGTACTTAATATACTACAAATTCTTCTTTAGTACTTCTTAAGATAATCTTAAGAACATCTAAGTGTACTCAACTGTGCTATTTTGAGACACCATGAAATATGAACTAAAATGTGCTTTTAATATACTATCTCTGTATTTAAAAAATATATTTAGTTACCACTTGTAGTACATTATGGGTTCAAAAATTTACTCTAAGTGGTATCTAAATACATTTTTTAAATACAGAGATAGTATATTAAAAGCACATTTTAGTTCATATTTCATGGTGTCTCAAATAGCACAGTTGATGTTCTTAAGAATTACTAAAGAATTTTTAATATATTAAGTACAAAATTAGTGTGCGAAAATAGAGCACTTTAAGTACATTATAGAAATGTACTTTTTTTCACCTGGGTCTCTCTCTCTCTCTCTGTGTGTGTGTGTGTGTGTGTGTGTGTGTGTGTGTGTGTGTTTGTATCTGGTTTTCCTTACGTTGTGGGGACACGTCCTGAATAAAATGTCCCCACAAAGATAGAAATACCAGTAATTTTTTACCTTGTGGGGACATTTGTTTGGTCCCCATGAGGAAAACAGCTTATAAATCATATGAAATCAAGTTTCTTTTGAAAATGTAAAAATGCAGAAAGTTTTTGGTTAGGGGTAGAATATACTTGTACAGTATAAAAATCATTGTCTATGGAAAGTCCCCATAAAACATGGAAACCAGTGTGTGTGTGTGTGTGTGTGTGAGAGAGAGAGAGAGAGAGAGCAGGTTTTTATCTGTGCTGAGTGTGTATAATCCAGACCTATGGGACGCAGCTTTAATTGCGTCCTGCAGCCGACAGTTATAATTGTGTTGCATGACAGTCAAACTGACATGCCCAAATGAACTGAGAGACAAAATAATGAGTGCTGTGTCTGTCTTTCTGTCTAGCTCTTTCTTTTCTTCCATTATCTTTCAAAATATTCTCTCCCAATATTCTTTCTTTTCCTTGAATCCCCCATTGGCCAGCACTGTAGCATTCTTATTTGTTCTTCTGTTTTCTGCACCTTTGTCTTTCTATTTCCTGGACATAGACTGGACTCAGAAAAGCATTCTACCATACTTTGCATACTATTTTGTCTGAATACACTGCATAGAATTCTGTAGCACAAAATGCAATGCACTCAACCCAAACATTTCCACTTCCATTTTTTTAGTATTTTCAATATTTCCATTTTCAACCTCAATCTACAACATCATCTTGACTTAGGCTATCATTCGATTGTAAAGAAAAGAGATTTTTTTAACAAAACTAATTTAAAAGTGCAACATATAAGTGTTTTTAAAGTCAAAATGGTAACTTAATTCCATTTACTCAATTAAATACAAGCATGTAATGCTCTCATGTTTGCATAATGGCTGTGTTCATAATAGAATATAGTTTACTAATATTGTACAGAATACTGTATACTGATGCTTTGTTTTTAAATTTAAAAAGTAAAATAGTAGGCATTATGATAACAATATACAGAATACTGTTATATAGGCTAGGTTATATAGGCCCTACATCAAAACCCCCCAAAAAACTCCTACTTCCCTATGAACGTAACAATATAAAATAATTTTCCGTTTTTAAAACTGTGAGCAAGTATGCAAGTATTCCATAACAGTCATGAACCTGATGGACAGAAGAAAATCTCAATGGCTAATATGACCTGCTATTCCCTCTTATCACCACAAGCTGGCGTTGTTCTACTCTGTAATACTACATTATGAAGTCACAGGCTTTGCAAATATTCAAACTATTTTGTGTATGATGTAAAATGACAAAACCGTGATTAATCACAACATCTGCTCTTCTCTAGCAGAGAACGAACATAACGGGCCTGCACAGACTAACCCCAAATACAGACTGTGGTATTTAGGACACATCCAACCAGAACAGGTGTTTTCCCATACACATACACACACACACACACACACACACACACACATACACTCATTGTATTCTTTGCCCATTCTCCTGATGATATCTATCTACTGTAAAAAAAGAAACTTTTAAAAGGTGAAACAGCTGACGAATGCCTGGATTATTATTTATTATATTATTATTAGATCTGAGCTTTTAATGAGACCACACGAAGAAAGACAACTGCAGAATTGTCAGTAATGAAGCTAGTGAGATGGAAGCCATTGCTAAATAATATTAAAGGCATTTAAAGACAAGAACAAAAAGCTTTGCCCTCTTGTTTACCTGAACGAATTTGTCAAATTAAAGGCATATTTCATCCCAAAATCAGTTTTGTTTTTGTAAATTATATAATTAAAAAAAAAAAACGTTTTTAAAAATAATTTGATTTAAATAAAATGATTACAGGTTAATATTATATGTTTTAGAGAGTTGAGTAGAGGACCTTTTGCAGCAGTTTTAATGACTAGATAATTCAAACAGGTAGGTTAAATCAAATCAAAACATGTGTAACAGCTTTGTTAGACAAAGAAAATGGCTGTGTCTGAAATCGCCCCCCATACTCTTAAATAGGGCACTATTTGAGTGGTGTCTGAAACCATAGTGGACATTATCGATTGCACCACTCATTCAATCCCACAATGTTCCACAATAACGGGTGTACAACCGATGTACACTCAACAGCTACATAATACCCATACTGCAATGAGGGTCGTGCCGAATGAATTCCCGCGTCTGACTAGAAGATGGCGCCATCCATTTTCCAAACCGGTGGTCCAATGTGGGTACAGCATAATATAATACAGGTTTAAATTCCTTTTTAACTGATTACTAAATTGTTTAAATAAGTTTTATACATGCTAGTTTCCATTACAGAGTTCGAGATAAATCTTTTCATTACTACTGGAGCTGCTATTTTGCTAAGTTTCAAATGATTTATATAATACGGATACTTCCGGCCCTTGATTCTGATGTCCGCTGCGATATCTTGTCCTTATAACATTTAATGGGTTTTCCCGTGCCCTGCTGACTGACAGCGCTAAAGCATTTGTCATTTGCTTCTTGTTCCGTGTTCACAACAAGTTTCAATATAAAAGTCTTTGCAACTGAGTGACTCGCTCATAAAGACAATCTTTGCCGCCATCTAATGGCGTTATAATGTAACTTCTGTTGTTGTTCACGGTCAGGGACTATTTTTTCCAGCGGAAGGAAGCCTTTTAATGATTTTACTTCATGAAAGTTGCATTGATACATTTTTTGGCTTTAATATTTGTATTGTGTGGTAACCGTTTTATAAAAGCAAAAAGCCCCAAGAAGCTGTGGTTTACAGTGAATTTATAACCGCTAAAGGGCGTTGTTAGGCACGACGCAGAGCAGAGTTATTTTTTTTAATTTTATTTATTTTTTATTTTTTATTTATTAAACAGCAAGCGCAAACTATGCAAAAGCAGCAGCCCTTCCGGCACACTCAGTGTCCGAAATTCACTCACTCGTTTTCACTCACTCCTTCAAGTGAACTATGTTAGTGGACTAATGTAGGAAATAGTGAATGAGGGTGTAGGGGTGATTTTGGTCACAGCCAATAACTGACAACTCAAAATAGAAACACAGGGCAAAATATACTAGAGCAAATCAGCAACCAAACAAGACACAGGTGAAGAACATAATCAGTAACCATAGAAACAGTCTATAACTAAGTAAACTCAAGGAAACAGGAACTGAACACATGCAAAGCAAGGAAATACAAATTAAAAGTCCATAAAAACAGAAACTAAACCAAAACATGACAATTATGAAGAAATGCTGTTAATTTTTCATTGGATCATAAAAGCTCTTTTCCATACAGAGGGAGGACCAAAGTACTCTTTAGTACTGCTTTAAAATGCGCCAAAAGGGGAAATACACAATAAAACCACCTTAAATGTGGTCTAAATGATTCAAGCATTAGCCGTCTGAAGCCATATGATATGTCTGTGTGATGAAAAGTGATTTATGTCATAGTTCAATGAAAAAAAAAAAAAAACTTGGAACGACATGAGGGTGAGTAAATAATGACAATAATGAAACTATCCCTTAAATTGTTACTTATATAAAGCAATGGATTTAATCAGAGTGGCACTAATTGTTTTGGTTTGTGTTGCACAGCTCTGCCTTGATGTTTTGGTCGAATTAACTTGAATGTCCCTTAGATTGGCAACACCCAGAAAAGCCTGTTTTTTTTTTCTGAATCCTAGCTGAGCTCTATTTCTTTCTATGCGTCTCTACTTCTATCTCTCTCATCCATCTAGCCATTTAAACAGGACTGTTGAGACCTGTCCTGCCAGCTTCCTGTCGCCTGCAGTGATATCCTGATGTTGGCCAAGAGCGACAACAGGCGTGTGATTGGGTCATGCAGTGTGCACTGACGACCAGAGATAACAGAGACACACACACACATTCCTCACAGTCTATTGAGCAGATGTGTCAGAGGGTTTAGTGAAAGGACATCGAGATTGATGCATTTTATTGATCCCCTAATAGAAAATCAGGTGTAGCTGAAAATTAGCTGAGCTGGGAAAATGGTCTATTGCCATTTCCACTGCATATGTATACTTCAGTATAAGTATACAATATATACTTCAGTGTCACATGATCCTGGTGTCACATGCTCATTTGGTGCTCAAGAAACATTTCTTATTATTATCAATGTTGAAACAACTGTGCTAGGTAATATTTTTGAGAAAATGGTCATAATTCATTGATGAATAGTAAGCATTTATTTGAAATAGAAATCTTTAATAACATTATAAATGTCTTTACTGATGCTTTTTATTAATTTCATGCATCCTTGTTAAATAAAAGTATATTAATTTCATTTAACAAAAATCATTATTTTCTTATTGAATATTCTATTTTACTTAAATATACGTCACATTATAGAAGTAAAATGGGTTGCATGTCATTTCATGTCAATGGCACATATATTCATTGATGTACCTCTGCTTTTTGTAACCTAATAACTCCCAAATCTCAGCACTTATGGAATGTATCATGATGTGACAGCTGGTTGGGACGTCTGTGACAGTACAGTAGTGCAACTGAGGAACATTTTCAACCACAAAAAAGTATTATGTATCTCAGAACTAATTCTGTACAAGCAGCAACCACACTGAAAATACTGTATCTGTAATTATTAGCTGTATTACTAATATAAGAATCACTATTGCTCATAGGCTTAGGGGTTAGAAAACATTTGCAACATGTGTTGTCATGCCACACCCGAATATATGAGAGCATGCAGCACTTGTGATGAGTAATTTCCAGCAATGCCATCTGTGTGCATGACGTTATGGTTGTGATGCCAAGAAAGTTGGCATACAGTACTCCCTTATACTTTGGCTACCATATACTGGTAAATCATCAAGCCTACAGATGAATATGCATTGCTTGATTAAAATTCCTGCAGTTGAATACAAGCTGATACAAGACATTTAAATTTAACCATTTAACATCTGCCAGATTTTGGGCTCCATCTCTGCAAAAGCATCTCTGACATCCCCTGGCATCGTACATCCATCAGGATCCAACGGATCCCTGAATCATCCAGAATCAATGCTGCATCGGCAAAAAATAGCGAGCCAAGCAGTGTGTGTCTGCATTTTGAGGGTTACTGGAAAAGTGTACAGTATAAAACACTTTACAGTGTCAAAAAACAAAATGAGGGAACTGGGAGCTCTGTTGTAGAATTTGGGATCTTGATACGTGTGCATTTGTTTCATAATGGAGTAAGGTCTCTGCAGTAGCAGTTTTATGTTGACATTGACACATCAAATTAGAATCATTTTTGTGAATTTTATCCTGAAAATTTAAAGCAGGCCTATTTAATTTTGTGGGGTTTTTTTGTGTGTGTTTGTGTAAAAGCAGGTTGTTGCATTTGTATTTTTCTTATGGTTACTTAGCTTAATACTTACTACATATGTGACAACTAGCCCCCACAAGTTAGAATCATTTTTGTGAATTTTATTAAAGTATTTTTTTTTTTTTTTCGTGTAAATGTAGGTTGTTGCATTTTTATTCTTCTTGGTTACTGAGATTTGGCCTTGTGACAACTTCCTAATGAGACAAAAAGCCCCGGTTTCCTCTTCTTGTTTCAGTATCTGTGTATGTTGTTAGGGGTGTGACAGCTACCTCTTTCCATCCATCCAAACCCATTCTGTCATACCCACTTCCACCTAAACGGATCAAACACAAAGAAGTGAGGACGGTCAGGAGGAGCGCTCATCATCCTCCTCCTCCTCTTCACAGCTGAAGATGGCGGACCCGGCCGAGTGCACCATCAAAGTCATGTGCCGTTTTCGGCCTTTAAACAGTTCGGAGGTGATGAGGGGAGACAAATACATCCCCAAATTTCAAGGAGAGGATAGTGTGGTCATCGGGGTGAGTTTATAATATAATATCTTGATGAATTGCCGCATTTGCTCTGCTGTGACACCCGCCGTCCATTTCTATTAGCATCCGCTAACCACCTGCAGACGTATCCTGACAGAAAATATCATCTTTAATTTCTATCTATGTATCTATTCCTATAAATGTGATCATAATTCGTGTTCCATCGTTATTCTATGTAGAACATGGTACATGTGAGGCTTTAAATCAGTAACATATTCGCAAGTTGAATAGTTTTTAATCATCGTTAGCTCGGTGGCTAACAGTCCTCGGATGTAATGCAGCATATTGTCAAAATGTGTAATTTTGAACTTAAAAATAGGAAAAAGCTAAGCTTTTTAGCCAGTTTAATAATTTTGGATTTTAGTGCACTTCTAAATGGATTTTAATAAGTGATATGTAACCGCTAGCCCCTGGGCTAATGTTAATCGGTTTGTTTTCATTTAGAAAATAAACAAAAGCTTGCTAAATGCAGGGCCTGTACATATTTCGCATATCATACTGAAATAAAAGTTAATATGAGTATAAAAAAAAAAGAGTAAATGAAGTGAATGTGATCATAACAGCCACTGATGTCCATCTGTTATGATTTGGCCTACTTTAATAACGTCAAATGAACAAAGACCATTTCAAGTCATCACTTATTATGGCTATATTATATGTGCTTCTATTAGAAACAGACAGTTTTTAGAGAATGCAACCCACTTCCAATCATATTTTTGGGCCTTGTAGACGTTGGACATTATTTATATATATATATATATATATATATATATATATATATATATATATATATATATATATATATCCTAATCCAAATGTTCATACATCTCAGGTTAGTGATGTTGGCCAGATGTATAAAGTTATTCAAAAAATGTGATTATTAATTATTAATAATGCACTTCAGTTAAAGCATGACTCGAATGCACCTTTTCTCTGATGATGATGTTTTCCATTTCTGAAGCTGAAGCCATTTTTATCTGTTTTGTATCTGTTCAGAGATTGTGTGTGTATATATATATTATATATGTATAAAAATAGACCTAAGTTACATTAAAATGCTGACATCATTGGTTTGGCATAATAGTCTTCTCCTATTCAGAAAAAAATCTGTAAGAATTAAAATGTTCCTGGATAGATGTCTTAAATGTATTAAAAAGGCTTTACATGCTAGGATTTGTGTAGTAGTTCTGTTTTGAGTGGCAGTAGATGATAACTTTATGCGTTTTTTTTTTTACATATAGTTAAACTACGTGTTTGAACTCAAAATGCAGTATAGATGTCTATTAAAGTGAAAATGTCCTAAATTTCCCTCATGCAGTCTATGCAATGTACAGCTGGGTATTAGGTGGGGCAGTTTTGTGGTTTTGCTGTGGACAATTTGCCATGGAAGTTTTTCAGTCTTTTCAATCTGACAGAGTCAGATTGCAATACCGTGTCCAAAATTTCAATGCTTGCGACTTCTTTTCATCTTGGCCTTCATTTCTGCAGTGACACTGTACTGTCTGATCAACACACTCGCCCTTTTGTTTTCCAGTGCAGTGATGTAGGGTTTTTTTTTTTTTTGTGCGTGTGCGGCCAAATGAGTTTTGTCTTCCAGCTGTTTTCAGCAAGTCAGCATCAAGCATGCTCTGGTGAAATGGACCGTGCTCGTGTTGGTATAATGGTTTTTAGCAGGTGGAAAGATCATAAATTGGGCAATAAATCTTGCTGTAATGAAGGAAACCAAACATGTCTGTCCAGCTACACATACAAGGATCAGTACTGGGATTATGCATGTCTTGTGTTGATATCTGTCTCATTTCACTATTAGTTCATAAGGGAATATGCTGTAATTAGCTCTTTTTCTTTGCTTGTTTCTTCCTTTTATCTCTTTGTCTCTATACAAACGCAGTGCAACCAACATGTGACGAACCTTCCCTTCTCTGTGACCATTGGGAGTACAATTATAATCCCTCATTGGGAATACTGAGAGTTGTAAACAGTGCTGTTCCATTTCTGGCGATGGAGGAGGCCTCAGGACATTCAGATATACAAAAACACTCTTTACGCAGTCTTGTGATTGTCTGAAGATTTTAAAAGAAGTCATTGGTTTGAAATTCCAAAGCTGTGATATTGTGCATTATTAACATTTCAAATGGTCTTTGACTATTGAGCCTTTTGGTTCACTGAATGTTCAAGATATGTTGTTTGACAGTAACTGTGAAAATGTAAAATATTAGTGTTATTGGCGAGGGTTATGCTACATTATATTTGGTTTATAATGCATGAGGTAATGCAAGAAAACTTGACAAGAAAGCCACATCTGTATGTCACTGTACCGTTTTACTAATGTTGTTAACTAAAATTATGTTTCAGATAAAGCTAAAATGAAATCTAAATATTAGATGAAAAAATTAAATGAAAATAAAAAATGTTGCCTTGGCAATTAATAGTAGAAGGAGAAGTGAAAGGAGAAGTGATAAAATTACTAAAACTTATTAGATAAATATAAAGTTAAATGGAAATATTAAAATGACAAAAGCACATATAAAAGGAGAACTGAAAATATCAAAATAAAAGCTGATTCAAAATATTAATATATACTGTAATAGTATATTAATAATTCTATACTAATGCTGATTAATTGTCTGATATTTGACCATGTTAAGATTGCTGGCATCAGCCAATAAATGTGCCTTCTGATTAACAAAAGTGTCATCTCTAAATAAACTGACTTAAATAATATTAGAATGAATAAATGATAAATAAATGATAACAAAGCATTGTAAGTACATAATACACATTCACATGTTTTCAAGTATTTTTAGAAATTGTGTTATACACAAATTGATGAACAGTATATATTTCATTTGCTGTGATTAGGGATGTGTAGAGAAATGCATTTATAGTTATAAGATTAAATCTAATATTAGCACTGACAATTGAAGACTAATATTGGTCAACCTGTAATTAAAATGAATTTTAAATGTAGGCTTGTGGTATGGTTGGTGGGGTGTGAGTGTATTATTGTGTTAGTTAGAGGTTGGCTAGACTAATCTGCTTATCTGTGTTACATTCACAGCTGTTTCCTCACCTGGTTAATCTACTCCTGTGTTTAGAGTGGCATGGTGAGGAAATTTGGCATTTGGATGCATGATAAGAACTCAGTCTGGTGTGGATGGGTCACGTCAACCCATTTCAACCAATCAGTGTGCCTGCTAATGAGCAGAATCATTGCAGAACTTGCTTCTGTAACCTTCAAATTCATTCTATGAAGAATTTGTCAGACTGATTTAAACCAATAAGTGTTGAATGATTCATTTAAAGAATCAGCTCATAAGAGTCATTTGCATGTGACTCGAGCTACAGCTTGTTCACTTCTATGTTTGTTTTTGCTTTCCATAGAGGACTTATTTTCTTGCAGTATATAAGACACCAGATTTATTGTGGGAACCCTGCTGTTTGTGTTAAAGGTTAGAGCCGTTCGTAACAGTAGGGAAGGATGTTTTGTACTTTAGCCTGTAGTAATGAGGTACTTTAGTCTGTTTATTCTCTTAGGTGTAAAATGTTTCTCTGAAAGATCATCTTTGAGTCTTATGACAGTAGTCTGCTGATTCAGATATATATGCATAGTAACCCATCATTCATTGTCTGTTTTCCTTTCTCTCCAGGGTAAGCCGTACATGTTTGATCGCGTGTTTCAGTCTAACACTACTCAGGAGCAGGTTTACAACGCTTGTGCTCAGAAGATTGTTAAAGGTGAGGAACGAGTCATCTGGGAGTTATGGATACCTGATCATTACTTTAAAATGAAAATTCTGTCACCCTCATGTTGCCATTAATATTATTTGGTATATTAATTAAGTATCACTAAATATTGTATTTGAGACCATGAGATCATATTCAAATGGTATATTTTGTTGTCTTTGTGTCTTGCAGATGTGCTTGAGGGTTACAACGGTACAATATTTGCTTATGGACAAACATCCTCTGGAAAAACACACACCATGGAGGTGAAAATTAATCTAGAAATAAACTTAATCAGTGTCATAAAGAATCATGATGATTTTCAAATACTAGGTACTTTAAAACAAACCTAGTGTGGATTTTTTGTACTGATTTCACAGTTTAAAATTCTGCTCATGGTTTTTGCTAATCAGGAGTATCAGTGCATTTACTGTACCTTAAATCATCACACATCATCATGGCGATTCAATATGTGTTTGTGCGATTGTTTAGGGGAACCTGCACGATTCTGATGGCATGGGCATCATTCCAAGGATCGTCCAGGATATATTCAACTACATTTACTCCATGGATGAAAACTTGGAATTCCACATCAAGGTTTGAAATGCATGTCAAATCAGTGTTAGTTATTCAAAGGGTTCCCATTGACATTTTCAGACCTAGAAAAGCCATATGAATTAGGCACTGGAACTTCTTTGTGCTCATCTCCAGATTTTTAATGTCTTTACTTTTTGTCTGTGCAATCACTATAAAAGGGATTTATAATGTTACAAAAGATTTCTAAAATGGCTGTTCTTTTGAAAGTTTCCACAAAAATATTAACTGATTTTTACATTAATAATAATCAGAAATGTTTCTTGAGCAGCAAATCAGCATATTAGAATGATTTCTGAAGGATCACGTGACAATGAAGACTGGAGTAATGATGCTGAAAATTCAGCTTTACCATCAAAGGAATGAATTACTTTTTAAATATATTAAAAATAAAACATTATTTAAAAACGTTGTTTTAAATTATAATATTTCAGAAAATTTTTGATTAAAAAAATGCAGCCTTTGTGAGCACAAGATACTTTTAAAAAGCATTTTTAAAAAATCTGGCTATCTCCAAACTTTTGAACAGTAGTGTATAAATGTTATTACTGCTGGTAATAACTGTTAAACTCACAGAGATCGTCTGCATTGGCAGGTCTCCTATTTTGAGATTTACCTGGACAAGATCAGGGACTTGCTGGATGGTACGTATGACTAAATATGAAATCAAATATAAAAATTCTATTTATTTTTTGCATTTATACCATTATTTTTGCATTGTTTTATGAATTAGAGATTGTATATTAGAGTCTTCTGTCAGGTTATAATAATAATAATAATTAGAATTTTAATTAATTTTCTTGAGAAAGTATGAGAAATAGGCTAATTTTAATCGGTCAGAAATTCTCTCTCTCTTTCAGTATCTAAGACCAACCTGTCTGTACATGAAGACAAGAACAGAGTTCCTTACGTAAAGGTGAGGCTTTGTTTAATTCTCTCTGGATGTATTAGTGTAGGAGTGGTTCAAATGTTTCCTCATCTGTCTCTTTCTCCATCTGCAGGGTTGTACTGAACGGTTTGTGTGTAGCCCGGAGGAAGTGATGGACACTATCGATGAAGGCAAATCCAACAGACATGTGGCTGTCACAAGTAAGCCCATGCAAATCAGTCAGACATAGTGCATAGTCTTACTTTAGCAGGCTGAACTTTTCCACACCTGTTGAGATATATTAGTGAGAGTAGTTTCAGGACATTCTTCCTTATTTGACTGTTTTAGAAATGTTTATACAGTCTAAAGATTTTCCTGTTGTGTGTGCATGTAGTCAAAGTTGAGTCAAAATGGACACATGTTTTCTCTGTGGTGTGTGTGTCAGACATGAATGAGCACAGCTCCAGGAGTCACAGTATCTTCCTGATAAACGTCAAGCAAGAGAACACACAGACAGAGCAGAAACTGAGTGGGAAACTCTTCCTGGTGGATTTAGCAGGAAGTGAGAAGGTAATCTTTCTACTTCTCTCTTTTCACTTCCTCTTTCACTTGTTCTCTACATTTCTCAGACATATTTAACAGCGTTGTTTTTACCTGGTTTTCACTTCAGGACATTGTTTTAACCCCGTAATACTAAAAGTGATTTGAGTAGTTCCTTATTAAAGAGGATCTGTTACGCTGTTTTTAAATTTTCAACATTTTATAGTTTAATGTTGCTGTTTGAGCGTGAAAAACATCTGCAAAGTTAATTCCAGAGGGAGTTATTCTCTATATCAGCAACACTGTTTCTGAACTCCCTGAAACACCTCCATTTTAGTCTTTAAGTTTTCTTCCGGGAGCGAACACCTCACAATATTTCTCATTTAAATAATTCCTCCTCGAGGCATATGCAAAATGTTTTTGATTTGATGTTTTTGACTACAGGTCAGTAAAACCGGAGCAGAAGGTGCTGTGTTGGATGAAGCCAAAAACATTAACAAATCTCTTTCTGCTCTGGGCAACGTCATCTCCGCCCTGGCTGAAGGATCGGTGGGTCTGATGCACCTGAGTTTTACAATTATATACAATTACCTGTCGGATGGATGGAAGGGTAATGAATAAATATTTCTTTCCCTTGTCAGACATACGTTCCCTACAGAGACAGTAAGATGACGAGGATCTTGCAGGATTCTCTGGGTGGGAACTGCAGGACCACTATAGTGATCTGTTGCTCTCCATCGTCCTTCAATGAGGCTGAGACTAAAACTACGCTCATGTTCGGACAGAGGTGAGTGGACACGCATTGAGTTACGCATAATGAGAGTTTTAATGAAACTTTAGTGTTGAGCGTCATTTTTCGGTTCTCACTGTCAGAGCAAAGACCATTAAGAACACAGTGTGTGTGAATGTGGAGCTGACAGCAGAGCAGTGGAAGAAGAAGTATGAAAGGGAGAAAGAGAAGAACAAGACTCTCAAGAACACCATCACCTGGTTGGAGAACGAGCTCAACCGCTGGAGGAACGGTACTGAAATGACAGACACACACTTTATACTCATTCGGCTGTATTTAGGGAGAATTACAAATAACAGCATTGAATTTTGTATGTTTTTAGGTGAGAGCGTCCCAATTGATGAGCAGTATGATAAGGAGAAGGCAAACGCAGAAGTTCTGGCCCTGGATAATGTGGTGAATAATGATAAACTCACCTCATCTCCCAGCATACCCGCCCTCAAATTCACTGACGCTGAGCGTGAGAAGTGTGAGGCTGAATTAGCCAAACTCTACAAACAGCTGGATGACAAGGTGAGACAAATTACTAAGCTTAAATAATGAATGAATGAATCAAGCCTTCGGACTAGTATCGACCTAGCTATAGTATACATTACCGTTCAAAAGTTTGGGGTCAGTAAGAAAGAAATACTTTTATTTAGCACATATGCATTAAATTGATCAAAAGTGACAGTATATGGCATTTATAATATAAAAACTTTCTATTTCAGATAAATGCTATGAATATTCTTTTCATCTAAGAATCCTCATATATATGAGGATTCAAATTTAAAATAACTTTTTATATATATATAATATAGAAAAGTTATTTTAAATTTGAATATTTAACATTTTACTATTTATATTACTGTTTTACTGGTATTTTTGATCAAATAAATGCAAACTTGATGAGCATAAAAGACTCTTACTGACCTAAATAGTTGTTAAAGTGAATATTATTAACTATCAGTTACCCTGCTCTCTAGACATTTGTATTTGCCATAGATAAATTTGTCTGTCATTAATTTCAACTATTAATTTGTCAACAGGATCATTCTTTCTAGATTATTATTGAAGTCATATTACAGTACAGATCATCAGCACGATCATGAAAAAAATCCAATATTATTTTAATGATGCACCATAAGCTTCACATCAGTGTCATACATCAGTACCATTTGACATGAATGTCAATTTTCAGCTGACTGGCTTGTTGACAGTGTGAAATTTGTATTTTAGGCCTGATGCTCCTTTTTATTTATTCATATTAATGTAAAAAAAAAAAAAAAAAAAAAGCTATAAAATCATCAAGATTTTTTTTCATAGACACATTTGTTAGATTAATTAATCTCTCTCTTTCTCTCTCTCTGTGCTGTCTACCTGTAGGATGATGAGATAAATCAGCAGTCTCAGCTGGCTGAGAAACTCAAGCAGCAGATGCTGGATCAGGAAGAGGTGAGAGCTGAACATGGACATCAGACTTGCATTATTTCCCATTAAAAAGAACAGTGTCCTGTCTCCTAGCTGACTGGGAATCATTTAGAGACTTGAGTTGGGATTTGTCTTTTGCCATTAAGAACTTTATATTAAAGGCATTAAGAGCTCTAAATGATAAATAACATTCCAGCCTAGTGGTTAGTTCACATGCTCCTTACATGTTGAGTACTGGGGTTGATCAGGATGAAGCAGGTTTGAATCTGGACCGTGTTAAGTCCCATCACAAGAATTTGACCCTAATGTCACAATACCAAAAAAATATCTTAATCTGTATTGTAGCTGCTGGCCTCAACACGGAGGGACCATGACAACCTGCAGGCGGAGCTCACCCGTCTGCAGATGGAGAACGAGGCGTCTAAAGAGGAGGTGAAGGAGGTGCTGCAGGCTCTGGAGGAGCTCGCAGTCAACTATGATCAGAAGAGTCAGGAGGTCGAGGACAAGACCAAGGAGTTTGAAACTCTGAGCGAAGAGCTCAACCAGAAATCTGTGAGGAGAAACTCTCATTCTTTATGCTATGATATATATAATATATTACTATTAGGGCTGTCAAAATTAACTAATATTTTAACGCAGCATCTGTTTTTTCCGTCATAATTTGGCTAGCATTATCAAGCTGTTATTCATGCAAATGCTTTTAAACTATTCATGCGCCACAAGACAAACAAGAATGCGCTGTCTGTGAATGTCGTGTCTGTGTGACTCACACGACTCGTGTGCACAGAAAGACGCATGCCAGTATCAAGCTCTCTTTCGTGCTTGAACAAACGATAACACACAGAATTATGCCAAAGTGTCTGTTTTGTCTTGTATCCTTATAAGAGCAGTCTTAAATGAGTTAAATAACATCTTAAATTAACTTAAATGCACGTCAGATCCGTGTCATGTTCAGCAGTGGCAGCTCTTAAAGTGACAGTTGCCTAATAAACCAGTTGCTGTGATGTCTGTCATTAATGTTAATCAAAGAACAAAGGTAGCAGAGAAAATTGTAGCTTTAATAAGGATTAATCTATTTTTCATTTATAATTTATGCAGTGAAGGCTATAAAGTGTTTGAAAACTTTATTCAATTTCTGTATATTTTCTACCTGTTAATATGACATTTATTATAATGGGTTTATGTGAAGATTGTTTTAAGCTCACTTAAGCCTAATAAATGTTGAAATAGATAGCTTTGAATGTCTATAATTAATGTTTCATAGAGACATCAGTAGCAGTATTAAAATGATACTGGCCTTCATCCATAAAAAGATGCCATTAAACAAATATTTAAAATATACCATCTTTAAGTATTTTCTACATTAATTTGGAGAGTGTGAAATTACTACAATATAAAAATCAATGTTTTTAATTACGATTACAGAAAAATGTGTGATTTAATTAGTTCATTTTTTAATTGATTGACAGCACTAGTTACTTTATAATGCCTTGGTATTAGTTGGCTAATCTGAGCTGTGTTTTTGCAGAGCGTTCTCGCATCTATTGACTCTGAGCTGCAGAAACTGAAGGAAATGACCAACCATCAGAAAAAGAGAGTCACTGAGATGATGTCATCACTGCTTAAAGACCTGGCCGAGATTGGCATCGCCGTAGGCAGCAATGACATTAAGGTAACAAGGCAAAGAACCATGACGTCGCATTAACTTTTCTTTTACTTCTTTTACAGTTTAATTTCCTTTCCACTGTTTTAACTGCTCACCCTCCTCTCTAACCTCAATTCTTTTTCTTTCTTTACCTCCGTTTCTTTTTCTCTGTCTGTGTCTTTCTCTCAGCAGCATGAGGGTGGAGGTCTCATTGATGAAGAGTTCACAGTGGCTCGTCTGTACATCAGTAAGATGAAGTCGGAGGTGAAGACTCTGGTGAAGCGCAGCAAACAGCTGGAGAGCGCTCAGGCCGATAGCAACAAGAAGATGGATGAGAACGAGAAAGAGCTTGCAGCCTGTCAGCTCCGTATCTCTCAGGTAAACAGAAGGAAAAGATAAAGCAACAAATCTTCCGTCTTATTGGAGTAGTTCATCCAAAAATGAAAATGTTATATTTACTTACACTTGTAGCATTTTAAAATTGTTGAGATTTTTCTTCTGTACATAAAAGAATAAATTAAGAGTTTATAAGCTGCTCTTCTGGTAAAACCAGTCTTATGTTTTATCAGGTAATTCATGCATGACTGTAGCTAAATAGAAATGCCACATGCTCTCCATTACAATAATTACATGCAGTTTCAAAAGATCCTGAGATTTATTTGTGTTTGTCTACAGTATGAGGCAAAGATCAAGTCCCTGACAGAGTACCTGCAAAACATTGAACAGAAGAAGAGACAGTTAGAGGAGAACGTTGACTCTCTCAATGAGGAACTGGTCAAACTCAGCGCCCAGGGTACAAATAGACACACCATCTTCTCTTTCTTCTCATAAATGCATTTTAATAGCTGTATGAACTTTTGTTTGGCCCATACCATTTACTTTTACTGTGCTCTTGTGGTGAGATTGCATTGGGCATGAAAGGCTTTTTGTGATGAAGTTTATTTTCCCTTGTGCAGAGAAAGTTCATGCAATGGAGAAGGAGAATGAGATGCAAAGTGCTAATGAAGTGAAGGTAAGCATGGTAAGGTAACGTTTGTTAGTTGCCCGTTACACTGTTTAGATTGCATAAATTCAGAAGGTGGCTTGTCATTTTCTTTTATTTTAAAAGAGAGAGATCATTTATAATTTTATCTGTATATTATTGGGCAGACTGCAGTCGAGCAGCAGATCCAGAACCACAGAGAAGCTCATCAGAAACAGCTAAGCAGTCTAAGAGATGAGCTGGAGACCAAGGAGAAACTCATCACTGAACTGCAGGAGTAAGACGCATACATGCTCATCTTTAGGCACTGAATCAGGGCCTCATGTGCTCAGGCTCATTTTTCTCGCTTTGTTTTTTGTCTGCAGTCAGAACCAGAAGATCATGTTGGAGCAGGAGCGCTTGAAGGTGGAGCACGAGAAACTCAGATCCACTGACCAGGAGAAGAGCCGCAAACTGCACGAGCTCACGTATGACGCGCACCAAACATGCAGAGATTTGCGTAGTGTGCGGGAAAAGTTGTGTTCATGATGAATTATGTTTATAGGGTGATGCAGGACAGAAGGGAACAGGCCAGACAGGATCTCAAAGGCCTGGAGGAGACAGTGGTAGGTCATTTTGTATTGTGCTTGAGAGATGATTCTTACTTCTTTGTTTGTATGTATGCACGGTCTGATCGCTCACTTCTCCACAGGCCAAAGAACTGCAGACTCTTCATAATCTGAGGAAGCTCTTTGTTCAGGATCTGGCCACACGGGTGAAGAAGGTACAACCATTGCAGTTTAGAGTTAAAAAGTTACCCCAGATAATGAAAATAGTTTCAGTGTAGATATTAAAAGCTAAATGTTTTATAGGTTCTTAAATGTATCTGTCATGTGACTTTTTCTGTCAACTAATTTCTTATGTAATCAGGGAGTTTGAGCAGGACATTGAAGAGCGTGTCCCTTCTTTATTGTAATTTTTTATTTTATAGTTGATTTATTTTCTTTTTTTAATTTTTAATTTTCTTTTTTTAAATTTTTTATTTTTTACATTTTAATTTTATATATTTTATATTTTTACTATTCTTACATTTTGCTATTTTATTTTACTTTTTTTTTTTTTTTTTTTTTACTATTTTAATGTAATCTTTAAAAAAATATTTTACTTTATTAATTTTTTTGTTTTTAATATAAGCTTTAAATCACTGCCATCAAAGCTAATAAACTGTCATAAAACTCCAGTTATGACTTTATCAACCACTTTCAGACAGGCCTAAATTGCGTATTAACAAATTTTTCAGAGCGCTGAGATGGACTCAGATGACACTGGCGGCAGCGCAGCACAAAAACAGAAGATCTCATTCCTTGAGAACAACCTTGAACAGCTCACTAAAGTGCACAAGCAGGTAAAAAGACACTTTCAGATACCATGTGCATTCTCTCACAACACACACACACACTCACTGTCTCTTTCTTTTCTCTGTGTAGTTGGTACGTGATAATGCTGACCTGCGCTGTGAGCTGCCCAAGCTAGAGAAGCGCCTGCGGGCGACGGCGGAGCGCGTGAAGGCTCTGGAGTCTGCGCTCAAAGAGGCCAAAGAGAACGCAGCACGTGACCGCAAACGCTACCAGCAGGAGGTGGACCGCATCAAAGAGGCCGTCAGAGCCAAGAACATGGCCCGCAGAGGACACTCTGCACAGATCGGTTAGTTCACACACACAAACACACACACTAAGCTAAGTGATATGTCTTTCAGAATGCTTGAAAGTTGCAAGGGACTTGGATAGGGTTGAGAATATCATTCTACCACAGAGGAAATGGTGAAAGTTTTTGATTGCTAATATGAAGCTTTTTTTTTTTTTAGGGATGCTAAAAGATTAAAATGATTAATCTTTTAGCATCCCTTTAGCCAGTTTTGAAGCTTTTCAAGTTGTTGTCTTAAGGCTGGAATACACATGACTTTTAAAATTGGAACAGATTTGAAAAAACTAGGCATCATACGCGAAAAGTCTGATCCTCAGTCATTCCAAAAACAACAAATTCACACAGAAACATGCGCCTCGTTTCAAGGAGATGCATGACAAGTGAAAATCTGTTCTAAAATCATCCCAAAAAATGTTTGATATTCTCTGGATATAATCAGAGTCTGTAGCTAAAAAAAAATCATCAGAGTATGTGCCCATCATACACTCCGTGAACCAAAAACCAACTTTCTGCAAGTAGCATAGACTGCATATCGGGGCAAAAATATGTGCAAACATCATATAGCATATTCTAGCCTTTTAGGTGGGGTTTTTGATTGATAGATTTAGTTGACCAGTTTAGTAGACTATTAAAACTTGTTTTTGGATCTAACTACTCATATTTCCTCCTTTCACAGCCAAACCAATCAGACCAGGTCAGCCCCCTGTCGCCTCTCCCACCCACCCCAATGTCAACCGCTCAGGGGCGGGGCTCTTCCAGAACAACCAATCAGTGGGCATCCGTGGTGGAGGCGGAGTCAAACAGTAAAATAAGTGAGTAGATGCTGCATATTACTCGCAAATATGTCACATTATGGAGGTAAAATGGGTTATGAGTATCATTTAAATCTTTATTTTCAATGTCTTGCTCCTTTTTTACCCTATGTCTCTTTCTTTCTCATTGTTTCCAGCTGTTGAATGCTGAACATAACCCCAGTAGCCCCAGCTGAAGCTGATATCACCCCAAAAAGCTAAACAGGCATTCCACAGCACGGGAGGGTTCAATACTATACATATGAAAATGAATATAAGTATATATATGTGTATGAAACATGAAATACTATCCCCGTCTGGGCTGTACAGTTGTTCCTCCATTCTTATCTCTTATATCTTCCCTTTAAAAATATAAAGAAAAAAAAGACAGGCTTTTTGCACCAGTGGACACGTGTGTAACTAGCGTGTATCTCTTCACTCTTGCACAGTCGGTTTCTGCTCACATCCTGCTCTCCACGTCCCTCACTGTGCCAAGTTGAATGTATTACAAAATTATGGAAAAAAAAAAAAAAGACAGAAAAGAATGAAAAACGGTAAAAAACAAAAAAACTAATAGCTGCGTTATTTTAGCCTTATTTATATACGTTCACATTTTGGGTTTGTTTAGAGAGTTAGCTTGTTCTCTCTTGCTTTGAGTAGTTTCTATTGAACATTTCACCTAAATAAGTTAAACACTACAATTGGACTCTCTATATATATATTTATATATATATGAACCATTGAATTAGTTTTTTGTGATGATGGACATTCTTAGAAGAAATGATTTAAATTATGATAAAAGGGTCGTCTGAAAGTGGACAGACAAGATGCAGTTTCATGAAATGAGAATGAAAAGGCTGCTTAATGTAGACGCACCTGAGCTACAGGTATATTTAAAGCACTGTATGAACACATAACGAGTAATCATTGTTACAGCATAAAGACCTGTGTGTATGTCACAGCCGTAGCTAGGTTTAAAAAAAACTGTAATACTAATGTCACTTGGTCATTTTGACATTTCAATATTTAACTTTAGTTCTCACTATTTAAACCGGTAGAGTTTGCCGTATCGATGTTGCTCCATAGATCAGTCACTACAAATCATTAAAAATCACGTCCTCTTAGTTTTGCCTAAAATATTCCCGGACAGGATTGTAATTACATTGTTTTTGAGGCATGGAACCTTGCATTTAATTTGAGAGACAGGTGACACAACAATAAAAAAATATATATTGTCATTTATTCACCCTCATGTTATTCCAAACCTGTTAGACATTTTTTCATTCATGCAACACTAAAGGATATCAATGTTTACGTTACGAAAATGAATGGGGATAGACAATTTCAAACTCCAAAAAGGACACCATTAAAGAAGTTTATATGACTCAATTCTAAACAAACTGATATTTGTCATTATTCACTTCAGATGTTTCTCTCTGAAGCTCTAAAATCTCATTTTGTGCCATTTGTTTACAAGACATAATGGCATTTGGCATCACGGACATCAAACCTGCCACAAAATCTCTTTATGCACCATATTTTCAGTGGTTTTAATGGTGTTTCTATAGCTCCTTTTCACTGTTTTTGTTTTATAGAAAAGAAAAACGTCTGTTTCACAGAAAAAGGAAATTCATCACATTCATTTGGGATGACATGAAAGTGTGTAAATGATGACAAAAGCTTTTTTTTTTTTGGTGAACTGTCTCTTGTTAAGAAACTCCCTCTAAAAGCAATACAGTAATGTCATTTTCTAGTTTGTTTTATGCTTAAAACCGTTTGTATAGTGTCATTTTGTTGTTTTGGGGGAGTGAGGTTTGTGCAGTGGTCAAACAGCCATTGGAATCACAATATACCCACACTCCTGTTTTTACCCTTTTATTTGAGTTTTGTTGTTTTTGTTACAGTTCAGTCCATTATAGGGTCCACATTTTGAAGTTATGCATTTTAGAAATGATCGAATCTTCCGTGATTTGAGCATTGCAAACAACCCAGGGGAACCCACACAGCATTTAGTTCTGGCTCATACAACCAAAATATGATCTTGCATTATTGTCTGCTGTGGTTTTGGTTGCCTTGTGATTTTGCATTTGCTTAATTAGACCTGCTTTCCACAGTTTGTACGGTTCCAGTGCTTTTCATTCAGCACAATGTTACTGCCTTTCATTGAGTAGTGTTAATGGGTGGGGCCTATTTAATGGTGGGTGGGGTTTATTTAATCATTTTAGGTCATGTTTTCAATTTGTTGCACTTGCAACTAGATAATATTGTTTTATTTATTTTATGTTTTATTGTAGATTAGGGATTTTGCTGTTCATTTTCTTTTGTTGATCTTTTTTAAGTCTACTAATGTTGTTTTTTTCTTATGAGAAGTATATGTAGATTCCAGTATACTTGGTTTCCATTTTCCTGTTTTTCCATATAAATTGGATCCAAATCCTACTAGGTGTCCTGTGTATGTTACTGTAGTACTGTAGTAGCAGGGGGAATATTGAAGATGACGTTTTAAGACCTTGTGTGCAATATGAATCTGGTGTAGTGCAAGTTTCGCAGTACTGAAGAAAAGAGATGGGAGAGGAAATGAAAACCGCACTCAGCAGTCCTCTGATTTTATTTCATTGTTTGATCATTTGTCTAACGGTTGTCTTGTTCAACGAATTTAAACTTATAAAAGCACTTTAAAATGTTACCATCTCAATTGAAAAACGCACTTGTTGAAAACTGAAAATTTGCATCTCAAACATCGAATTTCTCACTGAATTTTATAATTATTATTATTGAGGAGCTTCTGCAGGAGGTCATGTGTTTTGAAGAATGTTGTTTTTTTTTTTTGTATTTTATTTTGCATTGAATCTGCATTTTTAACAGTTACTGGGTAAAACACTCCATCTAAATGGCTCTAATGGAAAGATGTAATGGTGATGAGATTGTGTGTACAGTTGGTTCTTCAGAGTGTCTAGACTGAATTGCTGTGTATATTTCCTTCAGTTGCTTACTGTAGGCAGGTTTTCACCCCTTGACATGAAACGCAAATAAAGCATAGGGTAAAACACACCTGAGTGTTTGTTTTTATTCTTGAGAGAGTTGCTTAGCTGTATTTATTATTGCTACAGTAAAATTTTGGAATTTATCTTCCTGGAATGACCATGCATTTAGTGATTATAATAGTTATATGTGGATTCGGAGACATGTAGAACCATATTTAACCATTTGTCCTTTGATTTCATTACAGAAAAATAATGAAAATAGGGGAACATTGAAAAATGAATGCATTTGTTTAAATTAAGGATTGCAGAAATGAGTACACCCTAGATTTAATTCAACAAATGTATAATATTCTAGCATGCCCTCCATAATTTTGAATAAACCGCTCTGACCCTTCTTGGCACGGAGTGTACAAGTTCATGACAAATTGTCACATCTGTCCTGTTTAATTTCTGGATGATGAGCTGCTTAAATGCCCTGATCTTTAATGGGGAGTGTTGCTCAACTCGTCTCTACAGAATCCCCCATGGGTGCTCAAGAGTGTTAAGATTGAGGGCAATACATGTCCACAGAAGGTTTTTCAGCTTGGGAGAATGCGTATCCTCATTGTCTTGTTGAAAAAATGCCCAACAATGCAGGGAATGAGGAAAGGACAACATCTGTTTCAAGTTTGTGTATTAAATTACACAGTGGTGTGGGAATTCATGACAGCATTGATAAAGCACAGCTCCCTCACACCTTCAGTACTCATACATCCCTTTATAAGAGGTTTACTACCACTGAACTTTACTGTGGGAACCAGGCACTTCTCACTGTACTCCTCCTCTAGCAACACCATAACATTTTGGATGCTGTTAGATCCAAAATGATTGATTTGGTGTCATGAGTCCAGAGTATTGATTCCCAGAATCTATATTTTGTAAATGGCTAACTGACTTTATTGTGCTTTGGCTATAGTAGGTAGTTCCAGTGACAGCAACAACCATGCATGTCATTTCTGCAGGCTGCACATTTTCACACTTAAAACAATGATTTGGTAATCCTCTTGTACCACTGTCCTCTTTTGTGCTAAGAAATAAGTCTCCTGGCAGTTCTTTCCCAAGTGGTTTCATTGTAGTCAGCATTAGGTCTGAGAATGATTCAGTGTGCTATATAACACTTTTAATTGTCAAGAAATGACCTCTCTTTAAATGTAAACATACTTACCTGTTGGTCAAACATTGCCTTAAACTTACACCAGAATTTTTTTTTTTTTTTTCAGTAACTTTTAGGAGGGTGTACTCATTTTTGCTACACAACATTTTATCACTTTGATAAGAAAATCTTATTTTCCTGAATAATTTTGACATGCTTCTTTGGTAATTGATAACTGATTAAGGTGAATTGCTGGAACATTATATCTCTAAAGAACCCAAACATGTCTTCTAAGTAGTTGAGTAATTGCTTACTTTCAGAAGTTTCAGAGGGGGTGTACTCATTTATGCTGTGCACTGTACATAAATATATACACACACACACACACACACACACACACACACACACATATATATATATATATATATATATATATATATATACATAGTTTGTAATTGTGTAATTTTTAAAGAAGTATAATAGTCAATTTTTGCATTGGTGCAGATGAAAGTGATTTGGTTTCGACTCATGTTGAAGCACTTGAAGACTTTACACTTTAATGCCAGAGAGACCACATATACACACACACACACACATTAGTGACTCAGCAACAGACTCTTGCAACAATGATCTGCGCAAAGCGAAACTCTCCACACAGACACGATTGCATATAAACAGCTAAGAGAGCATGCTTCAAAATAACTCTCTTATAAATAGACCACCGACTATCCAAACGGGGATTTCCTTTGATACGCACAGCAGTGATTGTGCAACAACCAGAGAGCTGCAGACCAAACGTTTAGAGAGGAAGGACATTTAGAAGACAACAACATCCACAAAACTACCAGACCATCACAATGTCAGACGATCAACCCTCTTCTCCCTCCAGCAACTCCTTGTGCCCAGGCTGCCAGGGTGAAGGGTCGCTCCTGTTGCCCTGCGGACACAGTCTGTGCCAGGCTTGCCTTGAGTTGTGCCAGCAGGAGCTCGGGCAGGACCAGCCAGGCTGTACGGAGTGCTACGGCCGTGAGTTATTGGACAGCGTGCTGAAGGGGCTGCTCGACTCGCTGTTTGAAGGGCAGCCGCACCGGGTGGGAAATGCCATGGAGGGCACAGAGACAGCAGAGGATGGAGATTTGTGCAGACAGCACAGAGAGGGACTGACTCAGTACTGTATGGAGGACGAGGAACTGATCTGTGATCAGTGTCAGGGCGAGGAACATGAAGATCACAAGTGCAGCTCCATAGAAGAGGCCACACAAGAGTGTAAGGTGAGAAACAGGTGCATAAATACATACTTTATCATTTGAGCTATTATAAAGGGGTTTGTTTCTTCTTCGATTTCATAATATGATGCTTGGAGGAATTGTCATCAAGACTGCATCATGATTCTAGTAGTGATTGACCTATAATTGGCCGATATTTGGCCATTTTTAGATTTTTTGGCAGATGTTTATTTGATGTTAATGTTAATTTGTCTATATAGCTTTTAAGTTTTAGTTTTTAGTCTTAGTTTATTATTTTAGTACTTAAAGGGATAATTCACCCAAAAATTAAAATTATCCCATGATTTACGCACCCTCAGGCCATCCTAGGTGTATATGATCTTCTTTCAGACGAACACAATTGGAGATATATTTAAGAGGAGCTAGTTATTGTATTTAATAAAGTTTTAAATATGGATATTTTTCTTACAAAAACCCATCGCTTTGCTTCAGAAGGCCTTTATTAACCCCCTGGAGCCGTATGGATTATATTTATAATGGATGGATGCATTTTTGGGGGACTTCAAAACACGCCCCCGTTCACTACCATTATAAAGCTTGGTAGAGCCAGGATATTTGGATTGTGTTCATCTGAAAGAAGATAGTCATATACACCTAGGATGGCTTGAGGGTGAGTAAATCATGGTATAATTTTCATTTCTGGGTGAACTGTCCCTTTAAAATAAACAAAAATTAGAAATTTGCCCTCGGTTTTCACAGATAAGGCTTAAACTAGTCCTAGACAAAAATGCATGTTTGAGCTGTTTTAACTGAAAACAACTTTTACTGACATATCTTAAAATATGTCAGTGACATTGTTTTGTCTCAAGATGCACACCAATAATGATTTTTCAAGTGTATGTTTATAAAAGCTACTTAAATATCCTAATTGAACTGGGAGCTTATCCTGGCTTAGGCTAAGCCCTGTCTGTGAAACCGGGCCTTAATGTTTTTTATATATTTTATGTAAGTAATGAACATGTTTATGACTTTAGTTTTAGTTAAGGAATGACTAAATTCTAAATTCGTCATGGAGTTCAGGCACTACATTGTAGGTTTGAATCCCGTTGTAGTTCTAGTTCTGTTATAGCAAAATGCATGCAAAATAGTTTCAGATGAACTGCAAGAACTGACTGTAATTCACTTTCTTCACAGAGGGAGATGAGAGCAGCTCTTAGACCTCTGCAGGAGAAACTGGAGACATTAAACACAGCCAAGCAAACCTGCCAGGAAACTTCAGAACACATCAGGGTAACAAATAATCAATGCAAGCCAAGTTTAACAGGATATTCAGGCTGTTTTGGGGCTTTTGCATGTTTTAACAGAGGTAGGACTCTCGTTCCACTGGGGCCAAGAGAATTTAAGCATGGCAAGATCTAACATACTATTCAAGTTGATGGTGATTAGTTATTTAATCATTCACTAACTAAATTTTTACACATTTTGCACAAACCTCAGTAAATACAAACACATTAAGGCGGCAATATTTTCTGAAAGTCTCTCCACCCTCCGGACAGAGACAGGCACAGAACACAGTGCGTCTGATAAAGGAGAACTTTGAAATGCTCCATCAGTTCCTGCATGATGAGGAGATCTCCATGCTGAGAGCTCTGAGCGAGGAAGAGGAGCAGAAGAGCCAGAACATGAAGGAGAAGATGGACAGACTAACAGATGAGATCATGACATTAAGAGAAGCCATTAGTTCAACAGAAGAGGCCATGAGTGCTGATGATATGGTATTCTTGAAGGTAGGGAAAACATATCAAGAATATTTACTTTTATTTGAATAGTTTTGATTAAAAGAAACAAAATATGTATTTTGTTAAAAAGTGATTAGCTCATGCATTAGCTCAGTCTGTTTAAGAAAAACTGGAGAAGCACATTTTCTGAAAACTCTGATCTTTCTGTTGCAGAACTACAAGAAGGCATCAGAACGGTAATTGTAAAAATATATATTTTATATTTTTGTTACACAGCATAAATTTACAGTTCTACTGCTCATTATTATTGCAAAATTAGCCCAGACTGGTTGATCAGTTTAGCAGCTTAATAAATAAGAGCAACTTGACATGAAATATTAATTTGAGTTTGTTGAATGAGGCTCATTGTCAATTTCATATGAACCTCTGCAGTTACTTTGATGCAGCTTCTCTCTCTTTCTGTCACAGGATGAACTGCACTGTGCAGGATCCAGGAGATATCTCAGGAGCTTTGATTGATGTGGCCAAACACATCGGCTCGCTCAAGTTTAGAGTGTGGGAGAAGATGCAGACCGCTGTCACATACAGTAAGAGCAAACAGGCCACATCTCCCACAATTAACAACATGGAAAGTAAAAAAAAAAAAAAACTCAAAAGTCTAGTTTCTTTGGTTAAATATTTAGATAAATATCTAAATATTTAGATATTACAAGCGTGTCAACTGGAGCAGTACATTTTCTGAAAACTCTGATCTTTCTGTTACAGAACTACAAGAAGTCATCAGACTTGTTTAAATCTTTACTCACTCTTTAGGGGTGGGTAAATCTGTAATTTATGATATAAAATAAAATAAAATAAAATAGAAATAATGAACTCAAAGTCAGATTTCTTTGGTTAAATGTTTACTGTTACAGAACTACAAGAAGACACCAGAACAGTCTTTACACACTGTTTAGGGAACGGGTAAATGTGTAATTGATGGAAATAAATACAATAAAAATAATAAAACTCAAAGTAAAAATTTCTTTGGTTAAATATTTAGATCTTTCCGTTACAAAATTACAAGAAGTCATCAGAATGGTCTTTACTCACTCTTTAGGGGCAGGTAAATCTAATATATGATATAAAATAAGTCACATTTCTTTGGTTAAATATTTAGCTATTACAATATAAACTTGGTTACAGAACTACAAGTCATCAGAAAAATCTTTACTCTCTTTAGGGGCAGGTAAATCTGTAATTTGTGATAAAAATAAAATAAAAAGAATGAACTCAAAGTCAAATTTCTTTGGATAAATATTTAGATCTTTCTGTCAGATCTTTCATATATTTATCTAAATATTTAACTAAAGAAACTACACTTTTGAGTTTTTTCTTTAGTTTTTTTTAATCATACATTACAGATTTACCTGCCGCTAAAGAGAGTAAAGACTTTTCTGATGACTTCTTGTAGTTCTGTAATCAAGTTGATATGCTTGTAATATCTAAATATTTAACCAAAGAAATTTGACTTTTATTTTATTTTGTGTCATATATTAGATTTACCTGCCACTAAAGAGTGAGTAAAGACCGTTCTGATGACTTCTTGTAGTTCTGTAACAGAAAGATCTAAATATTTATCCAAAGAAATTTGACTTTGAGTGAATTTTTTATTTTATTTTAATCACAAATTACAGATTTACCTGCCCCTAAAGAGAGTAAATACTTTTCTGATGACTTCTTGTAGTTCTGTAACCAAGTTTATATTGTAATAGCTAAATATTTAACCAAAGAAATGTGACTTATTTTATATCATATATTAGATTTACATGCCTTACAGAACTACAAGAAGTCATCAGAACGGTCTTTACTCACTCTTTAGGGGAAGGTAAATCAAATATATGATACAAAATAAAATAAAAGTCAAATTTATTTGCTTAAATATTTAAACAACAGAAGTACAAGTCATCAGACTTAAGTCTTTATTCATTCTTTAGGTGTAAAGAGTGAGTAAATCTGTAATTTATGATAAAAAATAAAACAAAATAAAAATAATGAGCTCAAAGTCAAATTTCTTTGGATAAAAATTTAGATCTTTCTGTTACAGAACTACAAGAAGTCATCAGAATTTTTAGGGGCAGGTAAATGTAATAGGTCTATACAAAATAAAATAAAAGTCAAATTTATTTGCTTAAATATTTAAATATATCAACAGAACTACAAGTCATCAGACTTAAGTCTTTACTCATTCTTTAGATGTAAAGAGTGAGTAAATAGTCATTTATGATATAAAACAAAATAAATGTCTCTCTTAAAAAATTAAGGGAGATTTTATGTTTGAACCAGTACTGATTATTTTACAACTCAGAAAATAGCTTATAAATTACATTTTTTTTATGAATATCTAGTTTAATCACTAAACTCTGAATACCTCTCAAACCGTCAGCTCCCGTGATCCTTGATCCAAACACCGCAGATGTCTGCGTCTCTCTGTCTGATGACCTCACCACCATCCGCTACAGCGAAGAGGACCAACAGGTCCCGGACAACCCCGAGCGCTTCTGCTTCTACGAGTGTGTGCTGGGCTCCGAGGGTTTCAGCTCTGGTCGCCACAGCTGGGACGTGGAGGTGGGAGACTGCAGCGAATGGGCACTGGGAGTGGTTAAAGAAAGCGTCCAGCGGAAAGAGTGGTTTCCCCCGAGCCCCGACCGCGGCATGTGGATCATCTGCCTGTACGGAGGAGAGTATCGCGTGCGGACGGCCACCAGTGCTCCTCTGACACTGAAGAAGAAACCTCAGAAGATACGAGTTCAGCTCGACTGGGAGGGCGGCAGAGTGATGTTCTCGGATGCCAGTGACAACTCGCTGCTATACAAGTTTAAGCACAAGTTTACGGAAAAGATGTTTCCGTATTTCTCCAATACATGTAAAAGACAACCACTGCATATTTTAGCAGAGAAGGTGTCTGTGTACACGGAGTAACTCAAGACACTCCGCATCAGCATTAGATCAAAGGACTGAACTAGCACAAGAATGACTTGATGATTTTTTTAATGGTAGTGTGTGTGTGTGTATATATATATATATATATATATATATATAGGGTCAACCTTTTTTGTTGATACGATCATTTAGCAAGGATGCATTAAATTGATCAATAGTGACAGTACAGTCTTTTTTTTTTTTTTTTTTTTTTTTTCTTCAAATAAATGTTCTTTTGAACGTTCTGTTCATCAAATTATTAAATAATGTTATTTAAATTGTGATTGTTCAATATAAGAAAGTCACTTTGGCTTAAAGTACATTCCTGTTCAAAAATTTGGCGGTGGTAAGATTTTTAAAATGTTTTTGAAAGAAGTCTCTCATGCTCAGTAAGGCTGCATTTATTTATAGCATTGCAAAAATACATTAATATTGAAACATTACTACAATTTAAGTTTTCTATTAGAATATGCTTCAATTTTGTTTTATTCCTGGGATGTTAAAAGCTGAATTTGCAGCATCGTCAGTCTTCAGTGTCACATGATCCTTCAGAAAACATTCTGATTTGCTGCTTAAGAAACATTTCTTCTTATTATTAATGTTGAAAACAGTTATGCTGCTTAATTTCTTTTTTCTTTTTTTTTCTTTTTTTTTTTATTGGAATGTAAAAGTCTTTATTGATCACTTTAATCCATCCTTGCTAAATAAAAGTAGCCTATTAATTTAATAAAAAAAATTAAAAACTTTAATAAAAAAAATAAAAAAATGTATTGACCCCAACCTTTTCAATGGTAGTGTATCTGATAATTGATAAACTACTAATTAGTATAAGGTTTAAGAAAATTCAAAACTGTTGATGCAACTGACCATATAACATGGAGTCTGAGCCTCAAATGCTTGTTGTTCATGTGGTCTTTGTGCTAACAGTGCTCTCAATAAAGCTCTTACGACATCTCCACCTGTCCAGCCTCATCAACCCCAGCGGATGACACGTGTTTCTGGAGAAAGCAGACACTCGCTCCCCCTCGCCTGAGCTTTAGCACACAGAAGTGTCTTTAACCTTTTGTGATCATGACTTTGCAAACTTTATTAGAGCTGACATAGTGATGCAAGACATGCATGCAGAAAGGAGAACCTTAAAAGAGTCAAAACAGTGTTCTTCCACTAAAAAACATGTGTTTTTTTTAACCGCTAGAGGGCAAGTTACATAGTGTACCTTTAGGCATTACTAGTGTGCACACAAGCCGAACGTAATCAAACATTTGTGACTAATCAGATGTTTTAAGTTTCTTTATCCAGCCTGAAATCATGTGATCCTGTATGAGGAAGTCAATGGCAACAAGTTTACAATGGAATACTAGACTGTTGCTTTACTGTGCAGTTTAAAGTGGTTGATTATGATTTCACTTTTTTAACTTTAATTTGTGTGTAATGTTGCTGTTTGAGCATAAACAACATCTGCAAAGTTACGATACTCAAAGTTCAATGCAAAGGGAGATATATATATATATTTTTTTTTTTTACAGAAATTTCTGTTTAAGGACTAACGGATGGTAGGGACTACAACGCAACAAAGGGGGTGAGGCCATGTTTAGTTGCTTTAGAGAAGAGGAAGAGTTGTTGTAGTAGAGTGTTGTTGTCATGCTGTCTTTTTACGGCGGACTGCTTCACAAACGAGGGTCAATTCAATGCTGGATTTGAACAAGACGACATGCTAGTCAATGAGTTGAATCAACTCCATAGCAACTACATAAATCTGGACATTTCTTTATATTTAGAAATGTCCAGATTCATTCTAAAAGTTGTAACTTCTTCCTGAGTCTCTCCATCAGTGTCGACTCCGGTTTGAACAATGTAAGGCTGAACACCGTTACTGACAATCCTCATTTTGGCTGCGTGAGATTCACCATCTTTGTTGAGCAACTGAAGCGTGAGCTGTTAAAGCTCCACCCTCTTCTGGAAAGGGGGCTGGAGCAGTAGCTCATTTGCATTTAAAGGGACACACACAAACAGCATGTTTTTGCTCACAACCAAATGGGGCAAATTTGACAAGCTATAATAAATGATCTGTGGGGTATTTTGAGCTTAAACTTCACAGACACATTCTGGGGACACCAGAGAGTTACTGTAAATTTGACCTTTCTCTTTTCTGAATGCGGTAATCAATCTATTTTTTTTTTTCTTTTGGAAAGTTATGAAAATGCAACAGATTTTTTTTTCTTTTGCTGTTGAAACAAAAATATTTTCTATGGTCAACTATTTACTTTTTTAGAAGTTTAATACAGAAAAAAACAGTAATATTGTGAAATATTAAAATTTAAAAATAACCACTTTTTATTATATTTTAAAACAATTTATTTTAGGGATTGCAAATAATTTAGTCACTTTTGATGAATTTAATGCATTTTGCTTGCTGAATAAAATTATTAATTTCTTAATCTTACTGACCTATAAACATGGAATTAAACTTACCAAACCTAGAATGTGTCCATGATGACTAAACCATACTTTGAAACAAAATTACAGAAGCACTGTTGTGAAATGATCACAAAATGCAATTTTCTATAGCCATTGTTTTATTGAGGACATGCAAACCATGCACAAAAATGAAAAACAAAAAAATATATATTTACAGAATGAACACAAGAAGGTAGAAAAGACAATCCACTGATCGCTTTCTCTCAGCTTCACTGACCTTCACCTTCAGCTTTGAAATATCTCACCAAAATTACAATACATCTAACATGGAGAATCCCAGCAAATACTGGTTAAGACTACAAAAGACTGTTGCATTACAGGAATATAAAACTCAAAAGAATTACAAACTTTCATCTGGGTTCAAAAAGTGACTGTTCCTCACAGTAACACATTGGCATGTGTTTGATCTATAGATTGAGAGCACCAAATGTTGTCTTAGAAACATACAAAAAACTGCATTGATTGCTGTATCCGTGTGACGAGTCTCAGCTCGATGACACCTTACTTTTCAAAACTAACTGTAAATCGTAAAGGCAGTTAGAAACAGAAGTCTACAATCCATTTTTTGCTCTATTCTCAGATAACAGATAACGGTTTCTTTTTTTAATATCTTAGCACTAAGACCATCGGAAGGTAGTTCTTGATTTTTTTTTAAAGCACAATGACAGAGCACAGCCTCTTAAAGGTAAAGTATGTCATTTTTGCAAGTACTGGTGCAGAAAACACTTGCCCTTTAAACGTCTCGTTGCAGGAGGAAAGCACTGGTTCAAAGGCAGCACTAGAATGAGATCCATTCAGTGGTTCACAAACACACAACAATCACTAGCCGTCTTTACGCCATCAATGCTACGCTAAAGCAGAATGGATTCTGGGTGACTCTGATCGAGGAGCATGCTACATTATGAGTGAGTCTGACCAGAGGAGGAGGCAGATTACATAGTGAATATGAATTCATGGTAAGCTATATTGAGTTGCTGCATAGCCTAGTGGGTCATGGCGAGTGTATGGATTATTGGATTAAGTATATGCATGATACAGGTAATATAAAACTGGAAGCCGAAGGAGGCGGAACTGTTGCTGTTGGATCCCCTGGTGGACGAGGTTCATGAGAGGGATGTGATATTAGAACGGCCTCCAGGAGGCGCTACGATCCTCTGTGCCGTACGCCGGGGGATGTGGTCATCCATTTGAGTGCCTTTGAGAAAAACAAGGTTAAAACTTATTGCTGTATTTGTTTTAGTTTGGAAACAATACACAGATATGACTAATGAAAGCAAGTCTGCATGAGCTCCAAATGATGTCCACTTGATTTAGGTCACAGAGATTCTCAGATTATACATAGAGGGTTTTTTTCAGCAGCGTTTGTTCTGGAAGTATTTTTTCATTCTTTTTCTTCATAAAGACTTTTTAAAAAATCTTAAATAAAAGGTTCAACGCCATGAACCAAACCAAGGTCCAAGATGAATCATTATATTAAAATACATTGCAATGCAAAGGTAAAAGGACTGTGAACTTGACATCTTTTATGTGGAAATGAACAACTCATGAAGTATTGTGGATGATGTAATCAATATAAGACTACTGATTAATATAAAAAAAAATATATATATATAAACACAAACACACAAACACACTGTACGCATATATATATTATATATATACAGTATATATATATATATATATATATATATATATATATAATATATATACAGTATATATATATATATATATATATATATCAAAAATTAATTTACATTAAAAAAGTTATGCTGAGATCATAAGAAAACTAAACTGTTTGAAATCTTTTTGCTCGGCAAGACTGCATTTATTAGAAAAAAGTAAAAAAAATGGTAATATTGTGAAATATTATTAAAATGTTTATATATATATATATATATATATATATATATATATATACATACATACATACATACTTCTGTGATGAGATCTTTACTGTCCCTCTTGATCAATTTAATGCATCATTGCATTGTAAAAAAAAAAAAAAATGTATATATATAAATATATATATATATATATATATATATATATATATATATATAAAATGAATAAATTATTAATGTAATCAATATAACCAACAACAAATGTGCTTACCAGATAAAGTGAATCCAGATTGGTGCAAATTTCTGGCCGGTCCCAGTGGGGTCTTTCCTGGACATGAGGGCCCCCTAGTGGTAGGAGTGGGTGGTACAGATTTAGTCATACTGATGACATCATGGACAGGGCCATCATAGTTTCCTCTAGGAACACCACGGGCATCAGCCATCTGCAAAACAAAAGATTTGATTATGCAAGTCACCCTTAAAGTGAGTCTTTTTAAACTTTAAAAGTCTGTGAGGGTGTTAAATCTGTTATTTGACCCCTGGGATGAGTGAGTCAGTATTCATAATCACACACAGACATTCTTACCCTGCCTCGGGCCTTGATTCTCTTGTAGACATAGTCGGGATATGCTTTTCTAGCAATGAAGCGGCCTGAACCTTCTGTCACGCTGAGTTTCCCGTCCTCGAGAACGATCCTGCCCTGACTGATGACCACTACAGGAAAGCCTCGGCACTCCATTCCCTCAAAGATATTCACCTCCACTGTCTGCGGTGACACACAGTTCAGAATACAAACAGACGAGTTTATATTTCACGTCCTCAAAATTCCAATAGAATATTACAAGGATTTAACAGAATTCTCTTCAGTTCAGACAGAATTGTACTGTAGAACAATTCCCACTCTAAATCAATAGTTGAAAGAGTACAATTATGTTGGATAAATAATAACATTGTTAACTGTGTTTTCATTTTTAGTTTTCATACCAGGTTGTGAGATTTGGCAGAGAAAATTTTCGTCTCCTTGGTGTTCCAGATTACAATGTCGGCATCAGATCCAACAGCGATCCGGCCTTTCCGAGGATACAGGTTGAAGATTTTTGCAGCGTTTGTGCTTGTTACTGCAACAAAATCATTCTCGTCCATTTTACCTGTGGCCTATGCGACAAAAACATCATTGTTTGTAGTGTAGGAGTATATAATATGTTTTATTTATCCAAAACATGAGGAAGACCTACCACAGCTTTGTCCCAGACGATGCTCATACGCTCCTCGATGCCGTTGGTCCCCTCTGGGATGAGGGTGAAGTCGTCTTTTCCAACAGCTTTCTGTGCCGTTGTGAAGGTGCAGTGAGCACTGCCTGTGACCTGAAGATCCCCACTGAAACAGTTCAGGAATTGCAATTGTCAATTTTAAAAAATTGGATGGATGGATGGATGGAGGGAGGTGGATGGAGGGATGGATGGATGGATGGATGGATGGATGGAGGGATAGATAGATAAATAGATAGATAGATAGATAGATAGATAGATACTGAAGGATCACACACATGTATATCATCAAGCCCTACCGATGGACACAGTGCATAGAGACACTATCTTGCTGAAAATGTTACTGAACAGCTCCACTGTCTAATATTTGACATGATTTCTGCTGCTCACCAGGACAGCAGGGAGTTGAGGTAATCCGGAGTGCTCGTGTCCGGGCTGAGAGGAGGAGACATGACAAATGCAGCAGCTTTGGCCCAGTTTTTGCTCCAGTAATGCGATCCGTCTGTGCCAAGGCCGGCTGCTATTGGTTCCCCATAGATGACCATGCCTGAAAATGAATCAGAGCACATGACAATTATTTACTGCCTCTTCTCATGGTTTTCTTTGTGTTTCTGTTAGTGTTTTAGAGGAGCTCTATCAACAGTCGTACCCTTTTTCCTAGCCTTGGCGATGACATCAGCAGCAGGTTTGCTCATCACCTTGGTGATGTAGAGAGGGCAGTTGGCCTGTTTGGCAATGGTGATGGCTCGATACACAGCCTCAGTCTCCACCTGCAGAACAACAGCATTATGGTAGAACAGATTAGGATTTAAAATCTCCACAAATTCAAAAGTGGCAATTCTTCTTTTTTTTTTATGGAATATTGCAGTAAATGTATTATAAATGATTTATCTGTGCACATCTTGTTTAATTCATGTGCCCTTATAATCTTTAATAATAACTTCCTCTCCCTCTTGCAGCAACATCTCTTCTCTGATGATGTGTTTACTGTCATGAGGGCGGGGCAACCTGTCACTCACATGAGATTGACCAATAGCAAACCACAACCATCTAACCATCCAATCAATTCCCCATGGACAGCATCAAGTCCCACCCTACATTTTTTTTGTTGTTGTTCAAAAAGCTGTTTCACTCGGATATATGTCACAATAGAGAGGAAAAATACTCAACTTCCATTTCATGCTGACTTTAAAATGACTGTATATACTTTGTTTTTGTTTTTTTTTTTACCTTGAAATATCCGTTTCAAAATCATTCTGACTTTTATGGCTTATCCGAGTACATCAGAGTAAAGAACAAATTTAGGGCAGGACTTGATTTTGTCTATCGGGAAATGATTGGATGGTTAGATGGTTGTGGTTTGCTATTGGTCAATCTCATGTGAGTGACAGGTTGCCCCGCCCTCATGACAGTAAACATGTCAGAGAAGAGAACAGATGTCGCTGCAAGAGGGAGGGTAAGTTATTTTGATAAAAAAACATAATGTTCACAGATAAATCATTTATAATACCGCAATATTATAAAAAACAATTGTCAATTTTGATTTCATGGTAACTAAGACTAACCTCCTCTGGGTGGCTCAGTACGTGTCCCTCTGGGCCAGTGATTCCCAGATCCAAAAGCTTCTTCTGTTCCTGGGATTACAAACAAAACCAACAATGCATCTAAGTATGGAGGAAAAGATGGCTGGATGGAAAGAAACTGGTATATTTTATAAAAGACATTATTAAATGCATTAACAATCGAAGACATCTAGATTAATGGTAATTAATGGTAGTTACCTCATCAATGATGTCACCATTTTCAGCATGAACCTGTGCAATGGCCCCCAGTTCTCTCATGGCACTAAACATCTCATAGATCTACAGACACAGAGAGAGGAAATAGGATCTATAAACATACATTGCTGTTCAAAAGTTTGGGTCAGTAAGACTTGGTTTATAGAGTTGGATTATAAATTCAGAAAGGATGTCACATGACCGACAAACCTGCGTATCAGAGCTCTGATACTTGTCCTTATAAGCCATGAAGATGAGGAATGAGTTGACCCCTAAAATGAAAAACAGAGTTGTGTTTTTAGAATGTAATATATCTTTCTAAAGCCGAATGCTAAATGTGTTTTTATTTGTGTAAAACAATAAAAAAAAAATAAGCCTAATAACTCAGAAAGCAAAAATATCAAAGTCACACCTGAAATCTCACATCACCTTTATCTTTGACCAGAGACTCCAGCTCCTCAAACAGACCATCATGCCAGCGAGTGATGTCGATGTGCAGAGAGTAATCGCAGCACGACCTCTTGTCTGCCGTATCCCTCCACTGGTCATATGCTGCCAGTAAACTAGAACCCGGTTCAGGCACAACATGGTCAACTAAAGGAAGTAAGCAAGATGAGACTCCTGTGTTAAAAGTCACCATGAAATCAACATGGACAATCCTTGTTTTTTATTAAAGGGGTCATGAACTGCATTTTTCCTACCCTGATTTTAGTCCTCTGATTTGAACGCTCTGTTTTAAGGGGCGTGCCTGCTTTGAGACTTCAGTGTAAACGCCCACTGCTGTGATTGGCTTACATCATTGCAATATGAAATAGATAAGTATTACTCTCTCGAACACTTTAGCACATTTTTACTATTACAGCTCTCAAGGTTAACTAATCGTGAAAAGTGTTCATTAAAGCATTACACTTAAATCTAGGGCATTATATTTAGATCGTGGCATGAAAGGTTGCGGTGATGAACATTGTAGCCGATCAAAGATATGTTGTTAAGCGCATGAAAGCAGTGATCTCGTCATTGCAAATCAATTTCTGCACACTAACGAATTCTAATCATAATTAAAAGTGCAAACGTGATGTAAGTAAGAGATTCGTTGAATAAAACGGGAGTTTTGGCGCAAGTCCAGAACTCAGTCACTGATAAACTTGCGCTGTTTGATTGACAGCTCCAGCGATTGTAAAGGGAGCGTTCTTTGAATTCTTTCTATATATATAATTTAATCACCATTTCATCCTACTAAGAGAAATAACGTGAAGTTGACGGCAAAAAGGTCTAGTTTCGATATTGTGGGATTTGTGACGTCACACAAGCAAATACTTCTGCATTTGACTGCCTCCAGAGCAAAACATCGACGAATAGTTATACATCATCGAAATGAAACTTTTGTTGAAAGATGAAGCAGCATCTGTATTGGATCTGACAGCAGCTGCATTATAAACCACAAGTAAATTATTTCGTATTGCTTTGCGTGTAAAAGATGGTTTAATATGGATATTTTTGTCAAAACACCTACTCATGTGCAATAACAAGTGGCCGTTAATACCGTTTCCTATGCAATGATGTTAGCCAATCATAAGAGGCCGTTACTGATTAAGCTTAAAGAAGCCACACCTTAAAAACAGATCATTTTAGACAGAGAAATGAGGGTTGAAAATAATCATATATATTTTTGTGCAAAACCTTTATTAACATTATAAGTGAGCATCAAGGAGCATATTAAAGTAATAAAAAAATCCATGTCATGACCCTTTAAATGCATGTGGTCATAAATGGGTAGTTGACAATATTTTAAGCAATGACAGCAGTCTGATATGCTATAATACAGAAAAAATATATTTATGCATGCCAATTTTATAAGCTGCTTATAACTGAGTAACTACATGGATTATTTGTATTCATTTATTTTACGATAATTAATTTATTTTACAATGGTTGTTATGAAGCAGAGTTTTGGCTGAATAGACTTTCAATGAAGAGGAAAAAAATCTCTCAGATTGCAGTTGTGTTTCGAAGATGAATGGTTTGGGATGACTTCAGGGTGAGTGATGACAGAATTTTAAATTAAATCCCTTTAAATACAATTCAAATAAACAATGCAAATGCTGTGAAGGAGATATTTCTCTGTCCTAAATAACAGTACAGTGGCTTGTCTAAGGAAAGTTTAGCAGAAGAGAAGAGAACAGACAGTGACAGCGCTGTGACCCCAATTTATATGATTTTATGAGACTCGACAAGCTCTTATGCCCTAATACACACACACACACGCTTATTTTTCTTTTTTACCAGAGACCCTGTACTCAGTAATGGCTTACTGTTTCCAGTCTGAGTTTAATGCTCTGATAACTACTGTAAGTCTTCTGCTCTCATCTTCTCTGTACATTTAAGATGTTGATGTAATGACATACTGATCATGGTGGTTCCTCCTGCCAGAGCAGCACTGGTGCCATGATAGAAGTCGTCTGCCGGGGTCATGCCCAGGTGAGAGGCCTGGAGGCAGGTGTTAACATCGATGCCTCCTGGGATCACAATGTGCCCATAGGCATCCACTGTCTTCACACCAGAAGGTACGATGAGGTTCTCACCAATCTGCCTGTCAGTCAGAATAATAAAAAATAAAAATTTCTTGTGATGTTCCTCATTTGTAAGTGGCTTCAGATAATAGCATCTGCTAAATGAACTGAATGTAAAATATATCATAATGCAATCAAATATACACTGCTGTTCTCTTATGTTCACCAAGGCTGCATTTATTTGATTAAAAAAAAAACAGTAATATTGTGAAATATTATTCAAATTTCATATAACTGTTTTCTATTGGAATATATTATAAAATGTAATTTATTCCTGTGATCAAAGCTGAATTTTCAGCATCATTACTCCAGTCTTCAGTGTCACATGATCCTTCAGAAATCATTCTGATATGATGATCTGCTGCTCAAGAAACATTTCTGATTATTATCAATGTTGAAAACAGTTGTGTTCAATTTTTGAATATATAAAAAAAAAACTTTTGTAGTTCAGCTTTGCATCACAGGAATAAATTACATTTTTAAATATATTCAAATAAAAAACAGTTATTTTAAATTGTAATAATATTTCACACTATTACTGTTTTTTAAAATCAAATAAATGCAGCTTTAGTGAGCGTAAGAGACATCTTTTAAAAAAAAACATTAAAAAATCTTACCAATCCCAAACTTTTGAACAGCAGTATAAGTATATGCAATATACTATATGCAGATTTTAAAAATAATGAAATCTTACTTAATGGTTCCATCTTCAATGTAAACATCAGCATAAAATGACTGGTCATCATTTACGATTTTTCCACCTTTAATGATGAGTTTGTCACTCTGTGGAGAAAAAGAAGACATAAAAACATGACTGAATTTAAAGTGATCGTTCCACCACAAATTAACATTTTGATATAATTTACTTACCCTTCCATGGAACATAAAAGAATTGAGACTAAAGCCATTTGCAAATGGACATATTCTTACTTTTTAACCGGTTTGACATTAGACACCAAGAATTAGTGATGGAAGTTCAGTGTCAAGATACCAAAAGCATCATTATATTTAACTTGAATTTCACTGAAACTGTGCTGATCTAATTCCAGAGAGCTTTGGTTGTAGATTTACAGTGATTTCAAAGCACTAGAGCACAAAGAGCGGTTTAATGCATGCAAATCCTCCTATGCAGAATATGCAGCGCTCTTTAAGGAGCTAATCAGAGAGATAATATCACTGAAAAACCCAGACAGAGGTAGAGAATACAAAAGAAAGATAACAGGCAACTCCATTCATCTGTAACAACACTTTTCTGTTTACTCCATTATTCATGCATGACTGCTGTGGTTTTGCATGAATGCATAGCGAGGAATGGTACTGACACTTTTCTTTTTGGACCATTTCTGATGAATCCAAATCATAAGCCCAGTTACTGGAGACCACTGCATTCAGATGAAGCATCGCCTGTTCGCGCACCCCTGCCATGGATCTATGCCAGGCAACTGGGCATGTTAGGGCACCCAGGCATGAAACATCATTCACGGTGCTGTTAGACAGTGCCAACCTCAACTCATGGCAGAAACCTAACTCTCTCACAGCGAAAGTCTAAACAGACAGGGTACCAGGGTGGTGTGCAACCCATAGAGCTTCATTTTAATGCAATGTGACACTTCCATGGGCGGCCCATCACTGGCACTGCCAAAATCCCTGCCGAGTATTTCCGATTCTGGGCCACAACGTTGCTTGAGGAGAGACGAGACAGACAGCGAGGGGTCTAGGATGTAATGTGCACTACCAGGACGACCCTTCATGTTACAGTATTGAATATACAGGGCTTTTAGTAATAAATTATAGGATGAATGAATATGCAGTTATTCTCAGTTACTTGCAACATTTAAAACAAAAAAAAAAAAACAAATGCAGATGTTTCCAAAAGTCATGCTGAGTAAACATGTTTCACTGTGCTTTGAATGTGGGTCAGACAAGGGACTCTAGCGGTCAGACTGCAATGCCAAACTGTGCGGAATGGAATTGGATCCAATTTGGCAGAGTTAACAGCACTCTCTTCCGGGTTTTCTCGCTTCTGCAGTGCACATGGATGAATCCTCGCTTATTAACCCTTTTATTGTATATAAAGTCATTATATTTGGTAAAAAAAAAAAAAAAAAATGCACTATAATAGAACATCACTTTTGTTACTGGAACCAGACATGATCAAGAACATATAAACAATAAAGCATTTTTTTTATATATATAAAAAAATAACTATGATAGGGTACCTGGGACAAAAAGGCCCCTTTGTAATTTTCCCCCTAAAAATAAAAGAAAAGAAAAAAGTACACCATACTGACTGTACTGTTATTTTAAAAATGCTACACAAAAAAAAATAAAAAAAAATGCTGGTTTAGAAACAACCCAAGTTGGGCTGAAAATGGACAAACCCAGCGGTTGGGTTAAATGTTTGCCCAAAGTACTGGGCAGTTTGATTGAACTCAACTATTGTTTAAAAATGACTATATGGCTGGCTTAAAATGAACCCAAAATAGGTTGGAAATTAGACATAATTACTAGGCAACAACAATAATCAAAAGGTGAATATTTATTAATAAGCAATTTAATAAATGTTTATTAAACTTGTTCATAAATGTTCATTTATTAAACATATTAATAAATGTTAATTTCCAGCATATTTTGGGTTCATTTTAAGCAAGCTATACAGTGATTTTTAAACAATAGTTGGGTTAAATAAAACTGCCCTGCAGGTTGGGCAAACATTTAACCCAACTGTTGGGTTAAAACAACCTATTTGCTGGGTTTGTCCATTTTCAAGTCAAGTCAAGTCAAGTCACCTTTATTTATATAGCGCTTTTTACAATGCAGATTGTGTCAAAGCAGCTTAACATTGATAACTGGTATATAATTTTGGCTGCACAGCAGCTCTTAAAGAATAGTGTCAATGTCGGCAGATCAAAGTACTGTTGAATATCAAATGTCAAGTGTCCCCAACTAAGCAAGCCAAAGGCGACTTGGGTTGTTTTTAACCCAGCATTTTTTAGAGTGTACAATGAAAACCTGTTACTTTAATCACATTTTATGACAATACATGTAATTTTACTGTAAAATAATGTAAAAAAAAAAAAAAAAAGCTGTAAAAATAAATAAATAAATCTTATTTACTGAGAATATTTTATGATGTTTAACAAGGCAATATGTATACATTCATGGCAAAATATTTAAAAAGCAATGAGTTAATGAAATTACATTTTTTTTAGATTTTATTTTATTTTATTTTATTTTTTTTATTATTTACTAGTTTTAAATCTTACAATATAATATTCGGAACAATTACTTTTAATGCAATGTGTGTTTTGGTGTTTTGTGCTTGTGTGCAAAGTAACTATTGACCACAATTGCTGGAGAGGCAATTTAGAAGTCATTATGTGGCCTTTCATTGTGCTGTCTGTATTATTATTATAAGCATATTTTACTGCAACAAGCATATTTTAACATGTCAAATGAGTTACACTGACATATAATGACATACAGCCTAGTTATTAGAACTGTAAAATAGGTTTTAAATTCATCAAAAATGGTTTCCATAATGCTTCCAGGGGCCAGGGCTCATGGGCAGGGCCCCCAATCACACGTCTACAGGCCAGGGGGAAAAGATCTGAACGCTCGCGACGTGCGTGTAATTCTGACATTTTGCGCAACGTGCGGAAATGGAGCAGCGGTTGTATTACTGAACATATTAAGCCAAAAATGCGTATTTTCTATTCACGAAGAAGTCATAACAACCGGTACCGATATGAGCCGACATGAATGAATGAATGACACAATAGACACGAGAAACCGGAATTAGCCTCCGCCATGGCAGCTTAAACACTGAACCACAGACCCCTGCACAGCGTTTTCATCTACAGTGCATTTGTCACATCATTAAAAGCATTAGTGCAGCTCTTAAATGTTTACCGGCTTTCCGAGCAGTGTTTCGAGGACAGCGGGTTGTTGCCGGCGGCGGCTCACCCATGACTGCACAATAAAACCACCATCACCCTCCTCATCATCACTATATCTCCGTTATGCAGCCAGCAAACATTCACCGGTGGCCTCGGGTTTTAATCGCTAACATTTCTTACCGTCACGCGAGGGTTGTTCTTCTTGCCTTGGAAAGACATGGCACCGGTCTGGGAGCGGCTTTGATTCTCGAGGACGCGAGCGATGGTGATGATGATCGAATCTGTGCTCACGTCAGAATAAAGGCGCAGAGACGGGGCGCGTGGACGGATGTCAGTATTCGGGGTGTAATTTAGTTTAAGATTACCGGGGTTCAATAGTCACAGTAGACAAAAGCCCTCCAGACCCCCCACCCTCTGTCTGTGTCTGCTCACCATCTGCTGCTTTAGTATTCACACCCCATCCTGCAGACTCAGGGGCGAGGCGGAACCTTCAGTGGCCAGTCTCTACAGTTCTTCTTAAAAAAAATAAAATCTTTTGGATTTTCACAAATTAACTCGTTTAATAAGAAAGTAATAAGAGAGTATATATACGCATTTTACTCTTTGGACAGGTCAAAGACACACATGCATGTATTAAAAAAATTATAAATTAATAAATAAGTTTTAAAAGTGTGATGTTTTATTCTTGGTCGCAATCTCAGAAAATCGTTCAACTATGGTAAAGTATTAGGGTAAATTGAACTCATTGATGCACAAATTACATCACAAAGACAACATTAAAAAATATTAAATTTTTCCCACTGATGTATCTGTCCACTGCATTAGAAATAAAATATTTCAGTCTCAAAATGAACAGACAACCATTTTGTGTTTTGTCTTGTACTGTATTTTATTTCATGGTCAAAATGTGCCTGTAGAAATCTGTAACCTTGTTTTATGTATGTAATTTTGTACTTCTGTTACCTATTAACCTTCCAAAACAAGCAATAAAAACTTAAAAAAAAGAAGAAATAAAATATTTCAAATAAATTAAAATAGTTCATAATCATCTAATAATCCATGCTGTTTTGAATGCAAGCCGAATGGTTAAAATAACTGCAGTAGACACCATTTTTAAAAAGAACATTTTTTAGTTTTGTAACTTGACATGACTAGCCTATATACATATTATATATATATATATATATATATATATATATATATATATATATATATATATATATAATTTTTTTTTTTTGTCTGATTTATTATCTTATCATCTTGCATTATATACTAATTATGACAAGTTTCACTTGTTTGTTAAAAAGCTTTAAGACAAACATGATGTAAACTGGAATTAAATGGCTACCAATTTAATATAAAACTGCAGTGAGAGCTTCATGATCTACACATTAACAGAGATAGTTAAAGTATATGTGATTACCTCTCGTCGCCCGTTATGCACGCGACTGGGTCCGGTGGGGTAAACAAGTGTCTGACCCTGTGAACTGCAGGACGGGGTGGGCTGTGTTCGGTTCGGAGGTGTTTGACTCACGCTGGTGAAATCACTCACGCTCGACGTGTCGCTGAAGTTGTCCCTCTGATCGTCCACTCGTCCCCGGGGGTTTCTCCTGGCAGAACTGGGGCTGTACGACTCAAAATTCAGGGTTTTATTCTCATAAGCTCCTTCGATGTTACAGAACATCCCCCCGAACTTCACACGGGGTTTAGGGCTGTCGGTGCCCAGTCTGGACAACAGGGAACCCTGGTCATCATCCGGTGGAAGGAGTTTTCTCTCAGTCATGGCTCACAGAAGAAATGGGAAGCTTGTTTGAAGAGTCTTTGGACTAGTGCTCCATGAGTGTCAGAGGCTGAGAGAGCGACTGTCATCCGTGCAGGTGCTGTTATAGGAGCTGTCCAGAGAGGCGTGGTGCTGAAATCCTCCAGTCACTGGATCAGGACAGACATGAGCGCTCCCTCGAGATTAAGGTAAATCGATTGTTTTACAAACAGTCCAGTCAGAGAGAATCAATACAAAGTCCTGCTTCTGAATCTGACTCTTTAGATAATCCCATTCACAAAACAGTGTGAGAAGAGTAAGAACAATATTCCTCCTGTAAGCGAATGAAAATCAAGTCAATATCAAGTTTCACAAGTAAAATTCATATGAATATGGGAAAATGTATATTTGAAATGCTATCTATCTATCTATCTATCTATCTATCTATCCGTCCTTTATCTATCTATCTATCTATCTATCCATCTATAATCTATCATCCATCCATCATCTACCCATCTATCCATCCTCTATCTATATATCTATCTTCTATTCATCCATCTATCACCCACTATCCATTATCCATCCATCCATTTATCTATCTATCGCCCTCTATCTATCCATCTGTCCCCCTCTATCTATCCATCCATCCATTTTTTTCCATCTATCATCTACCCATCCATCTATCATCTACCCACCTATCTATCCATCCTCTATCTATCATCTATTCATCCATCCATCTATCACCCTCTATCCATCCATCCATCCATCTATGACAAAAAAAAAGTGTTTTGCAATACAAATATTTTTCATATTTTGATTATTTTAGCATGAGGTCATGAAAACTGCATGTATGGTGATACAAAAAAATATAATTAGAAAAATGTTCACACTGCAGGACACTCTTGTCACCAACATGTTAACATGAATGTACAATTGAACGATACTCTACCAACTATTTTTATGAACAGCAACGGCTTCAAAAGTAAGTTTTAATGAGTTATTTATCTATTCTGATCCTCCATCAGTGATTTATCAGCTCATGTGTTGCATTAGGAAAATGTGTTGCAATTCATGTTAAACAGACAGATGCTAAATCTACCAAGTGCATGCAGATGTCATTTACAGTGTGTCTGGTCTCATCTGTGCATGTGGAGATCTGGGCAAGTCCATCTGGAGGGTTGAAGATGTTCCCAAAGGACAAGGAATCCTGGCCCATATGCTGAACGCCTCTGGCAGTGAATGCGTTAAAACACTTTACAGACAGAATGGGTCATATAAAAGCACAATAGCTGAAGTCTAAGAATAGCCTGAGGAAAGAGGGTTTGCATTTCATCTAATCTAACAGATACATAATTCATCTCTATTCATACCTGACCGAAGAAATGATCTTGCCACTTTTTACATGCACATAATATCTCAATTATGAAAACTATAAATGAACCGACAGTCAGAGACACAATCAATCATGAATTTTAAAACCAGTTTTAGTAGGAAAGTGCATGTGTGGATAAACTAAACATGCTGTTTATTTCCATATCAAAAACTCTTTCTAAAATCATGTAGCAAAAATGTTTTTTTTTCCTGCAAGTTTTCTAGTTAAGAAGCTTCAAAAGCCATGAAAGTAAAAGACATCTACTTCTCATTTCCTTATTTCTGAAAACACAAAGGACTCCTGGGTATCTGTGAGCCACAGCCCATATTCCGGAGCATTCCGCTTCCTGGGTTTCTCTTTGATTGTAAGGCAGTGGCATTTCTTAAGTCGCAGATGTAACAGAGTGAGATGGAAGAACCAGCCTGAGGCGGAAAACCTAGATTTTACCACTATCTCTCTTGTCCACACCAGAGCTGCATTTTAGCAGACAGAAAAGTATATGAGCTCAGCAACATGGCAGGTACATAAAACACTGAATTAGTTTCTAAAGTCTATTAGTTTAGTTTCTAAAGCAACAAACTCCATTTAACTCCATCCATCCATCAGTCCGTCCATTAGTCTGTCCATCTGTCCATCCATCCATCAGTCCGTCCATCCATCCATACAATTAGTTTCTAAAGTCTATTAGTTTAGTTTCTAAAGCAACAAACTCAGCTGATTAAGTGTGTACTAGACATCACTATTACTTTAATTATTAATCATTTTAATAAGTACTAATACACTCTAAAAAATGCTGGGTTGTTTCAACCCATGTTTAGGTCAAATATGGACAAACCCATATTTAATTAATTTTTTTAATTAAACTCAACGGTTAGGTTTGTCCATATTTGAACAGCCCAGCATTTTTTAGAGTGTAAAATATTTCTCAAAAAACCCTGACAATTCACCGTTTGCTGGGAGTTTGATTGACAGGCGATCTAAACAATCATAATGCCGAATCCGCCATTTTGTCCGACAAAGCAGTCAGAAGTTAGAGGATTAACCGCGGTGGACTTGAACTTGAAAAATGGTGCGTACTGACATCTTTCCGCGATTCAAACAACATTCCTTATGATGTTCATTCATGTTTATTTGATGCTATAAATTAACCAGTAGGAACAGATGATCGGTTCACGAGCCGCTTAAGCTGAGGCGCTACAGCGATCTGTCACGACACATTAAAGAGCCACAAAACGGTATTTATTGTTTAAATTTTCTTAAGAATGACAAAATTTGAAATTTGAGACCTTTTTTAATATCATAAGTATCCTGCTCTGCCTTGTCTGTTGACACGTTGTCAGTGTCCTCTTTGCTCCGCGATGTATTTTTCACTGCATGAGAACCTTACAGTCTATGGTGAAAACGTGTGGTGTGAGAGCGGCATGGCTTGTCGGACGTAGCAACAGTAAATAAAGGAGACGGATCTTTGCGAACGGTCAATTCAGACTTTACAATACACATTACCATATTTATTATATAAACATATTATATATAATTGATATGATTTTATTTATAATATTTATATAAATAAATCTATCTTTTTAATAAATTATTATAATTTGTATTCATATTATTAACACAATAAAGATACAAAATACTATATATAACTACAAATATGAATTATTTATAATAACAAATATATATCATCATTATTATTAAACAGCAAAAATACATGCTATTTTCGAGTATTATTAAAAATTATTTATAAAACGGATAGTTCTGGCCCTTGATTCTGATTGGTTGAGCCGCGTTTGAGGCCGTTGTAAAATTCCCGAAAACATACAGCTGACCGTATTACATAAGTATCGCTGCGCCACTGAATGTATATTTTGCTGCATCTGTCTTAGTAACCACTCTTAGCAACGTAAACATATGTTTGTTCTCAATTGATTTTGTTCATTGAAGCTTACTGCATTATGTAGAAGAGTATTGTGAGAGAGATATTGAGTGACCGAGTGTATTACCTGCATTCAGATTTAGCATTTTTTTCTTCAGGTCAGTCCTATGATCATAAAAAATCAGTTTGAATATCTGCTGCGATCTTTTCCTTTTAATATTTAATGGGTTTTCCGTGCTCTGCTGACACTGACAGCTAATCAAAGCATTTGTCATCTGCATCTTCACAACAAGTTTCAATATAAAAGTCTTTGTGACTGATTGCCTCGTTCATAAAGACAATCTTTACCGCCATCTAATGGCGTAATAAATATAACTTCTGTTGCTGTTCATGGTCAGGGACTATTTTTTTCAGCGGAAGGAAGGTTTTTAATGATTTTACTTCATGAAAGTTGCATTGTTACATATTTTTTGGCTTTAATATTTATATTGTGTGGTAACCATTTTATAAAAGCAATAATAAGCCCCGTGAAGCTGTGGTTTACAGTGAATTTATAACAGCTAAGGGGGTTTTAGGTTAACAACACGTATTTGACAAAAGTATAGTATAATATAATAATAGTATAGTATAATATAATAATCCTACTAGTTACAAAATAAATAATAAAATTTTTTATATAATTCTCATTCTGGCATCTCCGTAGACATAAAATAAGTATCTTATTTGCAACTTTTATGTGTATCTGGTGCACTTTACAATCACCCTTACACGCACATTATAAGCAAATCATACATGGACCTAAAGTGAACCATATTTAAAAGTACAGTATATGTGCAATTCAAGCTTACCTGGAGTTTGAGGCTGTTCTCAGGCACTTATTTACCTCAGAATCCACTGCAGCACTTTATTTTAAATGAACAGAAAATGATGCAGAAAGTTTTTCTGTCTTCCTCTGAGAAATTTATTTGAAACACTGCTCCTTTACTTTAAAAAAAACAAACATAATTTTAATTCTAGGATTAAACTTTCAGCTCCATTTCTAACAATACACAGGAGGGGGGGCTAGAGCCACCACGCAAACACCAGACGTGCCACCGGGAACCAAAGCAGAGTGAGTGTAAACAGTGGGAGGAAGGGTTTTAACGTAACATCTCTCATTCCATCAGGCTTCCAAAGGGAAGCAGCCTCCAGCACCACCTGCTTAGCAGGGAAAGGAGAGAGCGTTTCAATTTAAGAGTCCTTAAATTCCACACGCAAAAAGGTCACACAAAGCATAGTTCAAAAGGTCAGGAGGATAAAAATAGTTTTAAGTCCACAAGATAGACAGCACCATATTCCATTTCCATGTTCCAGAGTTGATGTGAACAGTTTGAAGTCTTGTATCAGCACAGAGGAGATCGCTGGGACCCCTGATGGCATGTGTGTCGCTCCTGCTCTGATCAGAAGAACACTTGAGTGAGGCCTGTGATATAAAAAAAAAAAAACAACATTTACAGTTACAACCTAGTGACATCCATCCATCCGTCCATCCATCTATCCACCAATCCGTCCGTCCATCCATCCATCCATCTATCCATCAGTCCATCCGTCCATCAGTCCGTCCATCCATCCATCCATCCGTCCATCAGTCCATCTGTCCATCCGTCATCCATCCATCCATCCATCCATCAGTCTGTCGTCCATCCATCCATCCATCCATCCATCCATCCATCAGTCTGTCCAGTCCATCTATCCATCCATCCATCCATCCCTCCATATCTATCAGTCCATCCATCCATCCCTCCATATCTATCAGTCCATCCATCCATCCATCCATCCATCAGTCCGTCCGTCCATCCCTCCCTCCCTCCATCCATCGCACCCTCCATGTCCATCCATCCATCCATCCAATTATCTTCATTCATCTTTCCATCAATGCAGTCAAGACCAAAACATGGGATGTTTTGTCAAAAATAAAGTATATTGAATTATCAACTAAGATGTTATTATAGTGTTTGGTTCAATGTATATTTAAACTAATGAATCGTTAACTTTGAAATCAGTATGATTAACTTTATGCCTTTTACAAAGAAAGACTGGATTCAAAAAACAAATCTCATAAATTACACTTGAAATATTTTTAAAATTGTAATTGTTATTGATTTACCTGTGAAAACATTTTAATAAAATAGCAAAAAATTTATATTTACAAGGTAGATGTAAACAAAATCTTAATAGGTCAATATAACCCTTCTTAATAAATTATATATTATTGTGTTTCAGTAATGACAAATTTGGGGAAAGGAAAAATATTCCAAAACTTTCTGAAAATACACTATGAGAATTAACTGCACCGTTACTAGAAATGTGTACCTTAGATATTATACAATTTGCATGCATACAAAATTTGTGGAAAAGACCAATTTTTTTCAACTCTGAATGGCCCATTTAGAATATAGAACATAAATTCTGTTGCATGCAAGTCCTGTTATCTAGTGTTGTGTATGAAGCCGTCATGTATTACCAGGGTCCACTGATCTGATGACACTGTTTCCTGCTGTCTGGAAGAGCTACGACCAAAGAATGAAGGCTAAAGAAAAAAATAAAAATAAAAATAAAAACTGAACATGGGAACAAAAACAAAAGACAAAAAACAACACAACAGAACAAAGAGGAGAGAATAAACATTACATTTAGACTGAGACAAAAATATTATTGCAAAAGGTGATGGTGCTGACCTTGAAAAGAAAACAATAGATGCGTGGTCTATATGATTACCTTTTCTTCTAATTCCTTTATCTGTCGTTTCTGTGTCTCTATCCACTCTTCCAGCTCTTTTATCCTCTGTTGAGACAGGAAAATCGGTAGCTAACAAATAGGCAACACTAAATACCGAAGCTTCATATTTACTGCAGAAAATGTGGTGTTTGACTATATGCAAAAGTCCATACCATGATGCAAGGGTGTTGTGAATGGTTTCTAAGGTGTTACTATGTAGCTCAGGTGTTCTCTGTGGTTTTTAAAGTGTTTTTATTTACTGGTCAAAAGAGTAAATATACACATTTAAAATGAACATTATCCAGAGTCCATATATACCAGTTTATTATTTTAGAAATAAAGCATGATCCCTTCCACTTATAATTTATGGATGTACACAGACAGGTACCGCTTGAGCATGTTGTAGCAGTTCCATCCTCTCTCTGAGTATCTGCGCATCTCGCTCTCGTAATTCACTCAAGACCTGCCTCTTCCACTGATCGACAGCTTCCCGCAGCGAATCACGGTCCTGCTCCGTCAACATCTCGGACACCTTACCACTCGTCTCTTCCCGCTGCAACGCGTCAAACAGCATCGCCTCCAACTCGAGGATACGCTGAGAGAAACACAGAGGGGTGTGGGCCACAGATGACCAGGATTCACCACCAGGGGGCACAGGAAGACAGAACGGCATCTCGTAATAGACTAACTAGACTAATAGACTCCTCTGCAGTGATCAAGAGTAAACCATATGGATTATTGGCTATGTGTGATCTCGAAAACATAATGCACAGTTCTTACCTTATGTGCTTGATCCAAAGACTGCTTTCTGTAGTCTAATTCCTCGTCTAAATATCCTTTCTGTTTGCTAAAGAGGTCCTTCGGAGGAAATTGACAAGAGGAAATAATCATTTCGATATAAAACGCTGCATTAACCAACCAAAACCAACAGGGGGAAATACATTTTAAAAATACATTTTATAAATACATTAAAAATTACATTTTGCATAAAAAAAAGGTAGATTTAAACTATCTTTACTGCAAATAAATTAATATATATATATGTATACTCTCGATACATTCATTAACATTTTTGTTGATTTAATATTGTTACCTTATTAAAGTATTACTTTTTCATAATTTTTACTCATTACACCTTTTAAAAATATGTTATGCTATACTACATACAACATATGTGTGTGTATATATATATATATATATATATATATATATATATATATATAAGTAATAAAAACTGTAAAGTATTTATACATGCAATGAGAATCTAATGAGAAACATCAATAAAATCAACGGTAAAATGTTTGGAATTTGGGGGGAAAATGTGCTTTTTTAATTATAAAAATGTCACAAAAAATAGGCTTAACTTTCTTAATTATAAAAATTATAATTTATTTTTAAATAATATATATATATATATATATATATATATATATATATATATATATATATATATATATTTTTTTTTTTTTTTTTTTTTCCACTCACACTTTAGATTAGGGTCCATTTCTCACTATTAACTAACTATTAATTATGACTTTTGCCTTAATAAACTCATAATTACTGCTTATTAATAGTTAGTAAGGTAGTTGTTAACTGGTTGGATTAAGAGCTGTAGAATATGGTCAGGCAGAATAATGCATTAATATGTGCTTTATAAGTACTAATTAACCACCAATATCCTACTAATATTAACGCTAATAAGCAACTACTTAAAAGTGAGAACTGAACCCTAACTACAGTGTTACAATTTTTTATTTTATTTTGGGGTGAAATAAGAGGAACTTATGGAAATTAAAAGTTTGTAATGAATTTGGATGCATTTACCTTTTCACTTTCAATGTCCAACATTTTCTGCTGTAATGCTGATTTGGTGACTTCGATTTGCTCTAACCACTGGACACAACAGAGATGTCAAAAGACAAACACTGGCATTCACGACATGATCAATAAAACAGCATGCAAGAAATTCACAAGAAATTAATTAATAATTTTGAAGAAGACATACGGATCATACCTTCTCTGCTAAAGTTAATACCATTCTGGCATGAATAACCACCACCTGCTCCTCATTGGTCAGATTCTGTGCGCGTCATCCAATGAAAAGACAAAACATCAGTGACAGAAATGTGCATGTAGTCCAGACACACCCAGGCATGTGTAAACACGCACATTTACATATGAAATCAACATACACTTACGGCGTTATCCCCCAGAATATCGAGCTTCTTCATCAGCTCTGTGATCGCAATGTCCTGTAGTGTGAGAAAGACTTTAATTGAGAGATATTAATCAATGAATCCACCACCAGACATCAGCAGATTACATCTGATCTGGATCACTGATAGTCTGTTTTGCTCTGATATCAGTTCCACCTGAAAAACTAAAATGAAAACTGTGCAAAATGATTTCTCAGCTGATGTGTGCCATAAACATCAACAATAATCTTAAAAAGAATTAAAACCTAGTCAAGCGTTGTTATCTGTGGCTCTTTTGAATGGTTTCTTCAGTGTCTGGTTTTTCCAGATAATTGTTAACTTAAAGAATATCATGATATCATAATAGTGTTGTCACACTATATGGGGTAAGTTGTCACAATGGGAACCTATTGTTTGTTTAAAAATAATTATTTTTTTCTTTTTTCTTAAATATAAAATACTGTATAAAGTAAAAAGACACATCATATCTGCAGTGTGTTGTGTATCTGTGTTCTATGTAGTATAGCATAAATATATATATATATATATATATATATATATATATATATATATATATTTTAAAAGGTTTAGAGTAAAAATTATGTAATAATTAATAAATTAATAAAGTAATACTTTAATAAGGTAACAATATTAAATCAACAAAAAAAGTAATGAATGTATAAATATTGTTGTTATTGTATTAAAAAAAAACTTCCTCCACAACTTGCCCCAACCTGACCATTCATTATTAAAACCTTTTACAGTAGTTACTCCGATGTGACAACTAGCCCCAGTCTCTCTATAGAGACATGAGGCATATTGCTCAGGGTAACTCACAGTGACACCCTCGGCCTCACAGTAGATCTGTAGGGGACTTATGCCCTCAGCAAAATGAATGTTCTGGAAGTTTATGGCTGGAGATCTTCTCTCTCTTTCCTGGAGAGAAAAAAAAGAGCATCGATATTATTCTCACACATGATCTACGCTTCTGTTCCTGGAGCTGCATTAACTTAGAATCCTATGGCAACCATAGTCATTTTAATTAGAAAATAGAACATTTTCAATTCAAGAATTAAGAAAGCTTTTGTAATACAGTCTGTTAAATCTGTGTGTGAAATACACATGACAGATTTTGGAGTAGAAAGATCTTCAGTCAGACTCACTTCAAGCTCAAGAATTCTGAACTCCAAGAGTTCGTTTTGGTCTTTTGCATCCTGAATTTCATTTTTCAGTCGTGTATCATCCATCTCCATATTTTTAATCTGGGAACCAAAAACAAACAATGTTGGTTAAAAAAGCAGAAAAACTGCGGGAGATAAGAAATGAGCTGCATTCAGAGCCTGAAAGCGGCTTCAAGAAATTAATTAACACCACTATTGAACTACTGAAAGAGGGTCATTTTTGGTTCATTCCTATTATTCAGTGGCTGTTTGGCTTTGAAACTTGAACAAAGAAGCAGTTTTTTGTCTGTAAACCATGTTTTCCAAAGTCATACAGGACAAACTTTAAAAACTTAAAGGGATAGTCCACACAAAAATGTATTCACCCTAATATTGTTCCAAAACTGTATTTTTGTCATGACAGCTCTTGGAGTGTTTGGCATGGAACTGGATATGACAATGTTAATATGTTTGATCTTGGCAAAATAGATCTGCTACACTGCTGCTGTTATTGCTGCTGCTGCAGAACAAGTACGGGACTTGCAATTGCCAATACACAAACACACTGCCGTGAGAAAGTAAGACATGCTGCTCCTGTACAATATAGCATACATGAATAACCCGTAGCAGATCTATACAGGTGGAGCTGGGGGAGGTGGAGGGTTTCTGAAAGCGTGCAGCAAACTGCTGCAGCAAACACTGACCAAGTATTTGAAAGTTGAGCAGCAAGCTCATTGGCTACTGATATAGTGGGAACCACTCAGCTTCCCTACAGAGAACGATGTGATTGCAAGCAAATTGAATTAAGGACCTATCAGCCAGCTCAGAACTTTCTTCTGTGGAACACAAAAGAAGATATTTTGAAGAATGTTGGTAACCAAACAGTTTTTTTGGAAACCAAAACTGCTTGGTTTCCAACATTCTTCAAAATATCTTTTGTGTTCCACAGAAGAAAGAAATTCATACTTGATTAGAACGACACGAGTGTGAGTAAATCAAATTTTCATTTTTGGATGAACTGTCCTTTTAAACAGTGTTATTAATAGAAACATTTTAAAAATGACCAATGAGATTTACTGCAATTGATCCTTTGCCGGGAGTTTGATTGACAGGCGATCTAACCAATTACAACACAAAATCCGCCGTTTTGTCCAACAAAGCAGTCAGGGGAGATAGTAGATTAACGTCGGTGGACTTGAACTTGAAAAATGGTGTGTACTGACGTCTTCCCGCGGTTGAAACAACATTCCTTCTGATGTTCATTCATGTTTATTTGATGCTAAAAATTAACTATTAGGAAGAGATGATTGGTTCACAAGCCGCTTGAACTGAGGTGCTAGTGATCTGTCACAACACATTAAAGAGCCACAAAACGGTATTTATTATCTTTAAAAATTTAAAAAAATTTGAAATTTGAGACCTTGTTTCATATCAAAAGTAACCTGCTCCGTCTTGTATGTCGACACTCTTTGCTCCGTGACGTATTTTTCAATGCGTGAGAAACATGATGTGTGGCATGGCTTGTCAGACATAGCAACAGTAACTAAAGGGGGCGGGTCTTTGCGAACGGTCAATTGAAAACATGCTCTGCTTGTGATGTTCATCTTTCTTTGGCCTGACGAACAAAAACTGCACCCACCTTTTCTACAAGCTCTTGGTTGCGTTTGTACAAAGCTTGTTTCTCCTCAATCCACTTCATGTCCTGAAAAACACACATAATTTGAATGCAATTTATTTGAATAAACTGATGTTAGCAGATCTTATCGTGTAAAATCATCTCAAACTCTCTCCCAGAATCATTCTCCTTCAGTGGCATCTCTTAATCCCAGAGCAATTTCAGCTAAGCGTGTAGCACTCACACAGCCCAGACTGATGTATGATCAGCAGCTCTCTAATAGTCAGCAGCTCTGAGCTTTCACATTCTCTACACTTAGGGAATACTTTTAGGTTGCCATCATGTGTGTGTGTGTGTGTGTGCGCCACAAAACCCTTTGACTTACATTATAAGAGGCCCTCAGGTGGAAAAAATATTAAAAATCTAAGCAGTTAAACTGTCAAAGACCGCTGGAAGGTCACAGAATAGATAGAAATAGTCTCTGATAGAAACACCAAAAGTTCCACAGCAAAAGTCTTGTATTATATTCTTTGATGTAACTACTATGTTTCCATATGCAACCAAACGGGATCGTCTCCAACAGTCGTCTATCACAAATTTTAGAAGAACCAAGTCTGCTGCACAAATCCTTAAAATTGAGGACAAAACATTTCGATGGACCCCTGGTGGCTGGCTGCAGTATAGGTCATAAACCCCGCCCTCTCCATGTAATCAAATGGTACGCAAGCAAACCAATAAACCAAAAAAATCCAATTATACACTTCAAATAATTTCTTTTTGAAGATGGTTTCTGTCATTTTAGGTAGATCTTATCACACTGATGTATGTTCAAGTGTTCATTTTTCCTATAAGTTTGGTTTTAGTTAGTTATTTGATGATTGACAGCTGTGCTTGCGATTGAGTCTGTGATAGCAGTAGTATGGGCGGGAAATTTGTACCATGATTCCACCTCAGGATCACTACTGCGCAGACTCGGGCTCCAAATGATGTCATCGGCAAAGACTGTTTCTGGGATATTTTGACTTCATTTTTCTACAGTGGAAGGAAGTGGAGATGTGTCGTCCATCTTTTCAACTGTGCTAAATGACATGTTGGAGTACTAACATGGATTCATTTGGCAGTGCTGGTGTTTTACCTGTCCCTGATGACTCAGAACACACTCCAGATCTGCTATTCTGGTCTGGTACCGAATCAGTTCGGACTGAAGCTGCTCTCGAGTCTAAAACAGAAAACAGAGACATGATGTGAAGGTAAGATCGACTGTAAGGTAAGACTGAATCGGTCATTGTCATAAATAGTTTTTTTTTGCATATTTGGCCTAGTGACTGTCGCTCATCATGGTCAAAATAGCTTTAAAAGCTTGACACTATATTGCATCGTGCTTTGTTATGACATAATGTAATACTGCAAAAAGAATCATATTCATATGATGAACTATTCAGCCATCTGCTAAGAGCTAAGATGATTATATACATATTTTATGGCTGAGATGTTTAAATTATTTACCTTGACCTCTTTCTCTGCATCAAACGTTCCTCCCACCTGCTCCTGCAGGAGAGCGTAAGCGCGCTGAAGAGCCTGATACTCCATCGTCAGCTGACGGAATCGCAGCTCTGTCTCCTCCTTCAGCATTCCCTAAGCAAAGAAAGATGACATGTTTGCGGGTATAGTTTACAGACACGTACACACAAATACACCGAACACACACACACCTCTTCAAGGTCATCATCTGGTGTGCAGGGCGTTCGGTCCGTGTGGTAGGAAATGGAGGAGCCGTCCGAGTCTATAGAGCCTTCCTCATCATAGCCAAAAAACGTCTCCACCACCGGCTACGGAGAGCGAGCGAGAGAGGATTTTTTGTTTTTAAAACCTTTTTGTCTCAAAGTTTAAATATACAGAAGCAAACAAAAAAGAAAAATATATGTATATACAGTACTGTGCAAAAGTCTTGGGCCACCACCAGCTTTGTTGTTTTACCAGTTTTAATGACCATCCATATTTATTTTTCAGTCTCTTTATTATGATACAAACAGAAAATACAGGAAATATGTACACAAAATGGAAAGAAAATTCTGAACAAAATTGTTTCTTTAAGCAAAAATCAGTATTTAGTGTGACTTCCTGGACTTCCATTTTCTCAAAGAGAAACTTCTCATTAGATTTTAAAATTTTCTTGGCCTTCCAGTCCTTTTCCATTCCAGGTTTAAGAGAGCTGGTTCTTGCTATTGCTCAAGTGTAATAGGAGGTCACTAAATACTTGCCACTTTAGCCTATAAAAGTTGCTTTTTCAGATTATTTTTTCTGTTTTTTAATACTGTATACAAATTTACTCTATTTTCTGGTTATATTCTAATAAAGGCACTGAGAAATAATTATATATGGTCATTATATCATTGCTAAAACAACATCTAATGGTGGCCTAAGTCCTTTTGTACAGTACTATATATAATATAATATAATATATATATATATATATATATATATACACACATACACACACACAGACATAAATCAAACATCACCAGCCTTAAAGGGTACTTTATTACTCACCCTCATGCTGTTCCACACCCGTAAGACCTTCGTTAATCTTCGGAACGCAAATTAAGATATTTTGGTTGAAATCCGATGTCTCAGTGAGGCCTGCATAGCCAGCAATGACATTTCCTCTCTCAAGATCCATTAATGTACTAAAAACATATTTAAATCAGTTCATGTGAGTACAGTGGTTCAATATTAATATTATAAAGCGACAAGAATGTTTTTGGCACGCCAAAAAAACTAAATAACGACTTATTTAGTGATGGCCAATTTTAAAACACTGCTTTAGGAAGCTTCGGAGCATTGTGAATCAGCGTATCGAATCATGATTCGGATCGCGTGTCAAACTGCTGAAATCACATGACTTTGGCGATCCGAACCGCTGATTCGACACACTGATTCACAATGCTCCGAAGCTTCCTAAAGCAGTGTTTTAAAATTGGCCATCACTATATAAGTCGTTATTTTGTTTTTGTTGGCACACCAAAAATATTCTCGTTGCTTTATAATATTAATATTGAACCACTGTACTCACATGAACTGATTTAAATATGTTTTTAGTACCTTTATGGATCTTGAGAGAGGAAATGTCATTGCTCCTTATGCAGGCCTCACTGAGACATCGGATTTCAACAGAAATATCTTAATTTGTGTTCTGAAGATTAACGAAGGTCTTACGGGTGTGGAACGTTATGAGGGTGAGTAATTAATGACAGAATTTTCATTTTTGGGTGAACTAACCCTTTAATGCAGTCGTGCTAAATCAATAAAATGACATCATTGTGTATAAAGTAAATCATTTATATTAATATAAAATAAGTGCATAATCAATGCATAATTAAAGGATAATCAATCAATAAAACATAAAATGACAATATTTTAAGTAAGCATTTTTACATAAAATATTATTATAAAAATAAATGCATAATTAAAAGTACATCACTATCAAACTAAAATATAAACAAAAATAAAATATTTAAAAGTGAATAATTTATCTAATTTAACTATGATTATACAAATAAATGCATAACCAAGAATAATGTAATGTAAGAGCAATGTAATTTTAGTATTTATAATAATAGTATACAATAATAAGATTGAATGTTTTACAAATGTAGAATGTATTACAAAATTATGAGGTAATGTAAAATAATGTATTTATCTTTTTTGCTGATTGGAAATAGATTTGTATTCATTGAAAAGCACTTTATAAAAGCCCTTATTGTTTTGGGGTTTTTTTTGCCAACACTTTTGAAATGTTTTTTCATCTTTATGCTTGTATCTAAGTGTTTTGGACAATGGCATGTGTATGCGTACCCTACAGGTTCTGAAGGGCTTCTTCCTCCGCAGGCTGTCCTGTCTCCTGTATCTCAGCAGCATGTCTCTCTCCTGAGAAACAAGATCAAAATAAGATTAAATTAAATAACAAAACATATTAACTTCAGGTAGCCTATCATACCTCTCAGCCTATCATTAATCTTGCACAAAAAACATTATATGACACTTAATTTTAGCATTTACTCTCCCTTTGGAGTGCCATGGGCAAAGCATGCTGGGAAACAGAAATCCCAGCCCAGTTTAAGTTAAACTTAAGTTCATCTAAATTAAAAGAAATAAGTTCATAAAACTCAAAACAATGAAACAGTTCAGTTTACTTAAAATATATCAGTTCTGTGAACTTGAAAGAAAAAGAAAGTGCTAGATACTTATAAAAGTTGATTTGACTGAACTAATTTAATTTTAATTTTGTCCTACTTAAACCAATTAATTATTTTGAGCGTTAGAGTTTAAAAGGTCTTAAAAGGTGCATTAAATAACACTTTCCACTACATTTCCAGTTGTATCTGTAAAATTCTAGCTTTATCCATAAATTCGTGACACTTGTATTTACAGTAGATTCTTACTGAACATCACATACACTACATTGCTCAGTCATTTCAGTTGCTAATTTCATTTAAACTTTGAGAAAACATATTTCTGCAGATATTTTCATCTGGGTTTTGTTAGGTAACATATACTGCATTTATATGCAAAAACATATTTTAGCATTTTACAGTGTGAATATTTCCCAGAGGCAAAATGACTCACTATCACACTCTTCACATATCCAGCGGTTTCCAGCGCCTGGAAAAATTAAAATAGACTGATCAGAAAATAAGAAGACACAGTTTGCATGTATAATTCAGTTTTCAAAACTGACCCCAATCATTATAATTCTTAATTTCATGTTGGCTTTTAAAACACGTTTTACATCCCTGTGAGAAGAAATGCTGATACCCTTGACAGATCGTCAATTATGTTCTGTTGTTCCAGCACTTGTAGTCTCAGAAACTCAATCTCTCTCTCCTCTTGACTCAGATCCAGATCATTCAGAGAACTGGGCCGACGTATCGTCCCGGCCTTCTCCCGCTGCAAAATAAAAACTCATTTGTCATATCAAGAGGCCGGATGTGTGCACAGAGGCCGCTGACAGATAATTACTCATGTCTGATGATTTGCCATAATGATCAGATTATTTAGACATGAGCAATAACAAGATTGTGTGCTTGCTGGATACTGAACAGCTCGACCAATAAATGTGTTTACAAGAAAACATGGCCATGTTACATAGGGATGCGTCAGTATTCAAAGCAAATGTTTTATGCAGTTGGTGTGAACTTCACCTGAAAAGAATACTTCAGTATCAAACATATATGGTTTATGCAGATGAATAGGCAGATGGATGCTTCTTTTGTCTAGGGAATAAATCAAAATAATAGTAATGTGTCTAAGCTGGAAATGGCCAATTATGTCTAATGACAGTGGAGCAGTTGTTGAATATAAATTGAACACAGCAGAAGTGGCTCTGTCGGCCTCTCCATCACCATCAGGGAAAGTGTATGTTTTCTAAGATAACTAGATTTTCCGACAAGAATAATTTAGATTTGTTCATTTGCAGAAAAGCATTTTTTTTAAAGAAAAAATACTGATGGCTTCAGGAAAGATTGTCAGTTAGAAATTAATACTTTTATGTAGCAAGGACGAATTAAACTAACCAAAAGTGACAATAAAGACATTTATAATGTTACAAAATTGTAATCATGGTTTTCATAAAATATTAATCAGCACAACTGTTTTCAACAGTTGTTTCATTATAGTAATAATAATTTTTAAGCAGCAAATCATAATATTAGAATGATTTCTGAAGGATCACGTGACACTGAAGACTGGAGTAATGATGCTGAAGATTCAGCTTTAACATCACAAGAATAAATTACAGTTTGAAAATATTAAATAGGAGAAAACAATTTTAAACAGTAATAATATTTCAAATTTAGAATACTGTTTTTAATTTATTTTTAATCACACAAATGCAGCCTTGGTGAGCTTTTAAAAAACCATAAAAAAAACCTTATAGACTTCAGATCAGTAGTGTATAATGTGTCAATTATCTTTTTTTTTTTTTTTTTTTTTTTTTAAATCAATCAGCATCAATATTTTTAAGCGCTTTGACTGGTCACTATTAGATTTTTACTATGTAATATTTCAATAATTGTTTTTCAAACATTTAATCACTCTGTTGCCTACATTAATGATATAATAATGAATTCTTAAAAACAAATCTCTCTCAAGTAATATGAACTCATACTATGCAAACACATTTATGTTCACAGTTGTTTTCTGCTTCATTACCATTTCAATGTTCTCCTGAGTGATGAAGTGCAGTTTGTTCTCCATGCGTCTCAATGCATGAGCCAGTTCCTCATTTTTGCGGCTGAGACGCTTGTTCTTGTCCAGTAACGGCTTATACTGGCTCTCAGCTTCACGGAGACGCTTTAACTGGGCACACAGACATAAACAGATGGTCACAAAAATGTTGGGGTGCAAAAGCATGAAATAATATTTGGATATCATTGCCTTAGATAAAAGGAGGGCCGCTGTATGTACTGGTACTGATTTCAGAAAATACAAATAAAACCAGTGAAGTTACGTATTTTGAACACAACGCATACTTTCAGAACGTGTTTTATTATTTTTTGCAAAACTAAATGATTTAGTTTCGATTTTTACTTTGAACAGCTGACCGGCAGTAAATTTACTACAATGCAAATACAACCTAAATAAAAGTATACTTGACTGTCTAAGACATGAAATCTAGACCAATAGAGAAGCTGACTGGACTATTTCAGCCTACTTGAACATCATGTAATTTCTGAGGACTGTACTGAGTGGTAAATTGAGTCTGAACCCTTGCTGAAGGTTTCAGCTGCCATGTTTAAATCACTGTTTCTCTGTATCGATCTTTAAGCCTGTCTAAGCTGAGAGGAGGAAACACTGAAGTCATTCATCACTGCTCAGATACTTACCACCATTACTGAGATCATTTACACCATCACATAACACTTAGAAAGGCAAAGATAATAGGCTATGATAATAGGCTATGATATTACAGTAAACATGATGCAGAAGATATACACATATACTGTATGCACAGACACACTTTATGTGTGCACAAAGCAAAGACATTTTGAAAAAAAGTTCTGTTAACAAAACATTAAAATTATTTATAGGCAAGAAGGCTGCATTATTTTCTGGATATAGTCTGGATATATGTAAGAAAAAGTAAAATATATATATATACACACACACACACACACTCACACAGTCGAACCAAAAATTATTTATTCACCTTGAACATTTCATTCATTAATGCAGTTTATTCACTATAGTTTAAAAAAATGGCAATAAAATATGACAAGATCTCAGAGTTAAACTGTGTCAGAAAAATCTTAATTATGTCAGATAACACTTAAGCAAAACATGGTCAGGTCAAAGTATCTGAATAATTTTTGGTTCCAAATTTTTATCAATTTTACTGGTAGTCCACTATATGAAGAATTTTTTTGGGTATAATATGTCACAGTTTAGTTTATTTTGCTATCCTCACTTATATAAATGAACTATAGTGTCCTGGACCCACTAGTGAAAATATATTGGTAAATATATCTAAATATATTTTGGTTTGACTGTATTTTTTTTAAATGTTTTGCCCTAAAACTAGCACAGACTCACCAGTTCATTGCGTTCCTCTGACAGCAGTGCATTACGGTCCTCTAGTTTGCGGATAATAGCACTCAGCTCTGCAATTTTCAGTTGGAAACGTCGAGCATCCTTCTCATCCAACTGCTGCATCTGGAAAACAAACCAACTGCAGGTAACTGGAAAAAAAACAAAAAAACACTCTTCACTCGTATCATTTTTTCAATGTTGAAATAATTTCTGTCTTTATATGTATTGTCTATATATATGGTCAAAATCTGCAAAGGGGTAATAACGGAGCAACTCTAAAAAGTGATTTTTCACTATTATTTACAACGGGACCTGTATTTTCATGGGTTTAAATAAAAGACATTTGTTATAAGAGACAACAAAAACAACTTTGTGTATCAAAACCACTTGTTTCCTTGTAAAAAATGACCTTGATTTCCAAAAGTCGACAACTTTGCGACAGCCGAATGTAACATTTTTGACAAGCCAAACATGGAAGTCTCTGAGTAATGTAATTTATTTAAGCCACGAAATAAACATCATTCTGCAAAATAAGTATAATGAACTACGCAAAAAGCATTTCGAACGTCTCCAGCACGTTTTATAATGACCCAAAAATCAAACACATTCACACACGTTATCATGTCTGTCAGAATCGTAGGGTGGCTGTCGGCTGGAATACTACAACTAAAAACATCAACACACTCATCAATCACTTCAGTGAATACTTGCCGGCTAAGAAAGAAATAATTTTCTTAGAAAAACTTATAATCCATTGGTTTTCAAATCCACATAATTTGAATATCATGACATCGAAAAAATACCATGCACAATACACAGTAATATTTATGGGAAGCAGAGGTCAAGTAAGTTCACGCACTTCCTGGAAAACCCACAATAATGGATGTTTTGACTATGTTATTGTTTTTCGAGAAAAGGGATGAAAATGGCAGCTTGAGCGGCTTCAACATGCTGTCTGTCAGAGATGATGATGTATGTAATACATAACGCACATGAGTGCAAATTTGCTCTTCATATGTAAAGTGGGAGGAGTTGGATCTGGATCCAACCTTGCCCCCTGGATCTCGTGTTCTGCAGTGAGGACCTTCACTTCCTGAAAATGAAACATAATGATCAGGGAACTGAGAGAAATACTTCACACCGCAAGGAAAAACTTTGCTGGGTTAGTGAACATTGTTCAACATGTACTGGTTTTGACTATGCATTCGAATTTACATGATTTGTTACATGTAATTACCCCTTAGCAGATTTTAACTATATATGTTTTTGTCAACTCTGTTTCGTGCTGTATTTAGAAAATATTCCATTATGTCAGGTAACCGTAGAAACAGAAGTAGGAGAACACTGGTGTGGCCACATCTGACAAAAAACCTGGAAGGTCACGGATCAAATCCATCTTTTCTCCTGCAGAGAAAATGAAAGCAGCAGCCCCACCACAACTGAAGCTGATATCAAACCAACAGCAGCACAAATACAGCCAGAGAGACAGATGTTCTGCTGCTGGGAAACAAGCCTCAGATATGAAAATGCAAGAATACACCACAGGTGTGAATGCAAAGTGTGTGAGTGTGTTCATCAATGAGTTTCCTAACAGCCTTGAGAAGGTGATATGTGGGAAAGATCACACTCTCACATTCAGTAAGAGCCGTCTACCCACTGCTGACAGTGAAAATGCACATGGGAGGCCCTTCTCACAGATAAATCTATTTTTATGTGTGTATATTTATATGATTATATATGTGACTGAACATTGGGCAACCTTCTTGTTGGAAAAAAGTCATCATTTTTGATACATCTGTTTGTTGGTGCCAGAGAAATGGCACACAGATGCTTTAAAATTAACACTGCTTCTCTCAGTATAGTTAATATTCATGATACACCACTCCGCTGAAACAAATTTGTTATACAGCACTCAAACTACATGAAATCAAGAATAAAACATATATAAAAAAAACATTGATAAACAAGACAAAAAAGCATGTGCATCAATTTCTATGCAATCTGCTAATTTGCTACTCAACGGCAAGGTCATATGGTCAGTTTCCAAGAAACACAAATACTTAAATTCTTAAGTCGCTTTGGATATACCATCTGCAAATGCATCAATTTAAATGCACTGTAAAGAAGACAAGTGTTAAAAGTTCCTTTGTTAGATTGCAGAGAAAGTAACAATCTATGGAGAATTAAATGGGCCCTTATTCAAGTCGCAGCAGGAGACACTGCAAAAAAAGTTGTGATAAATGTTTTAGATCATGTGTGCAAGGAAATAAGTTAAACCTCAAATAAAATAAGCACAAAGCCAAAACTGCCAAACTCCAGAGACATGCTGCAGTTAATGGTTTGTTTGATACATAATATTAATTTAAATCAACACGATGATGGCCAAATTAATGTTTTGTTTACTTTGGTTGTTTTGATGATCATCCTGAAGTAAATTGAGTAGAAACACTATTATTGTATTAGTATTGAAAAAGATACTGGGTCATTCTGTGTCAAATCAACCAAATTTCTGAAACTTCCCCGGCTCAAATTAAAACACAATAACTATCAGCTGTCAAAAAGTGAACCACATTTGGTTTTTGATCACTGAAGATGGGTAAAATTAAAAAAATTTGAACATGGAGCTGCTTTGAGATCCCCATATCTATGGGACTGAACTATATAGGGCCTTGAAAATGAAGATTTCAGTTTATTAAGAATGAGAATCTAGAAGGATATTAAGATATCTTGAATACTTTTTTGAGTTACAGGCATGCAAACATTGGAAAAGGAATATTTATGGCACTCAGGTATGTTCTATGCATTTGAGTTCATAGAAAAACACGAGATACATTTCTAGTTTTAACATTATTTGTTCTTCAGATATTATTCTTCAAAGTATCAGCTGTACGCAAAGTGACAAACATTTGAAAATGTGTACAATTTACTCAGGGAGCCACATTAAGATCTCCATATCTCTGGAATTGAACCATTGAGGGCCTTTAAAATGAAGATACCAAAAGGAAAGTTTGTTAAGAACCAGAATCTAAAAGGATATTAAGATATCTTTAATACTTCTTGAGTTACAGGCATGCAAACTTGAGGCAAAAAACACAAGAAGTGCTTTTTGCCATTTTTGAACCGTCACTATTGGCATATAATGAAACAAAGATTGCTAAAGTCAACAGATTTTACTAATAGACCTACCAATATCTGTGTAAAAATAAAATAACGATGCTGCTATCGTTCTAAAGTAATTTTCACACCCCGTAATTTGGCTCCAAATCTCAGGTGAAAATTATCATTTTGACCCCCTCTACAAAATAGCGGATTACTCAGTAAATATACATCTGTGACATTTAATATTTTGGCTTTCATCACTATTTATGTATGTTTCTATAGAATTTTTCTTTTAACAAAGTCAAAAAATTTGAGCCGAGGACCTCTGGTTGAATTGACACGGAATGACCCAACTGCTGTTAAAGGATTAGTTCATTTTCAAATGAAAATTACCCTAAGCTTTACTCACCCACAAGCCATCCTAGGTGTATATGACTTTCTTCTTTCTGATAAACACAATCAGAGATATTTTAATAAATATCCTGATGCATCCGAGCTTTATAAAGGCCTTCTGAAGCGAAGTGATGCATTTGTGTAAAAAAAAATCCATATTTAACAAGTTATGAAGTAAAATATCTAGCTTCCACCAGACCGCCTTCCGTATTCAAGTTACAAAGAAAGTATAAACTGGTCAGTTAAGCTTTTTCCATAAGTTGAATAGGGAAGGCGTTGGATGTAGTGTTAGCTTTTTGAACTGCTAGAGTTGTACACTTTCTTCAAACTTTGAATATGGAAGGCGGTCTGGCGGAAGCTAAATATTTTACTTTATAACTTGTTAAATTTGGATTTTTTTTTTTTTTTACACAAATGCATCGCTTCGCTTCAGAAGGCCTTTATTAAACCCCCAGAGCTGTGTGGAGTACTTGTTTATGATGGATGGAAGTGGATGGAGGCACTTTCTTCAGCTCATACTCATTACCACTCGTATAAAGCTCGGATGCGTCAGGATATTTATTAATATATCTCCGATTGTGTTCATCAGAAAGAAGAAAGTCATATACACCTAGGATGGCTTGAGGGTGAGTAAAGCTTGGGGTAATTTTCATTTGAAAGTGAGCTAATCCTTTAATGAAAATCCGCCCCTAATGTCTATTGATAAGTTTGTGCAGGTGATAAGAGGTGTAATTATGATCTTAATGCTGGAATGTGTAATGTAGGAAAGAATAGGACAATAAAGTCATGCTGTCAAGCGTGAGTATCCAGGGAAAGCTCTGTGTGTTTCCTCGAACAGATGAAACAATCAGCTGTCTTTATAAACTGGACCAGCAATATCTTCCTCAAACCCAGACCTGTTAAAATCCTTGAGAACCTTCTTTCTTTTCAATTCCAACTTGTCAATGATGATAAAGTTAATAGCAAAGGTACATTAATGACCCTTTTGATGATCATGTACATGAATGTTCTTGCTCTTTTAAAGGATCTTCAAGGACTGATGCTGAATAGCACCATCATTAATAAACAGTGAAAAAAAAGTGCAACAGTCACCGATTACTTTTTTATTGGTTTTGTTTCCGCAAGTATTTTCCCATTCATTTTCTCCACAGGCATTTAAAAATAGATATAAACCATTAACCAAACAAATTACAACATTATAAACTTTGAACTGAAGCTACAGTTGAAGTTTAGGGTCAGTAAGATTTTTTTTTATGTTTTTGAAAGAAGTCTCTCACCAAGGCTGCATTTATTTGATAAAAAAAAAAAAATAAAAAAAAAAATCAGTAAAAACAGTAATATTGTGAAATATTATTACAAAATAAAATAACAGTTTTCCATTTTAATATATTGTAAAATGTAATTTATTTCTATGATGCAAAGCTGAATTTTCAGCATCATTACTCCAGTCTTCAGTGTCACATGATCCTTCAGAAATCATTCTAATATGCTGATTTGCTGCTCAAGAAACATTTCTGATTATTATCAATGTTGAAAACAGTTGTGCTGATTAATATTTTTTGGAAAACTTGGATTTCTTTAGATCTATTTAATGTATCTATGATTAATTTTTTTTTTCCAAGGTACAAAACTGTATATTTAACAACTTTTATGAGAGAATGAACTACTATGATCTCATTAAACAAACACAAAAAGACTACAATATAAACCTTTTTGACTATAAAGTAATTGAAAAGACTATATATTTTAAGTCTATTGCATAATAAGCAAACATACAGATTCATAAGTAATTTGTGGTACAATTTTTCACTAGGAAATTGGCTTTTTAAAAACGAACATGAACTACTTTTGATTTTTAAAGAAGCATAAAATTTATAACTTTGGAGCTCATGTTAAGTCTATCTTAAAAAAGTACGTTATCGTTCACAATCAGTTTCTCTATGGAGAATATGAATGGGATATATGTTTATATGGCAGATCTGGGTTGAGGAAAACTGATCTGAGTAGGTGATCACAGAAAGAGCAGAAGCGCAGTAAGCGGCGAGGTTTAGTAATGAAGGAGATGTGCTTACAGGGTTAGCTGTGTTCTCTGCTGCGTCTCCTGCAACGGGTGAAAAAGGGCCCTCTCGTCTGGGGCTGGAGTCTCGCAGCAGGGCCAGCTGAGTGTCTACAGCCTGTTTCTGCTGCTGCAGTTTCCACGTGTGGCCCGCCTGAGCGCTGAGCTCTCTCTCCAGCCCACAGACCGCGCGCTCCTTTAGTTTAATCTCATCCATCTACAGGACAGAACACAGCACAGTCACATATGCACACGCTCACATGTTCGGCCTCAGATAGGACACAGTTGTAAGTATACATAAAACATGACCGTCAGTCAGCTGGAGGGAACACACGCAGCTACCACATGTCCACTCAGGACAGGAAATGGAACACACGTGCACAGCAGTCTCCATGACAACTCGTACAGTAATGAGCCACGCCCCATTTCTCACGGCACTTAATATTCACTAAATTATTGATTTGACTGCACTGACACTATTGGATGAGAACTGAACTGAGCTTGATGACATCGTGGATTTTCACCAGAGCTGTCTGTCTATCTATCTATCCATCTGTATACCTGTCTTTCTACCTGTCTGCCATCCATTTATCTATCTGTTAGTCTATCATTTGCATTTTATTTTTTCAAAATCCATAAAAAAGCACTCACAGACCTTATCAGCTCAGAAAAAAAATATTATTTCACTCTAATTATGCACCGATTCAAACACTGCATAAGATTTATACATTTCAGATGTACCTGCATGCTGATTATCCTTGACTGTTAAGTACAAAGTGTGACAAGGGAGAGATTGTGCCAAGTTTTTCTGCAGTAAATATTTCTTTTTTAAAGTCCACTGCTGTACAGACACATACGTTAAAATCACTATTTATGTTTGTCTTTCTATAGAATTTTTTTTAAATTTTAAAGATTTTAAAGATTTTTTAAAATCTTGGTTACAAAAAGATCTATTGAATATTTACACGGTTATAGCCCAGGAAAAAAGGTACAATACACTGAACACACACTGAACTCTTATGACATCCAGTAGCAGGGCATGTTGACACACTATATATATATATATATATAAACAGCCTATTATCTAACTGTACAAAAGAAAAATGCACAATATGGAGAAATAAGTCCCGCCTTCTAAATAAGAGCCAATCGGCGATTGGTAAAGTCATCGCACCACTGTAGCGGCCTCCGAAATGAGACACAAGAGATGCACATTTAGGACTGCGCATGCGCATTAGCTTGATCCGGCCTGAAAAATACCAATTTTTGTCATGAGGCATTTCAAAGATGGCCGCCGAGTGAAATGACTTGTCTTAAAGGGACTTTGCTATTATTCAGCAAGGATGCATTAAATTGTTCACAAGTGGCACTAAAGACATTTATAATGTTACAAAACATTTCTATTTCAAATAAATGATCAACAAATCAGCATATTAGAATGATTTCTGAAGGATCATGTGACACTGAAGACTGGAGTAATGATGCTGAAAATTCAGCTTTTATCACAGGAATAAATGACATTTTAAAATATATTAAAATAGAAAACAGTGTAAATTGCAAAAATATATATATTTTTTGATATTACTGTTTTTACTGTATTTTTGATCAAATAAATGCAGCCTTGATGAACACAATTTTTTTAATTGTTCTTTTTAGTGTATTTTCAGCAAAATTGACAATGAAACGAAATTCATGAAACAGCAGAAATAGAAAATTTTACATTGTGACAACCTCTCCATGTGACAGCTCTCGCCTATACATTCCTATACAAATCTCTGTAGAAGCACTGTGTATGCTATTCTTCAACCTACTGAAGAAGAGACAATTATTTAGTGAATGAAAGTATACCTCTCTTTTTTATTTCTCTCTTTTTTATTTCTCTCTTCCTAGTGTGAAAATGACTCATTCTCTCTGTTTGTCAGGTGACTCACAGCGGAACGCCCAACGTAGGCGTTACCACGGTGATCAGCACATCTCGTAGGAAATCTCAGAGTGTGTCTATGTTTATCTGCGTTATATAAAGCACTACATGGTTTGGTGGGAAGATTAAGTCCTGTTCTCTTATACGGCATCCCTGCATCTAAAGAAAGTCACTTATTCAGCATAAATGCACATTATGACACATTAGCATTTTAAATTTTCATAAGCTTCATGAATACATTGATTATGATGTTTGCCATTACACACTCCACACTGTTTCCTTGGTGATTTATGTGCATGATAAATTAATTTAATCGAAAAATATCAGCCGTGGACATTTAGTATCCGGGCTCCAGTCCAGACCCATGAGAAATGCCGCTGCGCTGCTTAACATGGAGGTGAACACAGCGAGCCCTGCTACTCCGTGGAAATGTCCTAATTTTTCAATTTTCCTTTATTAAAACAGCGTTCTCGTAGGACCGTGCTTTGAATGTCAAGACAACCAACTTTTAGCACAGCATGGATATGCATACAAATATTACACATCATACCTACTACTCATTAGTCTATGTGCATTGCAATAATTGATTCTGATTGGGCAACTGATTCTGTTTGGATTCTAATTGGCAGCATAGAGTTCAACTGTTCCCACACGTTTTTTTCAGCAGTGCTGTTTCCGGAAGTATTTTTTCCATTCATTTTTCCCATATGAATTCTTTGTTAAAGAGTTATAAGCCATGAACCAAGCCAATCAGCTATGAGGTGAATCATAACATTACAAACATTGATTTGAAGCAAAAAGTTTTTAAAAATCGGACAAAATGACAAAGGTACAAGACTGTGTACTTAACGGCTTTAGTGAAGGAAAGAACTACAGTTCCATGGAACATTGCGAACAGCATAATCTAGTTGGTGAAATATAAAACTTTTAAAGTACAAAACAATATATTTTACATTTATTGCAAAATATGCATTATACACACACACACACACACACACACACACACATATATATATACATATACATATTTTATATATACACTACCAGTCAAAAGTTTGGAATCGGTAAGATTTTTAATGTTTTTAAAAGAAGTTTCTTCTGCTCACCAAGGCTGCATTTATTTAATAAAAAATACAGTAAAAACAGTAATATTGTGAAATATTATTACAATTTAAAATAACTGTTTTCTGTTTGAATATATTTTATAAAGCAATTTATTCTTGTGATCAAAGCTGAATTTTCAGAATCATTACTCCAGTCTTCAGTGTCACATGATCCTTCAGAAATCATTCTAATATGATGATCTGCTGCTCAAGAAACATTTATGATTATTATCAATGTTGAAAACAGTTGTGTACTTTTTTTTTCAGGATTCTTTGATGAATAGAAAGTTCAAAAGAACAGCATTTATCTGAAATACAAAGCTTTTGTAACATTATACACTACTGTTCAAAAGTTTGGGGTCAGTAAGAATTTTTATTTTTATTTTTTTGAAAAGAAATTAATACTTTTATTCAGCAAGGATGCATTAAATCGATCAAAAGTGACAGTAAAGACATTTATAATGTTACAAAAGATTATATTTCAAATAAATGCTGTTCTTTTGAACTTTCTATTCATCAAAGAATCCTGAAAAAAAAATATTGTACACAAATATTTTGTACAATTGTACACAATAAATGTTTCTTGAGCAGCAGATCAGCATATTAGAATGATTTCTGAAGGATCATGTGACACTGAAGACTGGAGTAATGATGCTGAATTTTCAGTTATTTTAAATTGTAAATTTCACAATATTGCCGTTTTAACTGGCTGGTTTGGCATCCTGTCAACTGGTGCTGATGTCATCATTGTAACTGACCAATCAGGAAATGTTTTGTGTGATGCATCATTCCGATATTCCATTCTTTTAATCCCGGGTCATTATTCAAACTTTCTGACAACAGTTTCTCTTTTTCTTCTCTTTATTTATCCATATTTGTTGCTATGAGGTTGCTAGGGCTCGCTAGGTGGTTGCTAGGGTGTTGCTAGGCTAATATTGGGGTGTTCTAGTGTATCATAATTCATTATAATAATTAATTAATTATAATTAATACACGTTTATATGCACTTTTAATGTTCAGATGGCAATTTCCTACCATTAATGTATACATGCATGCATTCATGTATTCTTAACCTAAAAACCTGAAGTAGCTCACATTTTCTGGGAATATATAATAAAGCAAAGCCTTTCCACAAACAATACACCAGGCTAATCCAAACTCCCTGAACTGGCTGAGGCACGGTCGTCTCTACAGAAAAGGCGGGACAGCTGTAATCCACCTTCCCTCATGAGTGTCTAAGCTCGTCTCTAATTGACATCTCAATGCCTCAGACGACTGAGTCTCGCTTTCATGTATCAGACAGCGTCTCCTTCTCTGAAACTAATCCTGTTACGCCCCTTATCCACGGACTCAACATTATTTACCCAGCCTTTAAACAAGACCCATTCATGCTTAATCAACTTACAGTCTATCTGCATGCAGAGGTTTGACACATTTGAACTATAAAGAGCATCTAATTCCAAGTTTTCCAGGCACTAAAACAAATATTGCTATGACTTATTAAAGGTGATATGTGCCATTTTCTACTTAATTTTAACTTAATATGCATAAGTATGGTTTCCATTCCATCTGATGATGCTAGTGGCACAGATATATATATATATATATATATATATATATATATATATATATATATATATATATATATATATATATATATATAGTATAAATTGAGAACAGAGGACCAAGGCGGCTGGAACTACTAAACACCACATTCTATACTTTTTACCATTTATATTATATATAATTATTATATTATATTTTTACCATTTTTAAACTCAATTTACCTGAGTGTAAGTGGTGTTTGCCTATGTAAAATTCACTGCCACAATGCTAAAGTTTTGTGGGTGGTTGACAGTAACGCCATGTGGCTGCAAAGGTGTTCAGAATGTTTTTAACATGTTGCTATGAGGTTGCTTAGTGGCTATGAGGTTTCTGCTTACTGTGAGAAGTCAAGAAAGGCTATAGGGTATATGTAATATGATTATACAAATTAAATAAAAAGTAAATAAAAATAAATATATTAAAATTATAAATGAATGAATTAATTAAAAATATACATACATACATACTTGCATAAATACATACATGCATACATACACACACACATACATGCATACAACACATATGCATGCATACATACAAGCATACAATACATACATGCATGCATACAATACATACATATATACATACATGCATACAATACATGCATGCATATATACAGTACATGCATACAATACATGCATGCATGCATACATACAACACATATGCATGCATACATACAAACATACATAGAGACATGCACACATACATACATAAACTTTAAAGACTCCATATTAGGTTGTTTTTACAGGGGAAAAAATAAGAACCATACTTCTCTATATCTGTATAGCACATGAAAAGTCCTGGCATTTTCTGGACAGTCAGCACTATTTAAAACAAAAATCCACTACTCAATGTCCAACATTCCACTGTGAATTGCATCAGTTGGCCTCCCAAAGATTTCAGTATTCACCGTGTTCTTCATTTCTCACAGCACTTGTCTCAGACTCAGACTGTGTACCAACAACGCATATAAATGCACTTACAGCAAGACCTTCCACATTCACATAATATGAGAAAATGGCCTTGACTGATGTTTCACTTCAGCCCAGGCTAGAATAAATCCCTTTAATCAATTTAACTGAGATCTGAGCATCTCTTTTATTTAAAATCACAAGTGGCACAGTGTCTCTCCCTCTTATCAGATAATTTCTATAGCTGTTTTAACTGGCTGGTTTGGCATCCTATCAACTGGTGATGATGTCATGTAGCAGACCAATCAGGAAATGTCTTATGTGATTCATCGTTCCACTATTTCATTCTTGTAATCTACTGGCTCATTATTCAAACTTTCTGACATCAGGTTATCTTTTTCTTCCCTTTATCTATACATATTTGTTGCTATGAGGTTGCTAGGCCACTCAAGGCAGGTGCTAAGGTGTTGCTAGGTGGATCCTGGGGTGTTGCAGTGTTCTACAGAGTGGTTGCTTGCTTGCTGAAAATAATAATAAAAAAAAAAAGAAAAAAAGAAAAAGGCCTCTTGCACGATTTGAGGCAAATTTCATGTCTGTAGCACAAACAGTGCTTGCCTCAGCAAGAATCACTAATGATGGGCTGGCTTTGTTGTTTTGGTAGGGTGATCTGTCCTGTCCGCCAAGGACAGTCGTGGACTTGTATCAGCAAACATGCACACGCACACACACACACACTCTCTCTCACAAACCGTGATCACCTTGGCATACTCTGCCACCCTGCTTGCTAAACGTGATTAGATCCCCAGCCGGCCCTCCAATACAATAAATAATCCAAAGATCAATACCTCCTCAACACACAACAATGACAGAGGCTTCTAATCGCATACAGATATCCTTCATTCACAACCCACCAGAGAACACATCAGTAACATTTATTCAATAGATCTGCAATGAGTTACAAGAATGGAATAAGATTAGGGACAGACAGAGGCAAGAGGACATGAATGTTTACCACCAAAATCAGGGCACAAGTAATTTTATAATCCTGGTATTATGCACAAAAGCCTTACAAAAAGAAATAATAGGTCTATGTAAACCAAAATTCTCACAATTTGTAAATTAAGTAAAATCATATGTTAACCTCTGATAAAAACAAAAACAAACAAATCTATGACTATAAATATCTATTTTTTTGTGTTCATGCTGTATTGAATACAAAATGAGTGTGTATATGTGTACATATATATAGGCTAGATGGCATATATATAGATGGCATATATATGCACATAAACACGCAGTATATATACACTTTTTCTTATAATTCTTAGTAGATAGCAGTACAGTCATATGTAAACTGTATTTTATACAGTATTTTATATATATATATATATATATATATATATATATATATATATATATATATATATATGTGCGCATGTTTTTTGCTGGTTAAATTCAATAAAGCCTTGGTTTATATATTAAACAAGTGACAAAAGCTTTTTTTAAGATGCTTTGGATCATTTTCATTTTAAAAATTGCATAATTCTACATTTACTTGAATGGTACTACTTAATTTCATTTGCTTATTTTCTTGAAAACTAAAAGATCAGATTATTCATAACAAAAGAATAATAAGTGTGGCATCAGTGCAAAAACAGCTTCACATTATGTAACAAGTGTTACTCAATGTTTTGTTGCGATCACATGTAAACAACAAACCTACTGATAGCCATGCAAATATATCTACCGTGACATTGCACAGTGCTAAATATAAACGCTTCTCAGAAGAGAGCGAAGCTTCCTGTATTTTTTCCATCACTCTGGTCATCTACACATATCATTCAGAGACTTATATAGTGATATAGTGAGAGAGATCGATACCAGCAGGCACTGACTGCACTGTTATTTTCATACTCCAGGAAAAAAGGATGGCAAAAAGCCCAGAACAAGAGAGACTCTGAAGGGAAGAACGCAGCTTCACTTTAAAGTGTAGTAGTACACAAAGACACACACTGCCATTTTGAGATATACACACATATGGCTAAATATAAAATGTGAACCAACTGATATAGAACCTTGAAGCTTTAGTAGGGGATCTGGAGGGAAAGTCTTCACTAAGCCCCGCCTTTAAAACATTACTGACCAATACTACCTTTTTTTTTAGCAACTGTTGCCATCCTCCATATCAGACAAGCTTTTACTCTTTTATAATACGTGTCTATGGAAATTTTGTGTGTTTGAATCATTTTGAATGGAATTTACAGAAATTATAGTAACACTTTAGTATAGGGAACATGTATTCACTATTAACTATGACTTTTCCCTCAATACACTCCTAATTTACTGCTTATTAATAGTTAGTAAGTTAGTTGTTAAGTTTAGGTATTGGGTAGGATTAAGAATGTAGAATAAGGTCATGCAGAATAAGGCATTAATATGTGCTTAATAATTACCAATAAACAGCCAATATTCTAGTAATATGCATGCTAATAAGCAACTAGTTGAAAGACCCTAAAATAAAGTGTTACCAAATTATCCAAAAATACAGTAAAGCCTTGTTGCTGGAGCACTTATAATAGTCGGAAAACATATCTAGAGATAATGTTTGTCAATTTGATCCCCTTGTACAAATCTTTAACTAAATATTTTTTTTTTCAAAATAATATACAATGTATGGCCTGGAATTATAGTCTGTTTCAACTCTTAAAGCTTGTCTAAGTAAGCAACAGTAACCGAAGGGGGCGGGGCTTAGCAAATGATCAACTAATTTGAATTTGAATGGAATTTTGATTCTCACAGAAGTGTGATGTAATCATGTAATTATGTGAATTATTGCTAAATAAATAAAAGCAACTGAATAATTAATTGCTTGGTTCAAATTAAATGACTGACTAATAGGATTGATTCCAGTTACTAACACAAAGAAAAGTTCCCATCATGGCAACACCCATGCAGTTTTCCTGTGTAAACCGTGGGAAGCCCTGCCAGTTAACAAAAGATTTTCATTCAGCACATATATTGCACAGCCTCCGTTGCAACCTGCAGTAATTGTTCTGTTTAACCTGAATGCATAGCGCTTTAATTATCCGAGTTAAAGCCCCATCTAAGTCCACATATATAAAGGCCGTTGGGCCTGCTTTGTTTACATTTCCTATATTTGCATATATCTAGTATATCCTTGTTTCGGAAATGACTATTGATACTCTCTCTCTCAATTCCTTACACGCAGACATAGAACACAGTGCTAGTTTTCAGTCGGCTGTAGACTGTGCTGTGTTCAAGCACAGCTTTTTGGTCCAGACGCAGCTGAAACAAGGTGACACCATCACTTTTTGTCACCGCTAGTTCTTTGAACTCGGCTTGGTGTGTCCCAGGCTTAAAGGGTTAGTTCACCCAAAAATTAAATTACTCACCCTCATGTCGTTCCGAACCCGTAAGACCTTCGCTCATCTTCAGAACACAAATTAAGACATTTTTGATTAAAACCAAGAGGTTAAGTCATTATTTTTCTTTTGTTTTGCACACAAAAAGTATTCTAGTCACTTCATAACATTAAGGTTGAACCACTGTAGTTACGTTGACTGTTTTAATGACGTCTTCACTACCTTTCTGGACCTTGAATGTGGTAATTACGTTGCTTTCTCTTGGGGATCAGACACCTCTCAGATTTTATCAAAAATATCTTAATTTGTGTTCCGAAGATGAACGAAGGTCTTACGGGTTTGGAACGACATGAGTGAGTAATTAATGACAGAAATTTAATTTTTGGGTGAAATAACGCTTTAAGAGGTAGGTATTCATTCAAAGGTATTGATACATTGATTAAAAGTGCATGCATTGAAACAGTATTACGCACCAGTCTGCGGATCTCTCTTTCACACTCTCTCTTGATGCGGTTGATTTCCTCCTGGTGGAGATGGTAGACGCTGCGGATCTCTGCAGCTTTGATCTTGTCGGCTTGCACAGCCACGTTTAATGCCTCCTCCATTTGCCTTTTCACCCCCTTCAGCTCTGAGATCTCCTGCTGCATTCGCATTCGCTCCACTTCAAAACTCCTCCTGGACTCCTCTCGTGCCTCCGCTATCAGTGCAGACTTCACCTGCAGCGGCAGAGAAACCACATGGGATTTATTTTTTTTAACTCAGTTATCAGTTCTTTAATATTGAGTTTACTGATAATGGAACCATTTAGTAAAATATTGCCCAACAATGGTACTAACATGCCAAGATGAATCAACTTTTTAAATAACCATTCAAATGAGATTAATAATTAATCCAAATGAAAGATGAAAATAAACTCTAGATTGCAAAACAATATTTAATATAATTATATTCAATTAATATAATTCCCTAAATATTACTATTGTTTTTATAATGTGTTACGCATTTATTTTTATAGTATTGTGGTCATTTAGTATTAATCGGACACTGCAGCCAGTTGAGGAACTTTAGGTAAATGTTAACCTCTGAATATGTAAAAAGGACTGCTTTTATTTCCATTCCAGTCCATTTAATTTCTATTCCATTCCATACCTTATCGGTGGATCCATCTCTGAGAGCACTGACGAGCGCCTGGAGTCTCTGGATCTCTCCGTCTTTGATCTTAATGACCCGTACCAGTTCGGACTCGTGCTGTCGTAGGAGTGTTTCCCGAACGCTGTGCAGCTCCCGTAGTTTCTCCTCGTGTAGTTTAGCTTTTAACTCGGTCACCACCACCGTGGATTTGTGCTGCTCATGACGGACCTCCTGAGACTTCTCCCTTTCCAGCTTACTGACCTGAGAAAGTAGATGTAAACTCAGATGTAACAAATATTCTATCAAACAAATCATGTATTTAATGGGCAAAAAAAAAAAAAATCACATGGTGCTATCTCAGGCTATATATATATATATATATATATATATATATATATATATATATATATATATATATATATATATATATATATATATATATAGCCTGAGATAGCACCATGTGATTTTTTTTTTTTTTTTTGCCCATTAAATACATGATTCTTGGCATGTTAGTACCATTTTTTTTATATACATATATATATATACACACACACACACACACACATATATATATACATACACTACCAGTCAAAAGTTTGGACACGGTAAGATTTTTATTGTTTTTAAAAGTTTCGTCTGCTCACCAAGGCTGCATTTATTTAATTAAAAATACAGTAAAAAAAAGTAATATTGTGAAATATTATAACAATTTAAAATAACTGTTTTCTGTTTGAATATATTTTATAAAGTAATTTATTCCTGTGATCAAAGCTGAATTTTCAGCATCATTACTCCAGTCTTCAGTGTCACATGATCCTTTAGAAATCATTCTAATATGCTGCTCAAGAAACATTTACTGTGTACAATTGTACAAAATATTTGTGTACAATATTTTTTTTTCAGGATTCTTTGATGAATAGAAAGTTCAAAAGAACAGCATTTATTTGAAATATAATCTTTTGTAATATTATAAATGTCTTTACTGTCACTTTTGATTGATTTAATGCATCCTTGCTGAATAAAAACATTGATAATAATCATAAATGTTTCTTGAGCAGCAGATCATCATATTAGAATGATTTCTGAAGGATCATGTGACACTGAAGACTGGAGTAATGATGCTGAAAATTCAGCTTTGATCACAGGAATAAATTACTTTATAAAATATATTCAAACAGAAAACAGTTATTTTAAATTGTAATAATATTTCACAATATTACTGTTTTTACTGTATTTTTAATTAAATAAATGCATCCTTGGTGAGCAGACGAAACGTTTTTTAAAAACATTAAAAATCTTACCGATTCCAAACTTTTGACTGGTAGTGTATATATACTTTGTATACATACATATATAATATTAATTACAAATATTTATATTTTAATGCTATTTATAAAGCTGAAGGGATATTTTTTCTTTGGAAAGTAACATAATTTAATTAAGTGTAATATTATGTATAATGAACATTAAGATGTTGTAAAGCAACGCTGCACTACAGCTGTGGGCAATGTTCCATAATTCAGTGCAGTGCAGAATATATTGAGCGTGCCCTAAAAATAAGAGAGTTAGTGTGTCAGGACACGACCCTACAACAGGGTTACATCACAACACGTCCTCTCTGTTCTGACACAATCTGACATATACTGCCACAGGCAAGCAATAAACAACAACACTAACACAACAAAGAGATACCATCTTGAAACTCAGCCACAAAACATAAAGACAACACTGGAGGAAACTAAAAATACCCCAAATTTCAGCAGAATATTGTTATGCCCTTCCCTTTTATGAAACAGACAGAGTAACAGGAAGCTAATAAGGATAGAAAACAGAATTGATTCTACGTCTCACAATTCAACATGTCAACAACAATACATATCTGCTGCAACACAGCTCTGACATGCATGTTTTTATGGATCTGACTGACCATATTCATGCAATTTAAGGGGTGGTTGATTATGATTTAGTTAGTGTGTAATGTTGCTGTTTGAGCATAAACAACATCTGCAAAGTTACGACGCTCAAAGTTCAATGCAAAGGGAGATTTTATTTTAAAGAATTAGCTTCTTCCCGGGTTGGTGACATCACTAACCCTAAAATTTACATAAACCCTGCCCCCGAGAACACACAACAAAGGGGGTGAGGCCATGTTTAGCTGCTTTAGAGAAAAGAGGAGTTGTTGTAGTAGAGTGTTGTTGTCATGCCGTCATTTTACACCGGACTGCTTCACAAACGAGGGTCAATTCAACACTGGATTTGCACAAAAGATTAACATGACCGCACATGCTAGACGATGAGTTGAATCAACTCCACAGCAACTACATAAATTTAACCACTAATCATTCAGAAATGTCCAGATTCATTCTAAAAGTTGTAACTTCTTCCTGAGTCTCTCCATCAGTGTCGACTCCGGTTTGAACAATGTAAGGCTGAACACCGTTACTGACAATCCTCATTTTGGCTGCGTGAGATTCTCCAGCTTTGTTGTTGTTGAGCAACAGAAGCGCGAGCTGTTAAAGCTCCGCCCTCTTCTGGAAAGGGGGCCGGGAGCAGCAGCTCATTTGCATTTAAAGGGACACACACAAAAACATGTGTCCCTTTACTATTCATGACTAGAATAGTAAATATGACTATTTGATCACCTTTACTCCACGAGTGCATGATTTGAGGTTTCATTCATGTCTGTAGCACAACTTGTGTGGAATGACTTGAATACTTCCCTAATCCAATAAGCAACAATAATAGAGATGCTTGCCTTAGCAAACACCACTAAATAAAACTGGGTTAGGAATGTCTTAAAGATTGAGAGAAGAGTAAAAGTCTCTGCTTTGCACCCTGTCTGCTGACTTTTATAGATCTAACTCTGACTGTTGGCATTCAGATGGAAACAATAACTTATATGGCTGGCACCACACCAATCTAGACCGAAACTGGGTCAGACGATCACTGGACAGCTTCGCCTGTTTTCATAGAGGAATAAAACTGCAGAGGAGAAGTAATTTTGGGCCTGCAGGGAGTTCGCATTTTAATGCAGCGTAAGAGAACATGTGGAGACAAGGTTTAGAGTCCAGCGAGAGTCAGCAGTGCTGATATCCCATTAGCCTCTGCTAAAGACCCAGCCATCTGTGACGTTAAATAAATGTTCAGGGTTCAATATCAGTTCAGAGCTCTATTGACAGCATAATGTTGATTACCACAGTAAATAATTTAAACCCCTTTTGATTAGTCATTTTCAAAATATATTTTCTGACTTACAAAATATGTATTTAAAAGCTTTTAATTCATTTTTTTCCCCTAATGGTTTCTAATGATAAGTATTTATTATCATCCTTTTTTACTTTTAATTATTTATTCTTTTTATATTTAATTAATATAACTGTATTTTATTTCATGAGTAAAGCAAAGGTTGTAACACTAGTGACAAATTTTCAATAAAATATGAAAATATGATTTTATACCATATTTTTTACATAAAACTTTTTTAAATTAACATTAAATAATATAATTGATATGCATAAATACAAAATAAATAAATAACTAAAAACCTTGCCATGAGCTTGGAAATTTTTTATTTTATTAAATTTTAAAAACTAGTTTTAAAGGGGACCTTTACACAAGATGTGTGTAATAATATAAGTCTGTAGTGTCCCCAGAATGTGTATGTGAAGTTTCAGCTCAAAATACCCCACAGATCATTTATTATAGCTTGTCAAATTTGCCCCTATTTGGGTGTGAGCAAAAACATGCCATTTTTGTGTGTGTCCCTTTAAATGCAAATGAGCTGCTGCTCCCGGCCACCTTTCCAGAAGTGGGCGGAGCTTTAACAGCTCGCGCTTCGGTTGCTCAACAACAACAAAACTGGAGAATCTCATGCAGCCAAAATGAGGATTGTCAGTAGCAATGTTTTAAACAGGATACTGATTGAGAGACTGTGAAATTATTTTCTGTGGTAATCAACATTACACCAATATTCAATAATATAACTATTATTGAACACAGAACAGTCCTTTCATTAAAGTAATGTTAAATAAAACATTACCAAAACAGAGCAGGTTAGCAAAACAAACTCTGGCACACTATTTGCAATGAAGTCTCTATCACAGCAAGATAAATTGCAAAGACAAAAAAAAGATCCACAAATCTCTGTTCAGCGGTGACGGGGTTGCACTAGGTTGGAAAAGTCTTTTATGCCATTCTTTGATGTTTGGAGGAAACAAGAAACAATAGTGTAAGAAAAACATCAAAAACCTCCAAATATCATTCTTCCTTTCCCTGGCAGACCTGATCTTGACATTTTGATCTGAGAGGGACTGAAACAACAGTCAGGAAATAAGATTGAAACTAGATAAAAAATAAAAAAAAAAATTAATGGAAATATAGTCCAAAAATGCCATTTCCTCTTCCTCAATACACATATAGATGTACAGTAGACATACTCTATAATGCAAAATTCTAACCCCAGTCCACGAAAAACATTTATCAAAACTAAGATGCAACAATGGCTTGTTCAGTACTGACATCAAAACCATGAGCTAATTAAAGGAATAGTTCACCCAAAAATTAAAATTCTGTCATCATTTACTCACCCTCATGTTGTTCCAAACCTGTATGAATTTAGTTCTTCTGCTGAACACAAAAGAAGATATTTTAAAGAATGTTGGTGCCACTGACTTCCATATTATGGGAAAAAAAAAAATACTATGGAAGTCAATGGCTACTGTCAACTGTTTAATTACCAACATTATTTAAAAATTTGTGTTCAACAGAAGAAATTCATACAGGCTTGGAACAACATGAAAGTGAGTAAATGATGACAGAATTTTTATTTCTGGGTGAACTATCCCTTTAACATATGACCACCCACATTTGCATATTAACACCTATTCAGTATTTAACAATGTCGTCCTACTGTGTGTAAAATACGTACTTGATTTGCATAGAATGCACAGCTGGTTTAATTCTACAGTTCAGGAAAACACACGATTATAAGTGGACTTCACAAAAAAGGGCATAATATTATAGAATAAAAGTATCTTGCTCACTCATTATAACATTCCATGTCTCAAAACCCCAATCAAATATGCTTTTTAAAACAAACCTCTGCTTTCTGTAGTAGCACAAACTTGGGACTATACAGTTGGGAGACATGCTGTGTGAGACACCAGCACCATCTATTTCCATCATACATGATGAGCATTGTTCATTCAGGCCTAACAACAGTAGAGACAGCTCCTATGTCCCCTCTTACTGTCAGTCTAAAGAAGCCCATCACAATAGCTGCATTGATGCAAGCAGTCTGACAGCACATCTATGATTCGTATCTGACAGTCTCGCACAGTGGTGTGCTGTCACTGCACTCACCAAGAGAACATCTTCATTTTCACGGGTGTGTATGCTGACTGCCTGAAAACCTGCCTGCACGTTCACGGTATATCTCTGAATCTGATGCTAAGAGACCGTTTTGTGCTTAAAGTGCACTGTGGCGATTATATAAGAGCACTTAAATTGAATTACATCTTACAGCATCTTAAAGGCATAGTCAGGGTTATTATTGTTAGCTAAAACTAAAATCATTACAAACATTTTTGTTAATTGAAATAAAGTATAAAAAAAAATCTATATATATGCTGTATATATGATGAAAATTTTAAACTAAATAAAAATGAGAAATGTTGCTTAAGTTGTTAATGTTGCTTTTGTTAAATTGAAGCACTAAAACTACTAAATCGAAATAAAAATAAAAACAAATCAAGCATATAGCGTTAGTCAAGCTCGCATCAGCTGACACTCAGCTGATTCACATTATCACCACTATCACCACATTCGTATATATATGGTCCATTCAGTATTATCAGCAGCTTTATTGCACTGCTCATGAGCTAATTACCCTCCTCCATCCCCAGCTCCTCCTTTGTCCAATCAGGACTTGACCTTCTGATATTTCTTTTGATCAAACCCATTTGTTATATTAATTATTGTCATTGAGAAATTAATGATATTGCAAAAGTTGGTTCTGTTCTGCTTACCCTAAGGGGGGTTATCACTGCTCTCCCTGCTCTTATCCATGCTAGGCTGCATGGATGGGCAGGGAGTTTTTGCCCAGAACAGAATTTCTCTCTAGAAATGACATCAAAAGTGGAAAATGCTGGTCAAAAACATACATTTACACACAAACTAACCAGCAAACGGAACTTTCGAGATGCCATCTTTATTTTTCTAGCTCAATTGACACAGAATGGAAAGCACAGGATTGTGGGATATCAAAAACAGTGAAGGATACATCTATGCTGCCTTCAAAAATTAATCAGAGGAAGGTATCTCATTGGATTACAACATTGGATTCGGACATGCCTTAATGTCTTCCTACCTTGAAATGTGTCCTCCGAAGGCAGCATTTTCCAGTTTTCGGACGCAGCACATGAGTCACTGAGTTGAACTTGAGAAGTGAATCAATCCGATTCATGAATAAATCATTCAAATGAGGTTTTGCGAATCAGGTTAACCGATTCACTGAAAAGATCTGACTCAAAAGAATTTGTTCAAAAACCGGACATTAACTATCTTTTCGAATCTTGAAGACTTTAGCTCCCATTTATTGTAATTCCATGGAAAAGTGCCAACAAAACCTCTCATTTTGTGTTCTGCGGAAAGAAAGCATTTGGTACAACATGAAGGTGAGTTAATAATAGAAATTTCATTTATGGGTGAACTCTCTTTTAAATCATTTCCTTAACCATTAATCTTTCTCTCCAGGGTCTCTGTTAGTCTAACATGATTCTCAGGGACATCAGTCATTCACAGGCAGGACAGAACTCAAGATTCGCTTTTGCCTATTTGACAAAAAGTAGCCCGTCTCTGTGTTTATTTCCCTGCAGGTTTTGACATTGAAACACAGAACACTCGTTGTTTATCTCAAATTATAATTAATCAATTTCCTCCCTATATCTACAATACCGATGCCCTGAGTCGTTCCTGAACATTGCATTTCATGTTCCTGCAATCAGAAAAGCAATTTTACAGAAAACAAGGTATAGCGGTGTGTTTGACTTTCAGGCACCGGCGATAATTGGCCTGTTAGAGTGTTTTCCCAGCCCTGCAGTACATGGGTCAGAATTTTAAAATAAAGCTCTCCCATTGCTGAAGGATGTGCACAGGGGAAAATGCATTATTCCAGATCATTTACACTTTGCTTTTAAATCAAACATCATACTGCATCTGCAAGGAGATTCAGATGAAAGGTATAGGAGTACACACACACACACACACACATGTGACCCCTGTCAGATAATTGAACCTCATTACTATATCAGCTATACATTGTCTGATTGCACTTATTAAAATTAGCCTGACATTTTCTTAATGGTAGCATTACTATAACTGTGGCTGATGTTATGGTTAATCAGAGTAATAATGGTGTCCCTTATGACTGCTTAAAATGGTTCAGATGATGAAAGGATCAACCAGAAGGGTTGTACAGTACATTAATATCCTCTGTGAATGTACAGTATAAAGAAATCTTTCTGAGCATTAATGCTCATTGGTGGCGATCAGTACTTTCAGGTGTGCTTTCTTGCAGAACCTCGCTGTCATTTATTTTCACCCTGAGATGTGTGTATTGATCTTGGACAGCCACTGCAGTATGCGCAAAGATACCCAATGAGCGGACACAAAAACACACACACATGCGCAGGATAGGGGCGAGAATGACCAAAATGATATATACAGTCAAACCAAAATTTATTCAGACACCTTGAACATTTCATTCATTAATACAGTTTATTCACTATAGTTTAAAAAAATGGTAATAAAATATGACAAGATCTCAGAGTTAAACTGTGTCTTAATTATGTCAGATAACACAGTGTCCTTCACCCACTATGCAAAATATATAAAAAATGTCTGAATAATTTTTGGTTTGACTGTAGCTGTTTTATATTTTAATATTTCAAAATGTAATTCATTCCTGTGATGCAAAGCTGAATTTTCAGCATCATTACTCCAGTCTTCAGTGTCACATGATCCTTCAGAAATCATTCTAATATGCTGATCTGCTGCTCAAGAAATATTTCTTAAATAAACAAAAGTAAAAATTGATTGTTTTGATTTAATTAGACTCAATTATGATGGGATTAGTCACATTCAAAGCTAATTTTTAAAGTCTTTTTACAGCCATAATCAATTTATTATAATCAATCAATCAATAAATCGCTTTACTTTTGGGTTTCACATAATATCAAACTGGTTCTAATCAAGTATGACCTAACAAATCTGCATGTTTCAAACACAACATTGCAATAATTATCATGTTGATATTTGCAATCATCCTATGTAAGAGTCAGCAAACCTCGATTATGAAACATAAAACAGCCCTTGCTTGCACTAATATCAGTAATGTTTTTCCTGAAAACAAGTCAAAATATACTGGATTTAGATTGCATTATATGGCAAACCAACATTTATGAGTCTAAGATACAAAAGCCTACGATAAAAGATGACACACAGACCCACTGGGCTTCAAATGGTTTTACAATCTACATTCAGAATTACTTTGTGTACTTTTCATGTGGCTCTCATGCTTTTAAGATTATTCATGAGCAGGTGTAGATCACAGTTTTAACCTAGTAAATTAGTTTTTCATCTCTGAGAATTTCTTCAGTTCAATGTTGTCACAACTGAGGCATTAGTGAGTCGTGCTCAACCTCGATCAAATCAAATGAAGTGTTCATCATACTGACAGTGAACAGAGGTTCACACCAATCAGTCAATCATCAGGACATGAAATAGATGGTTTAGATACTCTCAAAGCTCTTAAAGACCATCTTCTCCCCTTGAGATCAACCAGACACAAATGTACTGGACTAAGCCAAACCATTAACCCCTGACCCGCTGTCAGTTACAAGCTAGCCTGACATTGAACCAGCTTTGACAGAATGCCCATAGTTTTTTCACCCTCATTTAACACTGTTTCCCTGTGCTAATGAACCCATAAACAGCAATAACACCAACTTAGTCACTCAGTCACAAAATAAGCCCAATCCATAAAACATAAGAGGTTCATGACATTGCCATTAATGGAGAGGCCATCAAACTTGTTTGGTACGGCTGAAATTGAGGGAGGGAATTTCTTGAGTGAATATCTAGGGTGAACTGCTTGTTAATAGCACTTGAATTTTTATTTTAAAGGTATAATTCAGTACTAAAATAAAATTCTGTCATTATTGTTCCAAACCCCAAATTAGTGTTTTGGAACAACATGGGGGAGAGTAAAGTAAATAATAATTAGTTAATGATATAATAAACATTGACAGTTTTAATGAGTCAAATGAATGTTTGCTTTATTATAATTATGACCTTTTTACAAGACTAAATGCTATAAATAACAAAACAGGTTTTTACACTAATTAACTCATTCCTAAAATATACACTACAGTTCAAAGTTGTGGGGTTGGTAAGATTTTTTTAATGTTTTTAGGAGAAGTCTCTTATGCTCACTAAATCTGCATTTCAAAAACACAGTAATGTGAAATATAATTACAATTTAAAAAACTTTTCTTTTTTAATATATTATAAAATGTAATTCCTTCCTGTGATCAAAGCTGAATTTGTCACATGATCCTTCATAAATCATTGTAAGATGATCATTTGGTGCTCAAGAAACATTTATTATTATTATTATACATTTTTTGTGGAAATCATGATACATTCTTTGATGAATAGAAAGCACAAATTAAATATATTTATTTGAAATAAAAATCTTTTGTGACATTATAAAGATATTTACTGTCAATTAATTTAATGCATCCTTGCTGGATAAAAGTTTTTTTTTTTTTTTAAAGGCACCGCAAAGCAATGGCTCTGATTCCACCCACTCATATAATACAGAACAAGAATTAAAAGGCAATTGTAGTGACATAAGCGGTTGATGTGACAACAAAAGATGACTGAACTCCAGAGAAAATAAATCTTTCAAATATTCAGAAGGAAATTAGGTCAGTATTAAAAGCAATGCAGCAGATGAGAAGCCATTTTCTAGTCAAACCACATAATATAGAAACAAAACAATACACATGAAATGGAATCAAGACACTTGCATGTTTTCCACAACAAACTACAAATAGTAGTGTCTAACCTTGGTTTTCTCCTGCTGCAGTTCAATTTGGATTTCCGTGAGTTTGGCCCTCAGCTCCTCATTGGCTGCCTGCAGGGCTGCCATGGCGTCGGGCCGCTCCCCTTTGCCCCGCCCACTGGGGGCTTTCTTGGACATATTGGGCTGTACTCCACAGGCCACACCCCTTTCAGGGATGACCTGAGCTTGTGAACGGTCAAGATTCGCTTCTGTTTGTTCCTCAGCTACATCTTTCCACCCACCTGCAGTTCACAAGGAAACAAGTATTTACAGAGGTTAACGAGTCCTAGAACAATTAAAGCATTATAGTTTGATTGTTTCAATTAAAGAAAATCACCTTGAAATACAAATAAAAAGCCCATGAAATGGTTTAAAGAAGTTTCTTTTCTGCTGACACTTTTCCATTTAAAACAGGAAGTTTGGATGGCATCTTCTCAGAAGACCCTCATGTCGCTCCAAACCCCTAAGACCTTCATTCATCTTCGGAACACAAATTAAGATATATTTGATGAAATCCGTGAGATTTCTAGCAACGCAATTACCACTTTCAAGGCCCAAAAAGGTAGTAAAGACATAGTCCATGTAGCCTAACTACAGTGGTTCAACCTTCTGAAGATGAATGAAGGTCTTACAGGTGTGGAGTGACATGAGGGTGAGTAATTAATGACAGAATTTTCATTTTTCGGTGAACTAACCCTTTAACTATATGAGATAATGTTTCCAAGCATCGGTAACCACGGCAATAATCACTGTGACGTCACACAAATGCTAATCTGTTGGCCAACACTGATTAATTCCTTCATTTAACACTGTCAGAAAAAAGATACGGTGCTTGTCACTGGGGCAGTACCCTAAGGTACAAAGGTAGTAATATGTACTTTTACAGTATATGTACCTTTAAGGTACAAATATGCACTTTTAAAGTACTAATATGTACCTTTAAGGTACTAATATGCACCATTTAGGGGTAAGTAAGGTACAAAGATGTACCTTTTCACATTTGTAGCTTAGGGTACTGCCCCAGTGACAGCACCATACCATTTTTTCTGACAGTGAATTCATCATTGGTCAATTAATGATAGCGTTCCATCTTAATAGTGAGATTAATTTCTTATATAAACATCAGATAATGTACCAACAGACCCTTTTCACAGACTGTAATGACACGTTTTAACGGTCATCAATCCTATCGTAAATCCTGCAAAGTTTTTTATATTTTCATTTTTAAAAAAACGTACGTACATTTATAAGAATATACTTAGTATTATATTACCTTTTCATCAAATTACAAAAATTAGTTAATGCTGCTGTGAGGGTGTTTCTAATACAGCAGCTACGGGACTGACAGTAAAAATGACATCTTTCTCTCTTCTGACTGCCGTTATCAATCGCTCTCTATTTTTTTTCCTATTTATGAAAGTTGTGAAAACACTATTGTGGAGTTTTTATTTTGCTATTTGAGCAAATGGAAACACAAAAAAATATATTTAATGTATTCTCTCATTCACCGCTATAGAATTTTACCCAACTATGACGACTTCCGCTTCTGAGAAACACGGAAATGCGAAAAGGGTCTATTGGAATTTTTTCAAGAGTTTAACTCTTTATTAGCAAAGAAGACAGTATGAGCACCTGGGTTATTACTCCCTTTGTAATAAAGTTGCAGTATTATTTTCTGATGAGACAACCTGACTCCATTTAAGGTTCATAATCAATAAATTATCTCAAATCACATCTCAAGTGACAGAAATTAGATTAAGTGAAGAGCAAATGGAGCCAAAGTCTCTCGCTTTTCTATTTTGTTTTTCTTGAAAAAAAGACCCCAGTAATCTCACATCTTCTCTATAGATTCAGAAGAGATCTCAATGTCACGAACTGTGCTCAAATTTGCCAACAAGTCTAAAATCAAAATTCAGAGATCTTAATGTGCATTCAAACATTTCTATCAAACAAAACCAAATGATCTGAGCTCCTATCTGCATTCATTTTTACTCTATACTCTCACTGTATGTCAGCAATTGAGTCAGTCGTGTCTTTTAATTCTGCCAAGGTGAAACAGATACTATACAAGAGCAACAGCTTTATATTAAAAAGATGTGCTTGTTGTTATAGCTGTATCAATTCTGGAAAGAGAAAGCAAAAGTTTTTCTCTGCTTACCAGAATTGGAAGTAGGCTACTTAATACTTTGACAAATCCTAAATCCACATCCAATCCCAACAGAAACATTGCTGTATGTTTGACAAGTAAATTCAGCAGACTAAAGATAAGAGGAATCTAACAACATGCCAACTGGTTTGTACATGACAGATAATCTAAAAGGACAAACTAGGGCAGAAAAAAACTCGTAACATCATTAGATTGAAGGAAAAGTTTAAAAGGGTCTATATGTTCAATTCAGAAAACCTTATTAGCGACACCGGTGGCCGTTACATGAACTGCAGCCCTTACTGCCCTTAATGTAACGTACATTTGACTAAATGTGATTCAAAGCCTCGAAATTTACGTCAAAGTTCTTTTTCGTTCCTCGCTTAGGGGTAAAAAGAAATTGGAAATACCTTTGCAGCGATACAGGCGATACTTAACATCCAGACGCGGTCCACACTGCTGAGAGCGACGTTTGGATGAATATGTAAATATTAAAATTACACTTATGATAGACTGATTGTGAAGTATAGGCTATTTGAGATTATATAGATCTGGATATGTAAGAGTTTGAATTAATCCCTTTTCTTTGCATGACACATAAGTACATATTAGCTCTTTCAGCATCCTAATTTATGCTAGCCTTCACTTGCTATCGGAAATGTGATAATTCCCACTTCTGAAGTCGTGATTATGAGCTTTCCCCCAGTAAAAATCGCGTTCCAGCGGTAAAATATCATGTTATTTGTGGTCGCTTCAACCCGCGGACATAAGAGGGGCTCTCGGGAACGCGAGTAACGTCAGATCCTTTTGATTTTCCCGGCAAAGACGACCCGCTCTTTCTCATAAGGAAGACATGGAAGGTCTCGTTTCTTTACAAGATGTTCACATAAAATAGCAACAAAAAGTGATTAATATATGAAAATTCTTATGGCTATAAGTTTAAACAACTTTCACAATTACAAAACAGCAATTACATATATATGAGCACTTAATGAATTCATTGGCTTTGAAAGCACTCCGTTTATCACATTTTTATTGAACATGCAATCCGAGATGCACTTTGCAAGTGTCTCTATCAAATCCACTAATTTCCCAGGTTGCTCTTGGCTTGCCTTGAGGAGCTTCAGTATCCTTCTTTGCACTTTTGAACTTTGTAGCTCTATTCTAGAAATACTACAGTAGTGCAGTGGGTAAAATGACACTGACAGTTTACATTTTATAAACAGGAAAAAAAAAAAAAAAAAAAAAAAAAATCAACACTATAGTATTTTAGGTTGCTAAATGCTAAAATACTAAAAATTGCATTATATCTTCTCTTTTTAAAATAAATAGAGTTTAATAGATAAGCCTCCTGTGTTGTGTTCAGTAATGGTTGTGTCCAAATTGTTTAAAATAAGCATACGCACACACACACATTATATATATATATATATATATATATATATATATATATATATATATATATATATATATATAAAATTTCTACAAAAATAAGTGCAATTTTGCACCTCATTTTTGTTGCCACTCTCTATATAGTGGTATTAGTATAAGCAAAGTTTTATAGTTATTTCCATCAACACAGTACTTGCAAAAGTATTATAGACACTGAAAGCAAGTATGTACTGAAGTAGGCATTACTAACTCTACTAACACAATCTCACTTAGAAAGTGATGAAAGACACTCTTCAGCTTTGCCCAGTTGCACTGAATACATTATGTGGATCATTGGGTAAGATAACTGCTCTTTTCATATATACAGCAGCTATTCTGACAGTCAGGTACAACTCAATTACCGTCCATCTCAGCCAGATCCCTACATCACAAGCTGTTTCCTGGATACAGGTCAGCCATGGTCTAATGATAATTCAACAATAGCCTTTGTAAAGAGCACAACAGGTTCATATGCAAGCACTATGTGAGCACAACATGACAGAAAGTAAATTAAAGATCTTTCATTTTTGAGTGAACTGTTGTGGTTGTGAGATTACACGAAGTGTCTAATCTGAGTGAATTACAGTGACTCAGCAGACTTTATGCAATATGTATGTATCTAAAATGAATGATAATGTGTAGCTGCTTTTAAATATTAAGCATTTTTGGATATTTAACATTTATACAGGCTCCTTATCTAAGGCAAAAGTATAATCTAGATTAAGCAAGCATATATTCATCATAATAAATAAGCCCTACTATTATGATTTGCATTCTCTCCGATCACAACGTACTATAGAAGCTTTATAAGTGCATCAACATCATTCAACCTGTTTGTAGACAAAATAATTTTGAAAGTGTCATCGGGTCAAAATCTTTTAGTCTTCTTTTAATTATTTGCAATGCAACCAATGTTTTGAACATAAATTGGTTAGTGCATTCATATTTTGTCGCTTTTTGTCAAAACTTCCAAACAGTCTCTCTAACCCTCCACATCTAAAGTCAATGTGTTCATTCCCTTAGGTTGACGACTGCATGCTCCAAAAAAAGGCACATTTCGTCACTGGTCGCTTGCATCATAGATACAACCTATGCAACCTGTGCTGTTTCTCACTGCCAGGCATTAGAAGAAAATAGATGCCAAGCAGAAAAAGCCTCTATGCATCGCAGATGGCCCTCCAAGAACATTTCAATAAATATCCCAGTGGGCAGACGACAGCCTGTGGACGTTATTCCATCCTGCGCAAGCAAGGCTGTAACTGCTACAAGCACCATTTGATCAACATCTCCCCTTTTGCACCGGCATTCTGCAGCTCACATTGACAGTTGTGACAAACATCCCAGCAGGCCGATTTCAGGATCGTTATCTGGTAATCACACAGGTCTACGTGTTTGGTGCCACCCTGCTTGAATGAAAAAGGGAATTCAATACATAAAGACTGAGACTAACCTTAAGTCCATGATTTGAGTTGGGATGTAGGTTTAGTCTGCAGGGTTTATCCAGGGAGCTGTTGGTCCTCCATCATTCCGTGTGATTCGCAACACATGCTCTGAAACGACAAGGGAGGCATGTTGTCATGCCCTGAATTCCATGCAGAAGATGCTTGAATCCTCAGCAGAACCGAGCTGCTCGCAGCCTGCGCAGACAGCTGGATCCTCAGCAGCCGGTAGTGATGGATCACCAGGAGGGAATAACACATGAAAAAAGGGGGAGCTATTGCATGTTAGAGGAGAGACTGTGAAGCAAGAGAGATTTAATTCCTTGCACTTACCATAAACACTCCCTCACCATCCCTGATGGAGAGAGAGGATTGATGCAGGCAGGGAGGAGAAGGGGAGGATGGTGGCAGAGGAGTGGAGATAGACTCGGAGCACACACACACACACGTATGCGCAGGCGTGTGCACATGCATACACGCTAGGATCTGGCAGTTCTGTAGGATGCGTGAAGCCTGGCTTCTATCCTAGGTTGCCTGTGAGAAAGATACAGGAAAAGACAGCTATTGTAGCCGCCCGCTGGTCAATGCACTGCAACTGCATCTCAGTCTCATAACATCACGTCATCATCCAGCCTAGATGCATTAAATAACAACCAAATACATAGCAAGATATATGTGGGCTGTGTGTCATTGCATGGCTCTCATTTATTCGGAAGCAGTTCAGGATTCACATGCAGCATGCTGTTCCCTCCATATGGTTGATGCTAGAAATTGCATCATTGGGCATGGCTTAAATAATACTGCAGAACAACATTATCCTCCTAGAGTAGTGCAGTGATTTTTCCTCCAGCCATACAGATGGCGACAATGAGCTAAAACATGAAATGACTGGTGTTAAAGGTGCAGTGCTTCATTTCTGTGAAATTACAAACAGAACTGCTATAAAAAAACAAAAAAAAACAGGTTTTCCAAATATACCTCCCATAACATATCAAAGTTGTAGTCACAGGAAATCTGTAATACTTGGAAAAAAAATGTCTTAGCATTGCACATATATATGTATAGAAAAAAAAAGTATTGTTAGCTGAAATAAAAAATATAATTTTAGTTTTGTTTAAACAACTAACATTCTGAACTAAAGACACTAAAATTAAATTAAACAGAGTTTAAAGGCCCGTTCACACCAAGAACGATAACTATAAAGATAATGACAAAGAGATAGTTCTAAAAATCGTTCTAAATATAAAAGAATATAGCACTGTCCACACTGCAGCTATAACGATAACGATATAGAGAAATGATATCGTTGGGATTGCTTTCAGAACGATTTTTGTTTTTTTCAGCTGTTGAACGATAAAACACTGACAGCCAATCAGAATCTGTTCTAATTTAAGGGCTCGCGTAATTAAAATGACAGACGACATTGTGGAGAAGTTAATCACCGAGGTCCAGAAAAAGCCACCACTTTTTGACAAGTCAAACCCCCTTTTCAAGATACTTTAAAGAAAATGGATATATGGAAAACAATCGGTCATACCCTCGGAATAAATGGTGAGAAGTATTAACGAGGAGATCATTGTGCTAGGCTAGCAAACAGTGCAACATAAAAATCACCTCAGGTATCCAGCTCTAGTTTCGACAACATTAGCTTCCTTTGAAGTTGCAGTGAAAAAGACTTGTTTTGATTCCACAGTATTGACTTCGTCAGCTAAATTCACTGTTAAGATTAGATCGATTACACTAGCTATTCACTCGAAACATGGCATGCTGAGGACATCTGCTGGTTAAAGCCGTGTAAATGCAACAAGAACAGCAAAAACAAGTTGTACACACTTTGAAACCGCAGCGCGTGAGCTTAAAGTCGTCATGACATCAAAATTGACACTATTTCATTGTTAGTGCATATTACTAGTCTTGTGTTGAACAATTAATACATGCAAGTTAATACACAGAAAAAAATTGTTTGTCGTGGTAATCTTTAATCAAAATCTGAAAAATTAATTTCGGTCTGGAATGGCGTTCCTTCTCTGATGACGTCAGTTTGATGGCTTGGGTTGAAATTTGAAATGCTTAAACCACTCCCCTCCAACCATTAAAGGCAGGAACACACCAAGCCAACGGTCAGCCATTGGGCAGGTTTTGTTCGTTGGCCGACTAAGTTTTCTCAGTGTGTTCCGCACCTTCGGCTGAAGTTGGTCCTTGTCGGCTTTTTTTTCGGCCGATTCAACATGTTAATTGGCGTCGGAGCTTGTCGGTCCGTCGGGCCATCTGATCATTCTGATTGGCCGTTCAGCTACTGCCACCTGCTGGTACGGAAAGGCAATTCATCTTGCGCAGGCGCAAGAACGGACGTGCTACTTGGCCGTCGGCTGTCAAGCGTCGGTTTGGTGCGTCAGGCCAACTTTGGACCCAGACGCTGCAAGGCAGGAACACACCAAGTGGACGCCGACGAACTAGTAGCGACGAAAGCAGACTGCGGGTTTGGCTCACGTCGGCAGCTTGGAAACACTGGAGGAAAGTCGCTTGCAACTTCCGGTTCACGGGACTTTAACAGTTACCTTTATAGTTATTGTTCTTGGCATGAACGGGCCTTTAGTAAAAACTGATAACTATATATAAATAAAAGAACAAATTTAAAATAAAAACATAAATAGAAAATAAAACAGAAGGACTAATTAAAATGTAAATACTATAACAAACCTTGGCTACAAAAATAAGTGCAAGTTTGGCACTGACCTAGAGAAGGATTTTTACAACCTGGCAACAACTTTGAGGAGGATTTAGCACAATCTGGCATCCTTTGTGCCAGGGTGCCAGTATTGTTGTCATTCTGTTTGCCCTATATTTCCATCCATAGGACAGCCGCATGTTGCGTCACCACCAGCTGTGTGGATTCATGGAATAAAGATCCCGAGCTACTTCTGTCACATGAAATTTATTATACTGGACGTACAGAATATATAAAACAGCGCTGTTCTCGTCGACAAACACTTCGTTTCGAGCGTGGAGCCACCCATGCGTTTGGATAACACTGCGTTTCTATATTCAGACTCCTGGATTTAGACGGACGTGAATCATCTTCTGCTGTTTGTTTTGTAGGTAAAGGGAACTGAAATGTCGATTGAAAAACAAAGCGTGTCCGAGGAAAACCTTCAGGGTATGTAGTTATTAAAACAGCTCAAGCTGATGTTCTTTTATGCATGTTTTTCCTTAAAACCCCATTCATAAAACTACAATGTACATGATTATCGTTAGTGTAAAGAAGAAACGTCCGAAATTAGATGAACATCTTTCATGCTATGCATCAAATTCCGGTTTCACATAAAATTAAATAATTGTCCAGGGATTGTTACTATTTCACGGCATAATATGTGGCAAGAAGAAGCATGTCTGGGCAAAAAAACAAAACAGTAATGACGCATGTGATCTGCAATAAAAATGGAAGCGAAGCAATATTCGATTCGTGCACGAATGATTCTTTAGAGTCGGATCTCTTTACTATACCGGTTCACAGAACCGCTATGAATTATTTGTTCAGGGATCAAACTGAACAGTTCTCGATTCGGCAACTCGCCGACTCAATGAACGGAGAACGAGAACGGCCTCTTTCGAACATATTCGATTCGGAACCGACTCTTTTGAACACCCCTTTCTGATATGATTCAATAACCCGTGAACTTGATTGATTAGGCAAAAAGTAAATATTGTATCGACCAGCAGAAATAAACGTAGGCTAATGAAAATATGTTAACGATTTCTGTGGCAGTTTAATCAGAGTTGGTTGTGATCAGTCGTATTTTATTAAAACATCAAACCGTGGGTTGAATTAAATAGATTTAATGTTGATCTTTTGTAAATGTAAATTAAAATAAATATTATTATTATTATTATTATAATGTAAAAATAGAAAGAAATTGGGAAGCAAAATGGAATCACGGGACGACAAAGAATCACTAAACCATTTTAAGCGGTTCCTTGATACGAGCTGTCTGAACGAATCGATTCACAGAAAGGAGGAGGACAAAAGAGGTGGGTGTTACACAGCCTGATTTCATTGGATGATGAGTAAAAAAAAAAAAAAAAAGACATGACATGAGCTATTTCTAGACCTCTGTTTATTTTCCTCTGGTTTCTGGGTTGAGTCTCAAGTGCCAGCATGTCCTATGTTTTTCTGGATACTCTGGTTGCTGTGTCATGATCACTGATTAATGCAACCCAGTTTTCAATATTATGTGCTGTTGGTAAAATATTCATAACTGCTTATGACGTGGTGCTTGCAAAACATAGGCGAGGAGTGCACAACATATGAAGTAAATACTTTAAACATTTATGATATAAAGAAGAGGCTAAAAAACAATGTACTAGTCAAAGCCAGTTAAAGTCTTTTCCTATTGTGACATATCTGAGTGAAACAGCTTCTTGAACTAGAAAAAAAAAGCAGGGCGGGACATGATCTTGTCCATCGGGAATTGATTGGATTGTTTTGGTTTGCTATTGGTCGATCTCATGTGAGTGACAGGTTGCCCCGCCCTTGCGCCAGTAAACGCATCATCATTAGAGAAGAGAACAGATGTTGCTGCATGAGGGAGGGGAAGTTATTTTGATGAAAGATTACGAGGCACATTAATTAAAAAAATGTGCACAGATAAATCATTTATAATACCGCAATATTCCATTAAAAAAAAAAAAAAAGTTTTGATTTCATGGTGACTTTAAATCTACACACAACACTAAAAACAAGGGCCTAGAAATTATTTGGCTTTTCCCTGCAGGTTCCTGGGTGGAGCTGCATTTTAATAATGGAGGTGGCAGCAGTCCTAAAGGAAGAACAGAGGAACAGGCCACCGCCCCAAGCGGAGACCTGGAGAAGATGCTTCTGGATGCGCAGCACGAGTCGGGCAGGAGCAGCTCAAGAGGAAGCCTGCCATGTGATAGGTAAGTGTGACCAAATTTTAATTTAGTGCTTTAACAGCACTGAGATTAGAATAGCGTAAGATTCCAAGATGTTAATTTGAAAGGATAAGCATGTTATAATGAAATAAATATATGAATAAATGATATAAATTTGGGAATCTCACCAGTCCTCCAAGATCCCAGACTCCTTCACACTTGCGCAGGGGCTCCGAGGTCCACAGCTCTGGAGAAAAGAACAGCTCACAGGTAGATATTAGCAGCATGTACAGCTTAGTCATGACTTAATTCAGTTGTACTAGTGGATATTTATTGGTCAATAGGTGTAGGAACCCTGAAGATTGATCTAACCAGGATTACTTTACAAGATTACAGACTAATAAAATAAAATAATCCAACATATAACATGAAAGTCATCTGTTAGCCATTCTAAGGGCCAATTCACAAAGAATGCGTTTTTGCTGTTAAAAACGGGAGAGGCAGATCAGTGAAAAAGCGCAAGCTCTAGAGATGCGTTTAAGTTTAACTTTTTAACTTGAGCGCCACAGAATGCCGTGTCACGTGGTTAAAGACGTCCGTCTAGCGTGTTTCCATTGAAAACCAATGGAAAAGAAGCGCAGTGTAATGTAAAAATGCGTTCTGTGTGAACGGCCTCTAACTTTGTTGTGGTTTGGTTTAAGTCAGAGGAAGACTATTTGGAGAGGAGAAGAGAGGTGGAGATCCTGATGAAGAAAAATGCAGACTGGATTTGGGACTGGTCGAGCCGACCGGAAAACTTACCGCCCAAGTACCTAAACTTTTAGAAAACATACAATATAATACTGTTAATATTATGCATAAAAGCATCTTTTAGTAAGGTCAAACAGATCATACAGTAAATTTTGTCTCTGTAGGGAATTTCTGCTGAGGCACCCGAAGCGTTCCAGCACACTCAGCATGAGGAACACCAGTGTGATGAAAAAAGGAGGAATCTTCTCAGCAGAATTCCTCAAAGTTTTCCTACCCTCGCTTGTCCTTTCACACATCCTTGCTGTGGGTCTCGGGTGAGTAAATTCAAACAAACCCCTGAACCCTAGTATTAAATGTCAGCGTGTAGCTTGTGTACTAATGGCTTTTTAAGCTGCAGTACTGTTAATGTTAATTAAGACTATTAAAAATTGAAGTATATGAATAAAATAAAGATGAAAAACAGAAACAAACTAAAATGAACAATGTTTCCATCAGTGTTATTTTAGTATTACTGATATAGGGTCATTCTGTCTCAAATCAAACAAATTTCGGAAACTTCATTAGCTCAAATTTTTGATTTTGTTAATATTTTTTTCTCTAGAAAGACAGTGTGACTCCATGTCCAAATTTGACCCATTTTCAATGGTCAAGAGCCAAATTTAGAAACGGCTGATAGTTGTGTTTAAAGAAAAATGTCTGAAGAACAAATAATACTGGAACTAGAAATGTTTCCCTCCATCAAAACAATTGAATATAACACCTCTCTGAGTGCCAAAAACAAACATTTTTCTTTAGTTTACATGTCTTTAATTCAAGAAGTGTTAAAGATATCTTAATGTAATTTTAGATTTGTGTTCTTATGAAACTTTTATTTTGGAATCTTCATTTTTAAGGCCCTATGTGGTTCAGTCTCATAGATACTGGGATGTCAATGCAGTAACGTGTAGTTACAATACTTCTTATTCAAACTCTCTTGGTAGTTTCAGAAGCTGTGAAAATGAGCAATCCCATCTTCCATCTATCCCTAAAACTGATTCAAATATAGATTCTTATAAATACACTTTTGAGAGCAAGTTAATGTGCCTTAAATTAACCATTTTCAGTGGATTTTTGGTACTCAGAGAAGGATGTTCTATCCCTCTTTTGATAGAGGGAAACAAGATACATTTCTCTATTATTTATTCTTCAGACATTCCTCTTTAAATGCAATAAGTATCAGCTGTGTGCAAAGTGAACCACATTTGTTTTTCGATCACTGAAAATGGGTAAAATTCAACAATTTGATCATGGAGCTGCTTTGAGGTCCCCATATCTATGGGACTGAACTATATAGGGCCTTAAAAATTAGGATTAGGAAGAATCAGAATCTAGAAGGATATTAAGATTCCTTGAATACTTGAATACAGGCATGCAAACTTTGGAAAAGGAATATTTATGGCACTCAGACAGGTATGTTCTATGCAATTGAGTTGATAGAAAAACACAAGATACATTTCTAGTTTTAACATTATTTGTTCTTTAATACTTACTGAGTTACAGGCATGCAAACTTGAGGCAAAAAACACAAGAAGTGCTTTTTGCCATTTTTGAACCGTCACTGTTGGCATATAATGAAACAAAGATTGCTAAAGTCAACAGATTTTACTAATAGACCTACCAATATCTGTGTAAAAATAAAATAACGATGCTGCTATCGTTCTAAAGTCATTTTTACACCCCCGTAATTTGGCTTCAAATCTCAGGTGAAAATTGTCATTTTGACCCCCTCTACAAAATAGTGGATTACTCAGTAAATATACATCTGTGACATTTAATATTTTGGCTTTCATCACTATTTATGCTTCTCTTTGAACCAGAGACCTCTGGTTGAGTTGACACAGAATGACCCTATACTGTTATAGTTTTTGTTAACATTTTGAATTAGATTTTTATTTTTTATATATATATATATATATATAAATATATATATATATATATATAAAAATATATATATATATATAAAAATATATATATATATATATATATATATATATATATATAAAAATATATATATATAAAAATATATATATAAAAATATATATATAAAAATATATATATAAAAATATATATAAAAATATATATATATATATATATATAAAAATATATATATATATATATAAAAATATATATATATATATATAAAAATATATATATATATATAAAAATATATATATATATATAAAAAAAAAAATATATATATATATATATATATATATATATATATATATATATATAAAAATATATATATATATATATAAAAATATATATATATATATAAATATATATATATATATAAATATATATATATATATATATATATATATATATATATATATATATATATATATAAGCAGTCACACAACAAAATAAAGAAATCCCATGAACTTACATTTGAGGGGGATCCTCCTGAGCCATATATAGGGAACCGAATATTTTAGGGAGTTGTGGGTAGTTAGTCTGGGTGGTTACCAATAATCAACTACCCACATTACCACAGAAATCAAAGAATGTTGCGCATTTGCATGATCTTAAGCCTTGTATTTATCGATACTGATGTTAAAAAAAGTAAGCCAAGTCCTTTTTATTTCGCAGAGACAATATTTTATAGTAACACATAAAGGGCTATTTTTGAGTCCCGCCTCACGCGGGTCAGCAGTGGATGCGGTCTGCGTGCTGGAATGCATGCTAGTGTGCTCTACAGGGGGTTAGTATGACTTAGCAGTTTTCCACTAACACATCTCTGCAGACGCAAAAACAAGTCCACCGATTTACAACTGCTTTCAAAGCAGGAAAAATCAATCTGGAGGAGAAAGTTGGAAACTGGAAAGTTGGACCTTAGAGTTAATATTTATTTTCATGATAAATGAACACTAGAATTCATGTTGTTATATAACCTAAATATACCACTAACTCCATCTGATATTAATTTCTCCTCTTTAGGGTGTACATTGGAAGGCGTATTACTACTTCTGGCACATTTTGAGGGAGCAGGAAAGGCCAAGAAACAAGAAAATCCACCATCTCAGCTGCTTTGTCGTGAATCAGTGCTTGTGTAGATGCAGATAATACGAGGTCACATGACACATTTCCTCTTCCCCGCTGTGGGCCGCTCTCTATCTTGCTTCTCCCTTGTGTATTCCACTGGCCTTTCCCATAGTTCCTCTCCCAAATCGACATGTAATGCCGGTCCATTCCAGGGCCGTTAGCGCAAGGAAGGCCACGCTAGACTTATGGGCACATGCCTGATAGAATTAGATGTACTGCATCCTCAGTATTTTGTATTTACTCATATCAAGACTACTAAGAATATTATGAGAGGATCATAAAATAAGGGATGAAAGAGGAAGGGACAAGTGGAGCACGAGAAGCTGGAGATGTGATGCTTGAAAACTTGAGACTGTGAATTAAGAGTATTTTTAACTTTCTACCCCATATCAAAACAGGGATCATATCTATCGAATGCTAAATCTCAACATTTGATGATATAACAATGTCAAAGCACCATTTTGTTGTATCTTGAAGTTGTTTCTGCATGTATGATGTTCAAGACACCAAAAACAGACCTTTGCTTTTGGAATCAGACTGTGCACAGTATTATACAGTAAATGCAGTATATAGTACCATATCAACACTTATCTGAATGTCAGTTGAAATCACAAATAAATGTACAATATACATCAAGCCTAACTTCAGATTTCACTAATGATGTTGAATTTCACCTTAGTGCTCACCTGAATTGCAATCACAGATGTTCTTCACAGATGTTTATCTGAACAGTCAGGGTTCCAGCCCAAAGATTGCCTTAAATAAAACTGTTAATGAAACAGGCAGGAGTATAAGGGAAATTGTGTACATTTGTGCATGTTTTGTAGTCTTTAAAAATTGTATTCGGTGTATGTGTCAATTTCATAGTGGTTTTGTATCAACAGAAATAAATGTCTGCCAACTACAACACTTCCTTTGGATTCTGTGTTTTAAGTATTATTAGTTATATTAAAGGGATAGTTCACCCGAAAATGAAAATCCTGTCATTTACTCACCCTCAAGAAGATATTTTGAAGAACATGGTTTACCAAACAGTGTCTGGTCCCAATTGACTTCCATAGTATTTTTTTTTTTTTTCTTTCCTCTATACTATGGAAGTCAATGGGGACCAGCAACTGTTTGGTCAACATTCTTCAAAATATCATCCTTTATGTTCAACAGAAGAACTTCATGCAGGTTTAGAACAACTTGAGGGCAAGTAAATATGACAATTTTCATTTTTGGGTGAACTATCCCTTTAAGTTATACGTTTAATTATATATCCACTACTGTTCAAAAGTTTGTTCAAGAGTCGGTAAGAAAAAAAAAAAGAAAAAAAAAAAGGTTTTTGAACACCAAATCAGCATATTAGAATGATTTCTGAAGAATCACGTAGCCTTGGAGAGCATAAGAGACTTTTTTTTTTTTTTTTTTTCTAACAGTAGTGTAGTTAAATGTACTTACCCAGAAACATAACCAAAAAGTTGTAGAATTACCTGTAAACGTGAATTTAAACAATGAAAAGGGATGAAAAAAAAGAGACTAAGGCTATGTTTAGAAAGTGTACAGTATGCAATTTTTAGCATGAACTGAATAAGCAGATTATGTACATTTGCCAAAGTGCCCAGAAAACAATGCATGGGATACTGTAACCCATAATGCAATGTGCTTTTTTTTTTTTTTTTGACCTTCCTTTTACAGCATGGCAAAACAATGGAAAGCAATAGTGAATGTGATGTTTAATATCTCCTCATTATTTGAACGATGACCAGTTGACTATGTTGGATTAGCATACTACGTACTATTTTTGTAGTATGTATTGTATACTATGCACAGTACAGGTTTGCAGTTAAAACATTTATAAAAATGGATTAATATCGCAAAATACTAAATATAACTGGACATCACAACAATGTTTAAGCATGGTTTGGTAAGCAAAAAAAAAAAAAAAAAAGTAGTCTTTAGCAGATTTTTATGCAGGTAGTCAAACAGATTGAAGCATCTATATTTCAACAGCAGCATATGGGTACAAATATTTTGCTATGGCATTACATGCTATGGCATTATAGATACGCAAAGGCATCTCAAAATACGTGAGTGCTGTTGTTCTAGTGTGGTAGATTTTGCACATTGCAAATGCATTGTCTTGCATACTACAGTTTAAAATGGCAATTATGAATGTGCATCAATGGAGAATGAGAAAGCAATGCATCTGTGAATTAAATGGTTACAAACATTAAATAAGACATTTCCAAGAAAACTGGATGTTACCCACCAATCGGTTCACATGGCATTGAACCATACTGAAGTTTTACAAATTTATCATTACATACTTTTTTAATAGAAATCAGAATACATACCATATTTACATTGAACATAGCCAAAAAAGTTACCTGAAATCATTTGAATAAGTGTTGGCCAGTGTGTCGATTCAGATAAACACAATTAAAATTTTATTTAACTTTGGTCAAAAATAATCAAACAAGTGTACACTTTCACAATGTTAGCATCATCATCATCATCATCATCATTTAACAAGGAACAAGGTCTGTGAGTACGTAACCGACCCGTAAGTTCCCAGATTTAAAGAGCGTCACAATCAGCTATACAACAACTTTGTACTTGTCAACCGTTAAGTTACGTTTATCATTTTGACATCAGTTTTGCAGCTGCATGTCAAAATTCAGCAGCACAAACTGTATGTTGTCACCGGTTTCTTTAAACCACATCCTGACGCACGATCAATTTCGGCACAACATCTTTTTCTTTTGCGCAGGAATTGAGCGCTAGGAATATCTCGACATCTGTATGTGATCTGTTTAACTTTGATTGACTGGAGGAAAGCCAGTTTTGTCTCTAGAGGCACTCAACATCGGTTTCAATATGAGTGTTCTACGCCGGTCACCGACCGTACGATATCTTGTATATTAGTGTCCAAATACTAAGCCGCAAGAACCGTAGCAGCACATGAACGGACAAACGGAGTGCTATAAGAAAAAATAATGGATGTAGGAAGAATTGTGGGTAAGGTATAAGGGCGACTTGGGATGTCGAGATCATCTCGTCCTCAAGGTTATCAGGTGAGGATTATTATAGGACAGACTTAAGGCGGTAGAATCCCTTTATAAAAATGAAAAAGAAAAATAACTAATATCAAAATAAAAACAGGATCTAAAGCGAATCAGACGGCAATACTGATGCTTATGGCCAATGTCCTTAATCAAACAGTGCAACTGCAAATTCAAGTAGTACAACATGGAGATTTGCTTCCCAACCGGCTCATTATCAGGGAATTACGCTGTCGTCTTCAGACTCGTCCGAGACACAAGCGAGTGAAATCGTAAAATCAAGGCCAAAAGAAATGTATTTTGTTTGCGTCGAGTGTCAAACAAATTCCATTGTTTTTAGGTTGAATTCCCCAATAATGCTGCCGATACAGGTTCAGCAGGATGATTTCACATTTTAACCACTGGCGCTCCAGATCTACATGCAAATATAGAACATAAAATTCATACATACCTGCTCATAATGTAAAAACGCTTTCTCTTTGTAGTTATGTTACTTTTATTAAGTGGTTTGACACCAGACGGTGTAATATATAGATACAGTCAAGTGAGTAGATATTATGCATGAGAAAACAAGAAAAAAAAAAAAAAAAAAAAAAAAAAAGTATAAAAACGGAACAAAAATAAAAACGAAAGAAAACAGAAACAAGAAACTGTCCACTGACCAAATTGGAGACCTGTTTTTAAGTGCTTAAAAGGTAGAACATCAAGGCCTGAGAGTCGGGCCAGGGGAAGGAATGTTAACAGGCAATAAACAAACGCTCATGAAGGCCTGAATTTCGAAGTCGAACAGCAAGTACATACGATTGACAGCGAGACGTTACTCATCCTGGTGCGTTTCCGTAATTTTGGTCGTCAAATCATAAAAACGTAAGGCTCAGCCGAAAGACGAATACATGTACGACTTTTGCGAAGTTGATCGGGTCTTAATGCTGATTGGTGCCGATTCCGTTGTTGGAGGGTGGGTTGAAATTGGCCTTCTCCTGTTTTTTTCTTCAATTATTGACACCCTCTCAAAGAGGGTTTTTTTCCAAAATATACGATCTGTCTCTCAGCTTCCTTGTTTACATGTGAAAAACAAGTGCTTCACTTCTTTGTCAGGATGACAACGGGGCCATATTTCTCTTACAGATTTAACGACTAGGCTTATCATTGCAAAGTACGAGATTTCTTGAGCGCCCTCCGACCTGGGCCGGGGGAAACGGGGAGGGGGGGGGATGTTTCTTTTTTTCTTGATTTTTGTTTCTTCTTGGTTTTTTAAATCACTCTCTCTTTTTTTAATTCATTTTGTCCTGGAATATATACAGGTTGTTGGTGGCGGCCACAGCTATGACGTTCTCTTTTGGGTGCCAGGCGGTGTGTAGGATCTTCTTGTTGAAGTCCAGGCTGTCCACGCTGATTTCATCTTTCTTCCGTTTGCCGCCGGTGCAGACCTTGCGGGGTTTGAGCATGGCACGGGGTTTACTGTTCTCCCTCGACGCCTCCAGTGTGATGTCCCTGCGCGTGTTCCTGTCGAACATCCTAAAGAAGTTGTTGTAGGAGCCCGTCATAATGGCACTGAGGAGGAGGGAAGAGCAGGGCCGATGAGAGAGGAGAAAAAGAAAAAAAGATTAGTCACCATTTACTCACAGTAGGTTTTAGGTTACCTAAATGCAGTCTCCACAGGCTTTTGAGTTTGAGAATTTCTGCACCACCAATTGGAAAAACATGACTGTTTTCAATCAGTCACGCCACTGATCGAACCTTTGTTTGCATCTTAAACACTGTTAAGCATTTGTTTTGCTGCAGGACCAAACATCTGATTTGTAGGCCTGAATGTTTTCAACTATTTTGATTCAGTTCAAGTACCACTTCATCAACACCAATCAGAAATAAAAACTTTCATACATAATATCATTAATTTTATTAAAGTAAACATTATCACCAGGGCTTGACATTAACTTTTTTGCTCAGCAGCCACTATGGTTAGTGGTTTTCCAAAGTTACAAGCCACTTAGCATCTTCACTGACTACAATTTTGACATCGATACCATGGGGGAAAATTGCCATATAGATATTTTTAATATTATCTCAAAATTTGGCAGCAGGTTTATTAGGCTGCTGTCACTTTAAGACCTGATGCACAGATCCAATATACTGTTACCCATGCGTTTTCGTTCATTTAAAACATAACTGACCGTTTACATGAATACTCACCAAGACCGGCATTTTGACATTATTTTGTGTGTATTTGACTGTTTAAGTGCAATAAGCAGCGAAAAAGAACTCAATTTAGTACTGAAAGGCAAATTTATGTGCGCACACTTTAGGTCAAAGCACAATCTGTGGGAATAAGTAAAATTATGCGCAATCCAACGGCGAAATTCAAGCCCTGTAACACCAACAATATTCATCCAGATCAAATGAAAGGAGTGAGTGAGGGGAGGCGGGTTTGTGTGTCAACTCAATGTCGGAGAGATGAGAGAGAGAGAAAGAACAGCTGGTATCGTTTATCTATTCTGTGCAAAATGTTTTGGAATTGTATTGTATTGGAAGCAGTGTCGATATGCATTGAAAAACTTATATTTTTGACAACACAACAGTTTAGTTTACTATTTCAGATGCCTTTTAAAATCTTTTATTTACAATTGAAAAATGTATATATAATATATAAAATTCAACCCAACAAAGTGGCTAGTAAGAGTGACTGTTACACACCACTGCTGAAATCCACCCACATTTGGCGGGTGTTAATGTCAAGCCCAGATTATCAAAATGATTCACTTTTTAACATAAAAACTGTGGGTTAAAGACTTACCAAGTAGCTTCCACTTAATTTTTAATGAGTAGTTTCATCCATCAAAAAGAATGCTACCATTACCTCGTCTTTACAAATAATTTGGCATATGTCATCCAAACAAATTGCTGTGATTACTGTAATAATGACAAATAATAATGACAAACCTAAGATAAATAATATAAAAAAAAAAAAGTAGCAGACTTGCTTCCACCCTGCAGAGAACAAAGTTCTAAATGCCTAATATATAAATGAAATTAACATATATGGAAGACTAAACTGCTTTAAAGTGTGGAACTGTGGGAATGGGCCTTCAATAGAGCATGTGGGAAGAAGTATGTGGAAAATTTTGTGGGAAGGTAGAACTCTACATTCATCCTCTTGAAATAGTTTCGCACCTGTCTGAACCGTTCCAACAGCACTCAAACTTGTCGAAAATGCAGTCGTTCTCGTAGAGCGAGCACAACTTGCTACGTAGGTACTCGTGTACCTGAAACAGAGAAACATGTGAATCAGCAAAAAACAAAGTCATATCAATTGCAAAATAAGACATTTAAGCACTGTGAAACTTCAGGGAGGTTCTGGCACTATTTGAAGAATGTATTAATCGAAGACGTGAAACACCATGTTCTGAAAACAAGCCAAACATGACAGGACACGCTCTGAAATGCCAGTTGTTGCAATAATCAGATCTCTACTGTACCTGGTAGGTTTCTACAGGTCGGTTCTCCATGTTCAGGTCCCAAACCTTAACGGAGAGGTAATCGCGTGTCATCATGTATCTACCGCTGTGACTGAACTTGACGTCGGATATGGAGGAGATGATTTCTGAGAAGAACGACCGGCTGCTGGGATCTTCTGGCTCCTCAAAAACTTGAAACAAAACCACAAAATTTATGACATTTCTCACTAGCAGCTCAACTCAAACAGCTTGTTTGAGCAGAAAATGTAAAAGCATGAAGTGCACAATGCACATGTACACTACCATTCAAAAGTTTGGGATCAGCAAGATTTTATTTCTTGAAAGATATTAATACTCATGCTGAATAATTCAATATTAAATGCATTAAATTTATTAAAACAATAATAATAAAAAAAACAAACAGTAAAAGACATTTATAATGTTACAAAAGACTTCAAATAAATGCTGTTCTTTTGAACTTTATATTCAGCAGTCTACTGCTGCGAAACTACAGGACGTGCTTGATATTAAACAGTGTTATTAAAAGCACATTAAGCCACAAAAGAGATGCCGTTCCCAAGGTGGCTTTCTGTGCCAATAATAGTGTTAAATAATTGTGATTTCAGTATTGACCAAAATAATTGTGATTGTGATTTAACTGAGCAGCCCTAGGATCATGTGACATGTGAAATTATACTGTCCCATTTCCTTTTTGTAAAGAATATCGGTTTGTATACAGTGCATACTGCACAGTATAAAGTAAAAGACAGTAGAAAACCAACAGTCCATTTATTCCATCCAAACACATTTCAATTTCATGCATTTCCGGTCTGTTTTAAAACGAACGGATTCGACAGGAAGTAAAATGACCAGAGTTCACTGTTTTGCTTTGCTGGTCTGGAGTGAGGTCCAAGTTGAGAACAGAATGTTCGATTAATTACATAACCCAGTGATTACATAACATAAGGCCCTGCTGACATTAAACACTGCAAACAGACCAAATGGGAAAGTGAGTTATAGTTTTTTTTTTTTTTTAAAGGAGGAAAGGACACTGCGTCAGGGAAAGTTCAGACTCTCCGACTGATATATAAAATAAAGAGACAAGAATATAAAAGGGAAAAAAGGAGTGGGAAAAATAAACAGCTGGAGGAAAAAAAAGAAACTGACTTAAAATACTCACATTTACTATGTCTATCGCAGAGCGCGGCGGCCCTCATGTCACACAGGCGGATGGTTCCTTTACTACTGCTGTATACAAAGACGTTACACTGGTGTGGGTGACACTCGGCTGCTGTTATCACCTCCGTCAGCTCCTCCATATTGGCTGGTTTTATATCTACAATGTCTGAGGGGTGATACAATAAAGGAAACCAACCAAAGACGTTCAAACACACGTTAAAGCGGTTGAGATGTCACCGCTGCAGGCCTTGGTCATTACTTGGGGATTTGGCTTCTGAACAAAAACAGTTGAAAAAGATGATTGGAGGATGTTTTCTAATTCTCCAGCTGTTGACTGACATTTTAAATATATTCAGATTGGCCAATGCTTTCAATATTACAAAAACAGTATGTTTTACACTCAAATACAATTGTTAAAAGCGTTATATTGTTTCACAAACCTGGCACAGTGTAATTCAGGCTTTGCAAAGAGGTTATTATTAAAGGTGCATTAGGCGATTTCTGAGAAATGCTTCTGAAAATTTAAATCACAATTTTGTGAGTATTTTATAGATGTCCACTCTGTGTGCGTGCTGAGAAAAAAATAAAAAAAAAATAAAAAAAGTATTTGAACATAGTCCTGGCTGTGTAAATAGGAAAAAAAAAAAAAGATCAGACCGATCCATGGAGCACCTAAATACTCCTGTAGCCAATCAGCAATAAGGGGCGTATCCGCTCATGATGGGGGAAACAGAGTGTGGGCAAGTGGGACATTTGTAGAAAAAGAGATGAGATATTACCAGAGGAATATAATTGGAAGAATAAGGGTTACAATCAGGTAAGAGCGTTAATATTGGAAAAGCTTTCCAGCGCTGGAGAGACGTTAGAGAGCAGGAAGGCCTGAAAACGGACGCTGAGGTTGCTTTGTTTCTGCTTGATTCATGGGTAACATTGCTGCTTCACAGAACCAAGATGTGCTATGATGTTGTTGAATCACAGCCGAATCACCCGTAATTGCGTGACCCGTCTGATGCGGCAGCTGTTAGTGGCTGCATAGTGTGTTTGTTTTTTTGTGGGCGGAGCAATGAACGGAGGGGTGTGTTTGTTTGGGTGTTGATTTCAAATATCAACAGTGTTTCTCAGAAATCATTTAGCGCACCTTTAAAAAGATAGGCAAGTGCACAAACCCAAGCACTTTAACCTTATTTCACATGCATAGAGGATGTTTACATAAGGTACAGCAGCATATAAAACAGCCAGTTTAGTTCTAAAGGTGGAGAGTGGTCATGAAAACTAAATCATGACTACTGCTTAAGCAGAAGTAGACATATATGAATAAACACCTTTATAGCAAAATAAATTCCGGGAGGACATATTTCAATAAAAAAAAAAAAAAAAAAAAAAAAATCACAGATCACGTAAAGGATACTAAAACTTCTATCTGTGATTTCTAAATGCCAGAGGTTTATTCTGAGGTCGTCTGCAGAAAGGTATGTTTCATAATCACTATTTACTGAAATGGAATTGATGTGATATGTATGTGCGTTTGCAAATATTCTGCGTGGGCTGGCTTCCACCATCAAGTCCATTGGCATCAGCACAGGAACCTGTAAGACAACCAGAGTTACTTAATGAAATATTAAACCACTACCAACAAAAAAACATTTAAATATATTAACATTTTAAATAAAAAAAAAATAAAAAAATTAAAAAAAAATCAGCATCTTGTCTCTCCCATCCTAGATTAATTTCTTAGGCTGATTTTGGAACGTTACGTTGAATAAAGTAATCTTTTCTCGCACTAAAAATAAGCAAACATATGATTATAACTGGTTCCAAAGAGAGTTTTGAACACTTTACATTTAAGATTTTATGATTTTAAAATAAGTTTGAGTTTTCGAAACTTTTTTGTCAGCCGAACCCCTTTGACCGAAAACATTTTCTTAGTTCAAGTTAATATTTCCATAATTTAACAACACATTCACATGTTCAAGGTTCTCTGATGTCAGTTAATGGTTACTAGTGTCGGGGGTAACACATTACAAGTAACTTGAGTTACGTAATCAGATTACTTTTTTCAAGTAACTAGTAAAGTAACGCATTACTTTTAAATTTACAACAAAATATCTGAGTTACTTCTTTAAAATAAGTAACAAAATACTTTGTTTTCCCATTTATTGACTGACAGCTCTCCTGTCCCTATGTTGAGAGAAATCATAAATGCCAAGGTGTTGTGTGATGTGTAACATGATTATTGTAGTTGTAGTATTGTAGTATCTAAATTTAATCATCTCACTTGTACAAAAACAGATTCAGTATTCATCAAAATGAATAAAAACAATGAAATGCAATCTCAGAATATTGCACAAACCTGCAATAATTAAATATATTAAATTAAACAAATATACTTCATTTAATCTCACTTTATTAACCAATGTCTTTGCTGCGGACCTTCGATGATCCAGTTCAACCATACTAAGCAAAAATGACTTTAGATAAACATCACATGTGTGATCAGCCTGAGGCTTATTCATTTCACTTTTTGTTTGAAAGGGCCTTTACATTTGCCAAAAATAGAACTTTTTTTGTCGTTATTAAAAAACAAGCAAGCCCAGGTGAGAAAAAGTAACAAAAGTAATGTGTAACATTACTTTTCATAAAAAGTAATGCAATTAGTTACTTTTTTTGAGAGTAACGCAATATAGTAATGCATTACTTTTAAAGGTAACTTTCCCCAACACTGATGGTTACATGACATGCAGGAAAACAAATACAAATACAATATTATTTTTAATTAAAGTTAACTAGTCAAATAATTCTACATCTATAGCTAAACATTAGTTAAGGAACCATACACCAATAATGAAAAGTGCTATATTTATGAATTAACTTTAACCATTATTAAAGGTTCACTGTTGTACAGTTTTCCCAAAATTCTGTAATGTCCCATTCTCTACATGTTTCTTCATCACTATCAGGTGATGTTAACCAGTCCTGCCCCACTGACAAATGGACGTATACATCTACTGTGGTATTGAAAAAAATGTACTGCTGCAAAGCACGTACTCTACAGACTACAAGTTCTGGAAACATCAGTGGAATGTTTTTATATCATGAAATATTTATTAACTAAAAACCAGTGCTTCACCGCACAGCTACTGGCAGCACTTGAAATTCAGAATGTCATGGGAACAAGAGAGACAGACTAACCCGTAGTGATGTGATTCGAAACGGATCTCGCAGTCTTCCGTCTTCGTCTTTAAGGTTGTATCCTTCCGCTCGTTTGTCCCTTTCACTAATCTTCCATAATTTGATGGTTTTGTCTTTTCGATAATAGAAAACAAAATAGAGAAAAACATACAGATCAGTAACAGACAAATGCATAAAATACAACAGTTTCCTTTAATCAGTGCAAAATGTGTCACCATCTTTTTGTCAGGATGATCACAATACTGTCTAGGTAGGCAGCTCAAATATTTTTGGAACAGCCATAGATAAACTACCGTTCATAAGTTTGGGGTATGTAAGATTTTTTTCATGCTCACTAAGGTTGCACTTAAATTTAATGCATACTTGCTTAATAACAGTATTAATTACTTTAGAATAAATAAATCTTACCGACCTCAAACTCTTGAATAGTAGTGCAACAAAACACAAAAACAGAAGCAAAGGCTCAATTTCCTCTTCATACCATTTGTGGACAGGAGAAAGTGTGCAGCGTTCTGTTGCGGGAGCCATCTGATTTTATTGATCTTCTCCTCTATTTCTAAACTTTTCAAGTAATCAAACTCAGGCTCGTGACTCTGAAAAGTGCTGTACACGTTGTATTCCCCTCTTGAGGGTGGGCGGTTTTTACTCTGTAAAGAGAAACATTGAACACACTTGTTAACACACTTATTGCGTCACACTTTCTAACAAAAAAAAAAAAAAAAAGAAAAAGAAACCACAAAGATGTTTGGGTTGCATCACCTCCTGTTCTCTCTGAAATATGACGACTCTTCCCCCTTTGTCTCCTGTGGCTAGTAACTCCCCAGAATAGTTAAATTCAACAGTTGAGATAATGTCCGCTGTAGAAAGAAAGATGAGACAATCAAGTATTTCATACATTCAACATGCACAGCTTTAAGAAAGTAGAAAACTCTGAAAACAAAATTGAGTTACTTTCTAAATGCATCTTAGTCTTACTGTGCAGTGTGCAAGACTGATCATTAGCCGCGTTTCCACTGTCGGGCCAAAAGTGGGCATGCTAGTGTGTGCCAGGGGCAGTCAAATAAATGAACAAATAAAAGTCCAGTGACAGTGGAAATGCGGGTTTGATCGTGCCTTGTCGGGGCTTCCTTAGGGCCAAAGGCCAGGGTTTTTTGGCCCGCCGAATACCTTGGTCCAAAGCAGGCCAGCTTAGGCTTGAGGGAGTGGTTACGAACAAAGGCGGAGTTTATCTGAGTCTGGAGATGGCAGCGCCGCGGATGAGTTCAAGGTTACCAGCTAACATCAGCATTAAAGACTTAAAATCATTTTAGCTCAAAACTCACTTTCAGACAGCAGCAAGTGTTTGAAATAACTTCTGTTTGTGATCCGATGTGGATTCTGATCACCGTATAAGGCAGAAATATTTATATGCGATGCAAAAGACTATGCGCGCTATTACCATAGTAAATATGGTAAATACAACCGCTTGAAAAATCAGACAAATTCTCAGCCATCACAATCATGTATTTATTTTATCTGTCAGTATGTCTCGTCTCTTTATACTGGACTGTCTGATGGATATTTAGCTCCACATTTTTCATAAAATAAAGCAACGCCAGTTTTCCAGGAGCTTCCTCTGTTTTTCTGACTGAAAATATAACTGTTGGGACAGTCACTGGAGAGAGTACTTAAGCCCCTCAAGTCGTATTTTTGTCAGACAATTTGTAGAAATTATCATTCTTTCTAAATGTGATGTAAACATACTGTCCTGTGACTACACATAAACAGAAACGGACATGCCTGAATAAATGTGTGTCCTCTTTCTTTTGTGAAAACGGTAAATACCACTTTATTTCTGTGACTAATGTGCAATCTTGACACAAATTAATTCATTATGATCAAAGTATAAAACTGTGGTAAAACATCGATGCTTGGGTTTTAAATCTTTAAGTAAACAACAAAATGCCAACAAACGGCTGCTTTTATCATGTTAGTTTTATGATCTTGCTAGTTTCCAGTGATTTCTTTCGGATTAGTTTTCTGATAAAACTTCCATTTGTTGGTGAAATGATGGGTTTGTGTGACGTTGTTCCAGAGATGCGTTACAGGCGGGTTTCAGTGAAGTGCTGAAACGGCTTCTGGCCCAACGGTGGAAAGGCAGCGTGGTTTTGGGCTCGGTGCTACAGGTCCGAGGCTATTAGCCTAGCCTGGCCTGTAAAAAGTCCTGGTTCGCACTGGCCCGACAGTGGAAAAGTGGCTATTGTATGTAGAGCTAAAGACAAAAAATGTTTGCCTTTCTTAAAGTGCTCCTATCCTATGCTATTTTAAAATTCTCCTAATTTTGTTTAGGAGGTCTCTTTAATTTTCACATAATATACATTGCACATCACCTCTTTTCTCTCAGTGAGTGCTTCCTGACACTGTTCGATAAATGATTCTGTCTCTCTAAACCTCTCCTCCCAAGACGACCCAGTCTGTTGTGATTGGTCTACCTCTTACAGCATGTTTTGGAAACGAAACGCCCATTACTATATATGAATTTCAGCTCTGGTGACTTCCTCAGCACTTATATGCACAGAGATATGAACAGTAACAATGGCGTTGGTTTAACAGTATCAATTTGAGCCCAAGTCCTTATTCCTTGAAAGTGGATTTGCTTTTGCAGCGACATATTGACAACACAAACCAAACTCTTTCAGGCTTCAGCAACAACTACAGTGTCTGATCAAAGTAGACGAGGTACGCGATCAGCCAATCAAGACCAGAGGCTTGCATGATGTTACAAACCTACGTGGATGCAAGCAAAAAGATTGGAATTACTGACAACTCGTTTGGGAGATAACTTCATTTATCAGCACTTTGATCTATGAAACTTTGCAGACCTTTTATATTCACAAACAGCTTGTTGTTCCAAACCTGTATGAGTTTCTTTCTTCTGTTGAACACAAAAGAAGATATTCTGGAAGCCAATGGCTACCGTCTTGTTACCAACATTCTTCAAAATATCTTCTTTTGTGAGAAGAAAGAAATTCATACAGGTTTGGAACAACTTGAGGGTGAGTAATTGATGACAATTTATTTGGGTGAACTATCCCTTTAAGTTGAGATGTTTTAACCTAAAAAAAACAAATCTATGTTCAGTGTGGATCATTTCCTCTCTCCACCCCTGCTGCTTCACCTCTCTGATCTCTCTCGCTCGGAGGGAAGGACACGGGGACACAAACAGAGGCATGATTCAGTGTTCCTGAAACAGAACAATTAGCTCAACGCACACAAACCTGGGCTTTGTTTAGCAGACGGTTCACAATGCTAAACACACAGTATGAGAGATAATCAAATGTCTCTTGTACATTTATAGAACTGAAACAAAGCTAATGGCCATTTGGTTTCTTTACTGTGGTGGATTTGATGAGGAAACTCCACATCAGGTGAGAAATGCTGATGAGCAACAAATCAAAATGGAGAAATCTGAGCAAACCTCTGAGCTAATGAAAAACTAATCAGTAGGATTTTTTTGTCTTGGTGCACAACTGGTTTTAGCTACAGGTTGTGTTACATGGAGTCTGATTAAAAATGGTAACAGGTTTGATAAAGAAAAAAAGGTTATGATACACAGATAAAGAGACTTTCTGTGGTTTCAGTTCACACAGAAAGAATGGTTCACAAAGTACCACCCAAGCCAATGTGAGAATGCAATTTACTCACCCTTATGACTTCATGTGGAAAATAATAATACATTTACTAACATGGGCGACATTTAACTCTCGAGTTGGGGGGGGTTAACGAGCATATTCTCTTAGAGACGATGAGAGATAAACCTAATTTTTCTTAATATTTCTCTTGCGGCCCATAGTGAAAAAATTAGTATTTTCGTAAGTACTTTGTGTTAAACAAGTTAGGAAATTAGGAAATTAGTTGAAATTAGGAATAAGCTATCTAACTAATATTTAATTATCCTCGCAGAGAGTCGGTTATGCAGTGATGCACTATGAAAATCTTGCAGGGCAAAAGAAAAGTTATTTATTTAATAATAAAAGAAGCCTTATAATAATAAAAATTATTTAATAAGCCCTGTGTGCCCATTTGCTACGCCACTGTGAAGGGCTAAACGGCGTCCACCGGGCACGCCAAAACGAATGCGATTAACAGTTTTATCCAAATTTACATTCAATGTTCAGTACTGCAGTGTCCGAAAGTCTTTCCGGTCTCATGTATGTTTTTATACGACGCAAGCAAGAAAATTTCTTTTACATGATGCGGTGTTCATCGGCACAGTCAAAAATAACTTAGAGGTTGCCAATGTTTACTAGACTGTGGGCTAGCTTTGACTCTCTGAACAGTAAGTTTTTCTTGCTTGTGCCCTGAATGGGCCATTCATGTAGATTTGGATCTTGCTTATGACAAGAGCTGCCTGACTCAAGTCCATAGTATAGCATACTACGGCCGTCCGCGTTCCGTGACGGTCCGCGCGATGTAATTTTCATCCTCAGGAGGGTCCGCAGACGTCCCACACAGCCCGTCCGCATGGTGCGCGCACAACAGCGCATGTGCAAGTGACTTGAGCGCTTGAAAACAAAGTCCACCAAGTCCACTAGAACGCGTCTTTCCACGCTCACGGCCAAAGAAGTATACTTTGAAAGGCTTGCAAACTCAACTGTGTGCGAAACGGAGCATAACGTGGAAAATGAAGTATACCCGGGCCTTAAAGCTGCTTTTTTTGGTTAAAAATGATCCAAAATCAATTTTTGAGCAAGCACATAACCAGTCAGTGTTCAAAACTATCTCATTATCTTAGCTCGATTCACAACGGTAAGCTTGTAATAATGTTTTATAATAAGAGCGACCTGGTGGATTTCTGCGGGAAATTCGAGCATGCAGCAGTTCGTCTTTGCGTCATTATGTCACGTCTGTAAACAGAAAGAAGGAGTCCAGGCTAGTCAGCTTTATCATGTGAGGATGCTCGTCGTAGCGGATCATTTATAGCCTGTTCTCACAGCAGCAGAAATAATTAAACATATCATTTTGATGGCGGATTGTAATCCAGAAAGGTCCAAATGACAATCATCAGTGACAACTGGAGATTCACTGTAGTCAAAAACAAAAGACTTCGGACTGTGGAGTGGCTACAGAAATTGAAATCTACAGGTAACACTAATACACACTGAATACATATAGGTCACGCAATACTGATGTTGTTAACTTTAACAGTTTGAGAACAAAGTATAACAATAATAATTTGCATGGTTTGGCATGATCCAAGCTAAGCGATCGTTAGATTTAATCATTGGCAGCGCGATTTATTGTAGGCCTAATGCTTTTTTCCCTCAGTTGGTCAGAACAAAAGTAGCAGAAATGTTACTTACTTGTTCAGCTGATATTTTCTAATGAAAATTCTTATATTGGTCATACTTTCAAGATGTAGAATCTGTGATTCTGAAGTACAGCATCCACACCGGTGTAGTGATTGACAGCAAACATTAGATTCATCCGCCGAGTAGTCGTGCCGAAGCACAACGCACGTAACAATAACAATTCCGCATATGACTGCAATTGTAGGTTTCAAACAGAGATGGCAACAAAGAGGAAAAATGTCGGACTGCAGCTTTATCCGCTCCAAATTATAGGGAAGCTGATAGCTCACGTGGGTAAACTCCATGACTACAATTAATATGGGGGGACCGGCACCCCTTGCCCACGCCAATGTCGTTCATGTATACCAACTATATATGCTGTGCTACGACTTAACTTGCCCACGAATGAACGTGCCACATGAAGTCCAAACATCCAAACTATTCTGACTTATCTTTATTCCATTTCAAGCTGACTTTTATATAACTTTTATATTATTTGACTTAAATATGTAATTAATAAAAACGTATATCAATTCACAACATGTGCAAAATGTTATTTTAGAAGGACAAGGGGAAATAAAGTGTCTGTTGTAGCTCAAGAGGCTGAACTGTTGGAAAAGGGGCTCCAATTAAAGTGAATAGTTTTCCATATTTCTCCTTTTGTAAAAAAAAAAAAAACAAACAATCGAAACAACATGAGGGTGAGCAAATGATTATTTTGATTTACGGAAGCTAACAAAGTAATTATTTTAAAGTCACAAATAATCGTCATTACAATATTGACCAAAATAATCATGATTATGATTTTGCCATAATCCAGAAGGCCTATCCAATAGAAATCCTCAGTTGAAGGATCAGCTAATGAGCAACAAACACACAAAGGCCTCTCTCTGTCCGTGTGTGTTCTGAACCATCGGATTAATCAATCTCTAGTCACACCAGTGACAGAGAGAATCTGATGACTCAGAAACATCAGCGGGTGAACCTCACGAAACACAGCAAGATCAACAAAAATAGATACCATCATTTCAGCATACAGAAAATGAAGGCTATTTTGGGGACCATTATAGGTTTTTTTTTTTTTTTTTTTTTGCATTGTGACAGTACTACAGCACACAATTAAGCACATTTTATCCACTTTTATTCGAGTTACAATAATGTTTAAGATATTAAGCAAATAAGATGTGCACAAAAAGTTGTCATATTTAATACATTTAATATTTAAAATAAATATTAAATACTATTGTTTATCTGAATATATTTGCATATTAAATAAAAGTAGGCATTTTGTTATCAATATATTTTTAATATAATATAGTATTTAACAATAAATTACAACAATAATAAAGATTAGAAAGATTTAAAAAAAGATTAAAGCTACACTTATTTACATATTTAATAAATTCAATATTTTAAATAAATATTACATGTCTTTTTATACATCTACATATACTATGTCATAAAATAATTATATTTTATTGTAATTATCAACATTATTATTTAAAATAATGTATAATATACTACATTAAATGAGTAATGTTACGATTTAATGATAGCAAATCACAAATTAACACTAATTCAATATTTGAAATAAATATTAAATACATTCTTGTGTATTCATAAATAATAACAACAACAGCTTATCTATATTAATACAATAAAAAACAGTTAGTGCTGATACCAAAAATCTAAATATGGAAAATATATGGCTCATATACTGGTTTATTAACTTCTCACAGTATCTTATCACATATCTTGCTCGAGGTTTAATTGTCATAAAAATATATAAATGCAAAACATCTTACAATAACACAATTTTATTTCTGCAAAAATATATACACATTTTATTTAAAACATTTGTCTTGATTTTGGGGTGTCGTGTGACCTGGATATGTTTTTGTGAGATTCACTTTAGCGAGGAGAGCTGTGATGGTCATTAATTACCCTGATTTTCATCCTGTGCATCTGAAAAAGACGCGAGTACAGATCCAGAGGAAACACCACTGTACTGTATCACAACACAAACAAACAGCCGCAGAAGCAGCGGGGGAAGCGTAGGCAGGTACATGACCACCTCGTAAAAAAACATCCGAGAAAACATTAACGATTCGTCCTAAAGCTGCTAACGTCCACCCCGGACATCCCCCACAACCTACAGCAACATTACATCAGCACCTCCCGAAACGAGATCAAATTACAGCATCATACAGTAACCCAAACAACACGTTAGATCACAGAGGAGTCCGTTAACGCTAGGAAAAGCAGACCAAGCCTGACCTCGTAAAGCTCAAAAACAAGCAGAGCACCCGGCGTGAGGCAGACGGAGATAAACGCACATACCCATCCTGAAAGGTAGGGAGAAGCCATTATAGCACAGTTCCAGGCTGTGGCTGTCAGCAGCACACAGAAGACAGCAGAGGAAGATTTAAGAGCCTGGGAGAAGCTGCGGTACGGACGGCGTTGGCTCGCCTGCAGGGAGGGTGAGCGAGGGGTGCCGTGCGGCCATGTTGGACAGGTAAGATCATGAGGGGAACTCCCCCATCTGACACAAGCACGCTTAACCGGGACCCTCCATGTGACATTCCAACTGAATTATGGCCTCATAAACACGAGCATATAACTTTAAGAGAGTTTGCAGTGCAGTTCTTCCCACAAATTACTCACTTCCTGTTTGAAAGTCATTCAAGGCTGAAGAAAAAGCACAACCAACTAAAGCTGGACAAGATGAAAAAATTCACACTATATTCACCATGATTTAAATACAAATAGAAATTTACATAATATCAGACATTTTAACACAAACGTGATGAAATAAGATATTTTTGATGAAATCCTCCATTGACAGCAAGATAATTAACACTTTCAAATGCCCAGAAATGTACTAAAGACATATTTAAAACTGTTCATGTGAGTACAGTGGTTATAAAGCAACGATAATACTGTGTGTGTGGGGCAAAAAAAAAAAAAACGACTTTAACAATATCTAGTGATGGCCGATTTTAAAACACTGCTTCATGAAGCTTCGAAGCTGTACGAATCTTTTGTTTCGAATCAGTGATTCAGATCTCCAAAGTCACGTGATTTCAGTAAACGAGGCTTCGTTTACGTGATCCGAACCACTGATTCGAAACAAAAAGATTCATACAGCTTCGAAGCAGTGTTTTGAAATCGTCCATCACTAGATATTTTTGAAAAGTCGTAATTTTTTTTTTTTTTGCAGCACAAAAAGTATTCTCATCGCTTTATAATATTAAGGTAGAACCACTGTACTCACATAAACTGTTTTAAATATGTCTTTAGTACCCTTCTGGATCTTGAGAGGTTCAGTGACATTGCTGGCAATCACTGAGCCATCGGATTTCATCAAAAATATCTTAATTTGTGTTCCGAAGATGAAGGACGGTCTTATGGGTGTAGAACGACATGAGGGCGAGTATCATTTTTGGGTGAAATAACCCTTTAACTGATGGGTCAAACAAACAATCAGTATATGACATGAAATAGCCAATATGATTATGAACCCTATTTTGCACATTCAGTCCAGTAAAACATATGCAACTAGTTATTATAAGAACCTCTTATGACTAATCCTTGGGTCCCTGCTCTACAATCAAAAGCTCCACAAGTAAACTTAAATGGTAGCGAAAGTCTTCACACTTAGGAATTACTTAAACAGAACACACATTGGCTGTGAGCCAGCGACTATCTCAGCTGTGTACTATGTTGAGTTTGAAAAAGTCAGTCCGCATTTATTTCCATCTTTGCATCCTGTAAGTCTGAAAGTCTGCTAAAAATATACACAATACTGTAATTGTATTTTGAATCCAAATTAGCAGCACGCATCATTGCTACAGCCTTCAAATTCACATATAGACAGAATTCAGTGGAAAGGAAGAAGCAGTCACACTTCACAGTCTAGCTAGTAATACAGTGATCTCTAAATAACCTTCTCTTCCACATAAGGCCCATTCTGCTCAGATGATATTACACAAGTCAACATGTGTCAGTTTCCTAGAAATCCGTTTTATTTTTCATAGAGGGCAAAGTGGAGACCTGGAAGTGGCAAAAACATAAGCAACCAACCACCACCATACAAACAACACTCAACAAAGTCACTGTATTTCCTTAAAGAGATGAAAAATGAAAATTCTGTCATCAATTACTCACAATCATGCCGTTTCAAACCCGTAAGACTTATGTTCGCCTTTAGAGCACACATTAAGATATTTTTAATGACATCTGAGAGATTTCTGACTGTCCCGTCATTGAAAGTCTATTCACCCAAAACTCAGATGCTTCAAAAAGTTCATAAAGAGATTTTAAAAGAAATCCATATGAATCAAGCAGTTTAATCCAAGTCTTCTGAAGAGACATGAGCGCTTTATATGATGAACAGATTATACTTGAATAAAAGTCTAAATACAAACATAGATCAGAGAACGTACAGAGGACTAAAATTTGGTAAATAAAAGCTCAAAGACGCTTGCTTGATGTGCGACAATCAATGATGATCGTTCGAGCTTCCGCAAGGACCAATGGGGTTTGTTCTCGTGCATCAAGCAAGCGGTTGAGCTTCCGTTTATGTTCACTGATCAATGTTTATATGTGAATAAAAGCCTTAATTCAATCTCTTCACCATATAAAACAATAGAGAAGATTTGGATTAAACCACTCCTTTCACATGAATTTTTTTCCGACCTCTTTATGAAAGTTCAAACCGTCAGAATGAACAAACTTTCAATGAAGAGACAGAAATCTCTCAGAATTCATTAGAAAATATCTTCGTGTTTCAAAGATGAATGAAAGTCTCAAGAGAGTGTGTAAGTGATGACAGATTTCCTTTAAGAAACTCTCTGAACTGAATAAAACAGTGTCAATTAAAAAGCTACTGCATTTTGTTTTGTACAAAGCGACAAGCCACACACACAACCCTCATTCAGCAAAAATATTTAATGCAGAAACTACAAAAAAAGCCTCCCAAAAACCTACTTGGCCGAAGGTGCTCAAAAACAGGGGATAAGCATGGACGGTCTTTATAACTACATATAAATGCAAAGAAAAACTTGCAACAAAATCTTAGCACCACAATGAATGTCAATTTTTTTTCTGAGATTCATAAGCACAACCGTATTCCCACACCTCACTCACTGATCTCTGGATGGAGCGCACCCTCGGACACGGCACATGGATAATGTGAGCTGGTCCGACCAGTTGGACGTGCTTTCCGCCGTTTCAAAGACAGGATGTGCTTCCCTACTGGAGCCCCAGAATGCAACACACATGCTCACTGACGCCCTCACCAGCAGACACATCTATCAATCTAGAATGTGTCATGTCATATTAATACATTTTTTGGATTTATTACTACTGTACAATGCTGACTGCTCATTTGCCAACATTTGCCTTCATGATATTAAAAACTCACAAAATAGTATGCCGAACACTGCGTTCTTTCCCACGCTGACATACTTCCTACTAAAACTGACATATTGTTCTCCTTAAAAAATAGTCAATCAACTGCTACTCGTCATTGCAAGTCAGAGTTAAGGCAAGACACTACAGGCAAAACCATCGTTTTTCTTTTTTCTTGAGGTTACAGGCTATTTTGTTTCCATAACATCATCTTTCAGACTACTTTTAGATCTTTCAGATAACATCCAAATTACACATTTACATGTTTTATTTTATTACACATCTTTTTGCATCTGTGGATTTCAAATACAAAACATATATTTAAACACCGTTTCCAGAGTCAGAAATTTCTAAATCAGTGGGAAAATTTACCGTTTTACATTTCCAAACGTATTCTGGAGGGTTTTTTTTTTTTTTTTTTTTTACAGAGGGGTTTGTTCATATCATATGCCTGATTTATAGAACATTTTTATTCTTTAAACATGGTGAAAATGCACTGATACATCATACATATTATAAATACATCCGATTTATGTAGTGGTATACAAAATCTGTAAAAACCTCTAATATGCCAACAAAAAACCACGTGAACCTAGCTTTATCCAATGTTCAAATTTCTGTTCTGGAAATACATTTAATGCATATTAAATAGATCATGGCTAATTTGCATATTTAAACAAAACATTTTAGAAAACTAGTAATACAAAAGATTTGTCTTAATGTACTGACTCAACCGGGAAAATATGGTTAGTTAAAATTTTTACCATGTTCTCCTGTAGCATCTTGCCTTAAGTAGTATATGGCATGAGCATTTGATTGGACAACAATTTGAAATATATATATATATATATATATATATATATATATATATATATATATATATATATATACCAGCAAACTGAGCATTATTCCTGACATCCTTTAGCAGGTGGTTTTACCTTACAGATGAGGAACAGAAGCAATCTATCATACAAGACCCAACAATATTTACAGTACTGCAATACAAAGTTAAGTACAAGACCTGTCCATCGCCTTCACTCCATATATTTGAAAAAGTGGACAGGAATGTTAATATTTGAGATGAATGTATACATTTTCATGGATTTACAACACTCCATCTCTTCCTATCATACTCACTATGCATGCTTTTCCATACAAAACGGTCCTCTTCACTCATGCATACTCACCCAAGGGTGTTTAATAGCAATGCAACCCATTACTTACCTTCTGCAACATCTTCATCTACGGATCCTTTGACCTGGGAGAAGCACCACTGGAAATCATTGCCTCCACCAACCCCTGCAACAACAACAACACAACTACATTTAAATGCATGCACAGATCAAGCTCCCAGAAGCATTTAATCACGCTGAACTCGGAGCCCTGCCCCGCACGAGCATGCATACTGAGATAAAGCAGTGGATGTAGGTTTGATTTAGTGACAGTTAAGGGGGCTGGTTTGATGTTTAGGCCGCACTGCTACCGCTCGCGCCCCCCGCCTACCAACACAACCCCCAGCGCGGCGCGTTTACCTGCCATCATCGCCGGTGCCTGTGCCTTGAGCTTTCAGTGCGGCTTATCCTCGAGCTCAGCCGGGCGGACGGTGTGAACGAGCGCAGAATGAGAGCGAGCGGAGGCGCGCGGGATCAACGAGAGCGGGATCTGCCCGTGATTTACTTTCGCTTCAAGATGGCGCACACTGCCCGTCGACATGACACAGTGACGTCATTTAATCAAGCGCGCCTTGCGCCCGGCACGTCCTCGCTGCGCTGAGGTTTGCGCAGAGACTGGAGGAGTTACGCAAATACCAAACGCCCTTGTTTGTTTGTTTATTGGGTGGATGGGGTGGGGTGGATGAATGTGTTATACACACAAAGTATCTCCAATTGCAGACTTTCAATCTCAATAGTGAACAGAATATTTTATTGCTTGTCATTTCAAGCTGCGGTTATTTGTCAAATTATGCAAAAAGTGTTAAATATTATTTGATAGGCCTGTGTGTGTTTAGAATACATAAAATGCTAACTCTGAAATTTGACTGGACAAAGAAGTTTTGAGAGGTGATCCACTCCACCACAGCAATAAACAGTAGGCTATGCGGAAGAAAAGGGAAATGCACATCCAGCATTGGACATCAGAAGAAAAAAGTATGAAAAGTGTGTTTAAACATAGTTAGAGTCGTTAATGGCATGATTGTTAATATTTACAGTATTTGTAAGCCGTAAGTAACCTACATAAAATGACAATATATAGGCTTAGGCTTATATATTCATTAACTTATTTTGGATGTGATTAATCGCTTGACAGCACTATATATGTGTGTGTGTGTGTGTGTGTGTGTGTATTAGTGCTGTCAAGCGATTAATCAGATCCAAAATAAGTTAATGAATATATATAATATTTTTATATAATATAAATTATATACAGTATAAACATGCAAATGTTTCTTAAATATATACATGTAGGCCTATGTGTGTGTATTTATATAAAAAATAATTATACACAGTACACACATATATTATATAAACACAAACGTTTATTTTGGATGCGATTAATCACGATTAGCCCTATATAATATAATAGGCCCATATTAATAGCCTATATATAATTAAAATACATAAATATAATTATATATCATTTATATATATTGTAAATTAAAACTACAGAGCAGAAGGAATAATAAAAAATGAATAAAATACAATAGGAATATCAATGTGTTTTTAATCATTTTTATTGTAAGTTTACCTTTTTTTTTCACTTGCATCAATTACTGCTAAATTCTGTATTGTTGCATATAGGTTACTTGACGGGAAAAAATACTTTGACTTGAATGTATTGATTGGCTAGCAATTCAAATTAAAAGCCCTCCAAATTGTCAAAACAAACTGTGTGGTATTTTAATGTTTTTGAGAGATCTATTTCTCTGTAAAGCTGTTTAAAGTATTAAATGTTTGAAATCCATTTTAATTTCTAAATAAATCCTCAATAAATACACTTCTTTTTTAATGTTAGGATGATGTGTTATTCTCTGATGAAGGTTGTTGACATTATAGTTCATTACAGTGTTATGGCTATTTCATAAGTTCGCCACATGGAGGAGCCACTATATCTGTGTGAGTATGTGCTGTATGTTTGAAAACACTTGATTTAGTGTCCTTCTCAATGCTATCAAATTAATTAGTTAATATGAGCAGTCTGTTCATTCATACGTTTTGCATGTTAACACATTTGTGCATTTACTTGTGTTATCATGTGATTAAAACTTTTTACAAAAAGCCAATTTGGCATTCATACTATATATATATATATATGTATATATATATATATATATATATATATATATATATATATATATATATACATATATATAATGTAGTTTATTTGAGGAAATCACATTGGGTGCTTCATAGAAGAATATAAATAAAGCATACAGAATAATATCAAAATGAATAATTCATCTGTTTGCAAGACCCATGTGGATATGGCAGATGTCTTTAAATCAATGTTTTACAGAGAGCAGCGCAGGACAAAATTAGAGTGTATATCAACAGAGACATCCTGCAAACGGGAGTCATTACCATGAGCCATTATCACGGCTTCAAAACACATCGTACCGCACTGCTAATGGGAAACAGAATAAGTGAGAAGTGATTTGAAATACAAACGAGTGCTTCTCTACCACCTAATTAATGCATAATATATGTAATTAATTCACTGATGATTTATTAATTAGTTACTGGCCAGCAGTAATCTGCCCTGGTATTCCTGTGTGTAATCCAGAAGATTAGGTTTTGTTTATATTTACATTAACTTTCAACAAAGCTGAGGGATTATCATGAATATTCACATTGACATGGTTTTGCTGAATTATTCTTCCACCCATTTCAGAAACATTGGGAATATGAATTCAAATGTTTTATTTCTCTGAATGCAACTAAACATTTGCACATGCGTTATTTTAGGACGTTTATTAGTCACATTATAGATGAAAATTTGTTTTCAGGTGTGACCAGGTCCTATGATGTTGACTGCCACATAAACTATTCACAAATTTTAAGTGGGGATTGGTTGCACCCTAATTTAGTAGGCCAAGATTATTTACTGTAATGCATATTGCTTTAATGACCAGCAGATGGCAGTCTTTAAATATAAATAGGCTCTTTTTGTTTCTTGACTACAGCCTACAGAATTTAAATGCAGCTATGCACTGTTCATCACGTCCAGCACTGTGTAAACGGTAATGATATAATGTGTCTGCCTTAGAGGCCGTATAGGCATCAACAGTAATTTAAAGGTCTGAGTTGGTTTTCAGCAGCCCGAGTCAGAGTTGGATTACAGTGTCTAACACAAGCAGTGCAGCTTGTCTGCAGATAAGAGGCAGGCTGTTGTGGTTATTTAACATAGCTTATTGTTCAAGTCATCTATGCTGCATTCAGTGCATAGGCAGAAATCTACGTCTTACAAAGTGATAAATGATACAAAACTGGCGTTTATTTCTGAAGATTGTTCACGACACTTCATAACCTTTGATGAACAGACAGATTATATATATATTCATTATATTTTGCTACATACAAAGGTATTTTAAAGATTTAAAGTGTCAAATGGTCATTCGGTTTAACCGTCCAAAGGCTATTACAGCTATTTAATTTGTGATTAAAATATCTTAAAATGTAATAGATGTATATATTTTTTATTCTGGCATGATTTTATAACATCATATATCAAAATAGTGCAACATGGTATTAAAGTTATGTGTAGAAGTCGTTGCTTTGATATGAGAAAGAATGTCCGGAAAAATGAATTTCATTGATGTCATTCGGAGTAACCAATATAAAGGGACCATTTTGGATCAACACATGCGGTCAGTATCATGTGACAGGATGTGACAACATTCAGACACTTGCAAGGACCACATGGTCATGAAGCAAAGTAACTAACTCTCTTTTAACTATTTGAAAAATTAATGTTTTCACTTGCTCATACGCATGTCCTGAAACATCAGGTCATTCGGTACAACCGCTATAAAACATGGAAAATGTTGTAATATTTTAAAAACTTGACTAATTATAAAATGTTTGATTGTCCTTTTGCTAACTAGCTAGCTAGCTAGATATCAGCCTGTTAGCATTGTTTGAAAATATTGTCATTCGGTATAACCAAAAGTGTCATTCGGTAAAACCGATATCTTGGTCAAACCGAATGACTTTTTTGGTGACAAATTTCGTCCGTCTTGTAAAAAATGATAAAAGCAGTGTTAAATGATCATAAAAACCACATAATCTCATTAACACTTTAAAATTAATTATATCTCCATTATGTTTTTTTACACTTTTAAAAATCTTATTCATCAATTTCTGGTCCGTAAGATTCTTTTTTTAAGGAATTAATACTTACTTAAAACTGCATTAAATTGATTTAATATAAAATTCATACATGAATAATATATATATATATAGTTTGTGGTCTGTAATATTCTTTTTTTTTTAAAGGAATTAATAATTATTTAGCAGGGATGCATTAAATGTATCAAAAGTGACAGTAAAGAATTTGACATTGTTATTATGTTGTTTTACAATTGTAATATCATTTCACAATATATCACTGTTTTACTGTACTTTTTATCAAATAAATGCAGCCTTGGTTAGAGACAATGCTTTCAAAAGCATTTAAAAATTGTACCAACCCCAAACGTTTAAATGATAATATTCACATTAGTCATTCCGCAAATTGTTTAGGCTGTGCAGTTCATATAGGCCTAATATTGATTATTTTCACTTGATTTTTTATCCATTTGTACGCTAAACAACATTAGAACTATGTTGGGCAGTAGGGCCTATAGATACCAGAAAATGGGAAATGCAATCATCTCATATAAGGGAGTGTTTCTATGTCCTTTAATGAAACAGACACTCTGAAAATCAAAGCCTGTGGGAAGCAGCACAAGCTTTTAAGTGTAATAAACCAAATTAAATTAGCTTGGAAATCACACAGAATATACCGGCTACTTAGGAAGAGGGAGAAAAACAGGCCTTCATCTCACTCACCTTAATCATTAGGCCTTTATTAGTTCACCACAGACTAAATGTAAATTATAGGCGTACCACTTATAGCATGAGAGCAATTTCTCATAATTCTGAATACACATTAGCTGGGATGTTTCTTTCAAGCGCTCTTTCACGTCTAGTTACTGCTGTCATTGGATCAGTGTCCTTTGAAAATGAGTTCTGTTTATTTTATTCTTAAATTCAGATGCTCAATCACAAGCTTTTATTCTGTAAGTACCTCAAAGAAGAAGATGCAAATGATGAACTGAATTGCTGGTAATCGTTTGCTGACTTGTTTTTATAGACCACTATTCCAGACTAATTTACTGGGGAAAAGCAAAACCAACTCAGTATGTATGAAATCATGGAGGTTTGGATTGACGTCAGGGTAAGTATAGAAAGTTCATTTTTAGGCAAACTAACACTAGCCTGTTAACTGTGGGACATATGGCACGCTTTTTCACCTATAACATATTTTAATAATCATCATAAATTAGGTGTCATTCAAAAGCTTAAACACTCAAAATTCATCCTGTGAAAACTGTGAAATTGGACATTGCATTACCATTAACATAGTACTTTGAACGAGCTCAATTTTTGTGATAATTAACCTCAATTTATGGAACACAATTTGAAAAGACATATGGCTTACATTTTCTAGCAATTTTAGAGTCCAAATTATTTTGTAAAAAAGTTTAGTTTAGTACATATAACTTATACACTTTCATTTTTTGAAGCTGCTTTCACTTTTGCAATAATCTGTTTTAAAGGGACCTATAATGCCCCTTTCACAAGATGTAAAATAAGTGTCTCTGAAGTTTAAGCTCAAAATACTCCACAGATCATTTATTACAGCTTGTCAAATTTGCCCTTATTTGGGTGTGAGCAAAAACACGGCGTTATTGTGTGTGTCCCTTTAAATGCAAATGAGCTGCTGCTCCCGGCCCCCTTTCCAGAAGAGGGCGGAGCTTTAACAGCTCGCGCTTCAGTTGCTCAACAACAACAAAGCTGGAGAATCTCACGCAGCCAAAATGAGGATTGTCAGTAACGGTGTTCAGCCTTACATTGTTCAAACCAGAGTCGACACTGATGGAGAGACTCAGGAAGAAGTTACAACTTTTAGAATGAAACTGGACGTTTTTGAATGGTTAGTGGATAAATTTATGTAGTTGCTGTGGAGTTGATTCAACTCATCAACTAGCATGTGCCGTCATGTTAATCTTTTGTGCAATGTGTTGAATTGACCCTCGTTTGTGAAGCAGTCCGGCGTAAAATGACGGCATGTCAACAACACTCTACTACAACAACTCTTCCTCTTCTCTAAAGCAGCTAAACATGGCCTCACCCCCTTTGTTGTGTGTTCATGGGGACAGTTTCTATGTAAATTTTGAGGTTTGTGGACCTCATTAATGTCTTGTTTAAAAAGAAAGTTAAAAAATGTTTTATAACTCAAAAGTATCATCACAGTATACTTTGTCCAACAGAAGCCAAGTATCACATGTACTGCATGCTGCAATATGTTGCTCCTCCATTTTCTTCTCTCTCCAGTGACCGCTGCTTCTTTTATCTTCTACCCCTTTACTCTGATTTCATTAGTTCCATTGATATTCAGCCCTACTTTTCCATGTTCATGAAAAATTAATAACACTTTTTTTTTTCACTGAACTACTTATACGCAGATCAAACTGAGTCATGGGAGTAATGAGAACAGGCCTTTTAAACTTTAGAATCTCAGCTGAATAAACAATTGAAAAGCAGATGCTCTGGATAAGAACCCGAGCTATAATCTGCAGGACACCAAAAATAATCGAAATACAACTTTATCCAGTCAATGAATAAATCTGCCAATGCCTAAGTGTTGTTCTATGCTGTGTGAGTTGCTGTTACTGCCTAAATCGGAAGTTTCCAAGACAGCATCTGAGCCATCAGCAACTCTGTGCACTGCCTCCGATTTGGAACATAATATGCTGTCTGCTGGCAGCTCTCTATGTTTTGGAACAATGCTTTTGTATTATGTTTGGTTGAGACATCTCACTAGTGTTCAGGAGGAGCTGGAAGAGATTGATGTTTGTGATTACATTGTGTTGTTTTGATGCGATGGCTCTTTACACGGCGGGGAGAGAGAGAGAACATGATGATTCGCCACAGCAAGAACAACAATAACAGGCACATGACATCACCTTCAAATTAAAGCATGTAAGGCAGCACATAATTGAGCTGGGATGATCAGAGACTTAGATGTCATTACAGTGAGGATATGCTTAGAAGACATGTTTGGGTTCTTTAGAGATATAATGTTCCAGCAAGTCTGCTTCATCAATTATCAATTACCAAAGAAGCATGTCAAAATTATTCAGGAAAATAAGATTTTCTTATCAAGGTGATAAAATGTTGTCTAGCAAAAATGAGTACACCCTCCTAAAAGTTACTTAATAAAACAAACTTAAAAAAATTCTGGTGTAAGTTTAAGGCAATGTTTGATCAACAGGTAAGTATGTTGAACCAAAACATTTAAAGAGAAGTAATTTCTTGACAATTAAAAGTGTTATATAGCCCACTGAATCATTCTCAGACCTAATGCTGACTAAAATGAAACCACTTGGGAAAGAACTGTCAGGAGACTTATTTCTTAGCACAAAAGAGGACAGTGGTACAAGAGGATTACCAAATCATTGTTTTAAGTGTAAAAAAATATAGCAAAAGTAACACAGAAATTCAAAAACAATAGACTTGTGACAAGACCCCTGAAATAATCAGGCCTTGATTTTAAGCTTTCATATAGTGATGAGAGATTTTCTTAGCTAGACAAAGAGCAGGAGAAATACCAAGCGAGTGTCTCAGAGCCAGCAAAAGCTATGAAAAGAGTGACTGTTTATCTCACAGAGTAAGATGCAGCCTGCAGAAATGACATGCATGGCTGTTGTTCTCACTGGAACTACCTACTGTAGCCAAAGCACAATAAAGTCAGTCATTTCCAAAGCCCATATTTACAAAATATAGATTCTGGGAATCAATACTCTGGACTCATGACACCAAATCAATCATTTTGGATCTAACAGCATCCAAAATGTTATGGTGTTGCTAGAGGAGGAGTACAGTGAGAAGTGCCTGGTTCCCACAGTAAAGTTCAGTGGTAGTAAAGCTCTTATAAATGGATGTATGAGTGCTGAAGGTGTGAGGGAGCTGTGCTTTATCAATGCTGTCATGAATTCCCACACCACTGTGTAATTTAATACACAAACTTGAAACAGAAGATGTTGTCCTTTCCTCATTTCCTGCATTATTGGGCATTTTTTCAACATGACAATGAGGATATGCATTCTCCCAAGCTGAAAAACCTTCTGTGGACATGTATTGCCCTTAGTCTTAACACTCTTGAGCACCTGTGGGGGATTCTGTAGAGACGAGTTGAGCAACACTCGGTGTACTCATTTCTGCAATCCTTAATTTAAACAAAATTGGCTAATTTACTTAATTTATGGCTATTAATGACATATATTTCTCAGTTTTTATTATGTATATGTTTAATACATTTTAGTTTTGCTATCTTTCCATGAATTGTATTAGTGATCATAAAGAAAATACATCTTTTGTATTTGTTCAGAGGGGCTGTACTCATTTATGCTGTGCACTGTATATATATATTACCATGCTCCAAGTATGTTTCTCTGTGAGAATTGGTTTACATTGAGTTTCGTGCCTGACATACTTTGTGGCTAGTAAGGGCTTGTGTCCCAGTGCAACACACACCTTAAGGTGTGTTTTAATTGAGAAGGTATGTGCATGTTTTATCTTGCACAATTTTACATTGCATAATATTATATTGACATGATATTATACAATTCCTCATCCTCCAAAAAATATACTAAAAGTTGTAATTAAAATACATTTAATTTATTATTATTACTCTTATTATTGTTAAAGTTTAATTTATATAAAATATATAGATTTAGAATAATAATATTGTATATAAATACAATATAAGGCCTAAGATGTTTCCACAGTATATAAACTTTACACTTTACAGTCAGCTTACAATTATACATGAAAATTCCATTCATTCATTTCATTTCATTCCATTAAATAAATCCAATTAATAAAAAAGTGAAAGATCAAGGCAGTTTGGTTCTGGTCTCTATAATGATGCATGTAACGTATACAAAAAGTGTTGTGTCACAATAGACTGCATAAGAAATTACTGCTGACAAAAAGCCTTGGAATAGGGTTGTTGAATTATTTAAGGAATAACAAATGCCGATGCTCCGCGCTCATCCCCCCAGTGCCCTTTCCAGGGCTCTAAACCAGCCGACTCAACACAAACCTGACTGGAGCTCTTTCCGTATGCACCGAGGCTTGGGATGTAATTTGAACAACAACTGATTGCTGACCTCCCAAAACAGTTAATTAGGAACTTGTTTGAGTTTTGCAGACAGTTTAGGTTGAGCACATTTTATCAGCTTAATTGTTTGTATTTCCAGCCAAGCGTGTCAGAAATACATGGAAAAATCTAAGCTGATAGGTCTGAATGACCTCCCATCTGCCCTATTGAAGGGTGTTATTATCCTCATGCAAAGACTGCTACTTCAGCACAGAAAGATCTGTTTTAAAGACTACAAGAACAAGAGCTGGAATATATTTTGTCATTAGGTTTGTCCCTAGGGCTTTCCCTAGAGTCAAAGAAACTATAAAATGCTTTGAACTAGCCTATATGAGACAATATTACATGACTGCCATGTTAGTTTAATTATAAGGGAATTAATTCACTCAGTGATTATTTACTCACCCTCCCTCACCCTTTTTTCCTGTATAGCTTTCTGTCTTTTTGAACTACTTTTATGGAGCTAGATATTTTGGAATAACAAGAGGTTGAGTACATAAACTCCTCCTTAACATTTATTAGGTAAAGCGTTCAAAAACCATAATAATACATTCAATTTAAGTGCTTTATTGAGGACAACATTTCTGACATTCTGATTTTCACATGACCGAGTTTTCTCAATGGATGGTTATGGTGGCCTGAGGCATTCTGGAGTCTGAGAACTTTATTTGAACATGATTTAGGACACCATCACTTTTTAAAATTGAGTTGAACCCTCTCCAAACATATGACTGCAATTTCCTTTATTATGACAATCTAGTTTTTATAAGCATAGGTTTCATACAATGCCTGAAGCCAGAGAACATGTTATGACTTTCTCAGGCTTACCTGAGGCTGTTGGATACATTTTAGGGCACCTGGCAATTCAACAGTGTGCTCTGGCTTATCATAAACTACTCTGGAGCTGCAGGTTAAAAAAAAAAAAAAATCGAACTAACTAATATGTTATAAGAGGAACACTGTAAGAAGAATAGCAAGAATTGAGCTTTTAATATCAATGAGATATCAACACCAGGGGCAATAAGCGGGGCAGTCGTACCCATGCATGTAAATTTTTGCATATTTAAATATCGCATGACAACAAAACACACAAAATTTAAATTTCTTATTTGTAACAGAAACAAAACATTTTTTATTCAGAATGTTTGTAATTCAGGACAGGAAGCCTATGCTACTTTTAATAGTACTTACTACTTTCGAGTATTGTGATTGTCAAAACATTTGGTAAGTAAACAGAATTTTATGTCACAATGTTTACATATTGCAATAACTGATAGCCTACTGTTTTATTAGTGGTTGACAAATTTATTAAGCTTGCAATACAGTTCTTTGGAAGCTAGTTTCCGCTACTGAATAAAAAAAAAGGTATAACTGCAACTTTTTTCTCAGAATTGCGAGATATAAACTCACAATTGCATGTTATAAATTCAGAATTGTGAGTTTATAATGCGCAATTGTTAGTCGATAACTCGCAATTCTGACTATTTCTCGCAATTGTTTATATCTCGCATTTGTGAGTTTACAACTTGCAATTGTTAGTTTATATCCTGCAATTGTTAGTTTATAACTCCCAATTCTGACTATTTCTCGCAATTGTGTTTATATCTCGCAATTTTGAGTTTATATCTCACAATTGTGAGTTTATAACTCACAATTCTGACTTTATTTCTCGCAATTGTGAGTTTATAATGCACAATAGTCTATAACTCACAATTCTGACTTTATTTCTCGCAATTGTGAGTTTATAATGCGCAATTGTTAGTTTATAACTCACAATTGTTAGTTTATAACTCACAATTCTGACTATTTCTTGCAATTGTGAGTTTATAATGCACAATAGTCTATAACTCACAATTCAGACTATTTCTCGCAATTGTGAGTTTATAATGCGCAATTGTTAGTTTATAACTCACAATTGTTAGTCTATAACTCACAATTCAGACTATTTCTCGCAATTGTGAGTTTATAATGCGCAATTGTTAGTTTATAACTCACAATTCTGACTATTTCTTGCAATTGCGTTTATATCTCTCAATTGTGTTTATAACGTGCAATTGTTAATTTATAACTCGCAATTCTGACTTTATTTCTTGCAATTGTGAGTTTATAAAATGCAATTGTTAATTTTTAACTCGCAATTCTGACTATTTCTCGCAATTATTACATGCAATTGTTAATTTATAACTCGCAATTGTGTTTATATCTTGCAATTGTGAGTTTATAACGTGCAATTGTTAGTTTATAACTCACAATTCTGACTTTATTTTTCGCAATTGCGAGTTTATATCTCTCAATTCTGACATTATAATTCACAATTATGACTTTATTTCTCTCAACTGCGAGTTTATATCTCGCAATTCTGAGAAAAGAAGTCAGAATTGCAAAATGTAAACTTGTAATTGTGAGAAAAAAAGTCAGAATTGTGAGATAAAAAAATCATTTGGATAATCAGATACAGTAGCTAAATAAATTTTCTCAAGGAAAAGATCTCTCAACTAATGCTGTAAACGTACAGGAAGCCCTCTCAGCTGGAATTATTATGTTAAAATTAACAATTAACAACTGCAATTAATAATAGTTATCGCTAAGCTGACTGTGTCTTCTGAGCGTGGAAATTAATTTTTGCTCTTTATTTCCTTTTCTGTTATACATCCTGTTGTCACTGTTTAAATAATTAAATTCTAATGGATAAAGATGTACTTAAGTTAATCAGAGCTCAAAAAACTACAAGAATAACCTCTGTCCCTTCACTGAAGTCTTGATTAATAGACTCATTTAAACATTTTTGTGAGTCTATCAAGTTAACTTGTTGAATATTCCGAGTCTGTTCCCCTTGTGTTATTAAAATTACAGCAGGAAAATATTCTGACACAGCAGTTTATTACTCTTTGATATTGCTATTCATTTTCAGAAGAAATGAACCAGAGAGATCTATTTGGATCGTAGCGCTTTGCTGACTTCCATTCATTTAGCGTTATCATTTGTACTCCGGGGCTTGTTGATTAAACATGTTAATGCCAAACGATAAGAAAAAGCCAGAAAAATCCTTGCAGGAAAACAGTGAAAACACAAGCTAAAAACTGTAGTAATAACGAGGCTTACATCAGCTTACATTATCGCTGTGGTGCTGCTGACAAACTTTAACCCCTGCAATTAATTGCTCGTTCCAGCTGTATTTGGATTGCACCGGGTGTCTGAACCCCTATCTGGAGCCTGCAGACCCCAGTGCGAAAGCGGAGAGTGATTTTATCAGCGGGCTTACTCTGTCAGGACTCAGCTAGCTTTCGCCCCGTAATACCGTGTGACAGAGTGATTTAACGCAGTAAGGCTGTTGTCACTGGCTCCTAAATGAAAGCTGACAGGATCATGGGGTCTTCCTTTGCCTCCACAAACTGCCTGAAAGAGGAAATCAAACACCCAAAGAGATAGAAAAGCTAATAACATTAAATACTTGCCATGAGGTTGCCTAGCTGAAATAGTTTACTCTTGAATTACTGGCGTCAATGCCATGCTAACAGCATGTCTGATTGGTAGTTAAACCACAAGACCATTTCCCCGGCCTGGCTGCTGTAATTCCAAGGTGATTGTGGTTTTTTGGGTTTGTTTGGCTTAATCAAAAATTGCTAATATATCAATTTGTTACAGTGATGTTTAAGTTGCTTGAAATGTCAGATTCGCCACTCTTAACACTAATCTAATAAGCGGCTCGTAATTAATCATCTGGGTAGTTAATTAATTTAAAGTTCCCTGTGATTTAGAGGCAGAGTGAGAAACCTCACTGCTTTTATCTGTGTTCTGCACAAACTAAGATAGAGAGCTAACACTTTATAATACTAGTAAAGACTCATTCTGGTTTAGTTTAGGGTTATCTATTGTAGCTTAAAGTCGACATACTGTTACAGTCGACATACACTTCAAATGCGCACCGTTCACCATGATGATTTTGAATTGCTTGAAATATGATTGAAATTACTTAAAGGGTTAAAGTTCACCTAAAAATTAAAATTCTGTCATTAATTACTCACCCTCATGTCGTTCTACACCCGTAAGACCTTAGTTCATCTTCGGAACACAAATTAAGATATTTTTGATGAAATCCAATGGCTCAGTGAGTCCTCTATAGCCAGCAAGACAATTAACACATTCAATGCCCAGAAAGGTACTAAAAACATATTTAAAACAGTTCATGTGACTACACTGGTTTAACCTTAATGTTATTAAGTGATGAGAATATTTTTTTGTGCGCCGAAAAAAACAAAATAACGACTTTTCAACGATATCTAGTGATGGGAGATTTCAAAACACTGCTTCATGAAGCTTCGAAGCTTTACGAATCTTCTATTTCGAATCAGTGGTTCGGAGCGCCAAAGTCATGTGATTTCAGTAAACGAGGCTTTGTTACGTCATAAGTGTTTCGAAATTTCAGTAGTTCACATGACTTTGGCAGTTTGATACACGCTCCGAACCACTGATTCGAAACAAAAGATTCGTAAAGCTTTATGAAGCAGTGTTTTGAAATCACTGGATATTGTTGAATAAAGTCGTTATTTTGTTTTTTTGGCGCACAAAAAGTATTTTCGTCGCTTCATAACATTAAGGTTGAACCACTGTAGTCACATGAACTGTTTTAAATGCATCTTTAGTAGCTTTCTGGGCATTGAAAGTGTTAATTTTCTTGCTGTCAATGGAGACCTCACTGAGCCATCGGATTTTATCAAAAATATCTTAATTTGCGTTCTGAAGATGAACGAAGGTCTTACGGGTGTAGAATGACATGAGGGTGAGTAATAAATTACATAATTTTTGGGTAAACTAACCCTTTAAAAAAGGAAAATACTGCAACATGCAGCACAAGTCATATAGGCTACATAAAATTACAATGAGAACATTATATAATTGTATGTTTAAGACATGACTTTTAATGGTGAGACTTTTGTTTTTGTAATCAGTCTCTCAAAAATTATATGAAAATTTGGATTTAGATTTTTCAGCCAATATATTGGTTATTGGCTTCCAAATATAAAGATTATCGGTTATCAGTATCGGCCAAAATTTTCATATCGTAATATCACAAAAGTGTTTTAACTTTCGTTAAAAATGTAATTATCCCCTATTAAACTTTTAGCTTTCAAAACTTCATACTTTATACCTATACATCACCCCAGCATATCCCAGAGCAACATCTTTATTTGGAGAAGATTAACAAGTCATTTCCCAGCGAGATCCAGCCTGTGGCATACTGCCGTGCTTGATCCAGTGCAGTCGTTTTTTGTGTTCAGTTTAGTATGCATCTCCTGTTGTGACGGAGCGAGCTTCAATATGGTGGCAGAGCAGAGGCACCAAGGGCCAAGAGCTCGTTGGCACCAAACAATCATCTCTCAAAACTCAACAGACTGTTTCTCAGGCAGTGCTGTTTAATTGGCGCATTGTCGACCCTGCTAACAGAAACCGAGTGTTTATTAAACTTTTCTCAGGTCTGAGAAAGGTAGTGTCCAATTCTGTGTTCATCTGCCTCACCTTTATTTACAGTAGACGAGTGCTCCATCATGTTCATTGAATGCTATAGCGGTAGAGCTCCAATGATTCCCAGCGCCTATTAAATCAATGGAGATTCACTCCTGGGAGTGATACTGGAAAGAGAATAGCAAATGGTGCTCACATACTGTGAGTCTATTAAAACCCAGTGACAGAATACAATGAATAAGAATTATGGTGAGCGCCAAGCTAGCAATTATGAGCAATTCAGTGGCCTTCAGTTTTTGCATATTCTAGAGATGCTTGCAAATGAGCACGACCATTGCTTTTGCTATTTCTTGTGAAGCATGACATTAAAACTGACCAGAGTGTGAAGACCTAAAATGTAAACTTCTGTATTAGCAAATGTTTTTTGTCAGCTGAACCCCATGATCTCAGTTATTAGCCCCTGCTATTTTAAACAATACTTACCTTTACAAATATGATGTTTACACCTTTGCATGCTCACTGCAATGTTTCTGTTCATTCAGCGCTACCCTCACAGTGCATTATGGGTATTCTCTAGCCGGTGAGTGTTTTTTTTTTTTTTTTTTTTGCAGTTATTAGTTTATCCACAAGGTGGCAATCGTGCCCTGGGGGAGCTGATTCACAAGGTAGTCGAAGAAAAACTGCATAAACAGAACAGACCAGGGGTGCGTTTCCCGAAAGCATCTTTAGCAAACTATGGTCGCAAGTCCCATCGAACTCTATTGGTAATGATGAACTTGCGAACGGACCCTCCCCCCAAAATCAGGTCTCCATTAGGACCCCATGCAATCCCATAGGTTCAAATTGCTTTTAATAGGTACTCTCTTTAGCACCTGTTTACAATTCCTACAGAATCATGTTATGATAAATGCTGTTTCAACTACTTTATAATGACCATTTATGTTTGTATTAGTTGGCTTATATATTAGCATAGCATACAGATACCCGATTAGCCTGATAGCTTATTTTATACACGGATTTGAACTTACCCTATATGTATTTACAATCATCTTTAATTTAATTATGTGTTAAATTAAGTTTTAAATGTCCAAATATTTCAGTTATAAACAAAACAAATTGATGATGTTCAATTATTCACTTAATAGGCTATTATAATTATTATTTATTAATTAACAGTTAATCAAGAGAGATTATGATCAATTGATTTTATTATGCACTCATTTGCTATATGGGTATTTTAAATTAATATCACTCATATATACTCAGGATAATCATTAACTGACAGTTTGGGGAGACCCAGTTTCGAGGGAGGACCTGATTTGTCATGACACCGGAACGCATGCAAGCTACAGTGACAATGGAGGCCTACATAGATGAGAGATTGTGCGAAGAGGTTAGAAAGTACCCTCATTTGTACAACTCTAGCATGAAAGAATACAAAGGTGTTTACATGGGTTGTAACTCATGGTGAGAAACTGCGCATGCGTCGAACGCCTGTGTACGTGTACGAGTCAAATGAAGTATACATTGCAAAGCTGTGCGTTCGGCTGTGCTCATACGCTAGAAAAACTGAAGTATGCTTTCTGCTTAAGGGTACAGGGAGCGATTTCGAACACAGCCCTTAACATCATAGAAAGAGATTTACTTGGAGCTGTGAGTCTGACAATGGGCCCTATCATAAACCTGGCGCAATGTGGTGATGCAAGTGTTTTCTGCTAGTTTCAGCCCGACGCAGTTATCATTTTCATGTCAAATGCACTTGCGCCCAAGGGAATGGGAGATCAGACTCTGACTGGTTTATTGCACGTTACGCCCAAAACACACACATGACTCATTAAGAGACTAGGTATAACCCTTTTTCCCGTCGTTAAACTAGCAAAAATGGATTCGGACACGCCCTAAGTGCACTTGCGCCGTGCACTTTAGATCATGTGCTTAGATCGTTAAAATAGGGCCCGATGTGTCAAAATGAACTGAAATGTCCTGCACATTAATTATAATGCAATCTGGAAAATGCTGTTTACTACTGACCTCAGTAACAGTTGGCTGTGGTTGCCAAACACTGCAGCAACTTGGCACTTTACTCTGAATGTCCTGTCTTCCAAAAAGGTGACTTTGTCTGATAGCATAACCAGTGAGAGATGAAAACAACATAGTAAATTATAGGCAGCATGTTTTGAGACACTGTTATATAATGCAGTGAAGTCATAGAGGCAGGAAAAAACTATTTGGTGTCATAATACAATTTTCAATTTTAAATTCATGCCCATAGTTCTCTCTGGCTGAGAAAAATAATCAACAAAACACAAAAACATTTTTTTTTTTTTTTTTTTGGACAGCCAGTATTTTTCTTCTGCTGTCTAAAGTTACAATGCCTATTCTAGGTTGTTGATTTAGAGTTTACATGAATAACAAATGCTTACACTGTGGGTGTAAGATTAAGGGCAATTGTAATAATAGGAAGAGCTTATGCTTTTTTTCTTAGAATTTACAATGTAGGTACTACTTAAGACTCATATATATTCATTATTCTTAATAACTAAGAATAACTACAAATGTGAATACAAATACTAATATATTACTTACTAAAGTAATGATGTTACTTTAATGTGTGGTTTTATTTGAGATACATTATACTGTAAGTCCTTTACTGGAACAGTTTTGACACATTTAAATGTTTCTTAAACCAAAAGATGGCAGGTTATAGTAGTCTGATGGGAGAGTTATGAAGGGAAATGTAAAAAAAAAAAAAATGTTAAAATCGCTCCTGGTCATAGTATGAGGTGCGACAAGAAAAGGTGTCCCTCTAGTCTATCAGTCAGTTCTTTTACTAATGACTGTCCTGAGGGGGCAGCTCACATACATTGGTGTCCTACATTCAGATACGAGCAAGGGCGAAATCAATAGCCCTTACCAGAGGTAATATCTCTCACAAACAAGACTTGATTTAAGATTGGAATAAATCCTCTGATATTACAACATCAAAGGACCTAAAATTGTCTTTATAAAATATTACATTCTTAAAATAAATAATCATTCTCATTTTTAAAAAAGATTAAGATTGATTACAGTGAAATCTTGGCATAGTCAGCATGTAAACAGCTTCTTATTTTAAGTCCTATATGGACACGCAGTGTTGTTGAGCACAGAATTAATTGGTTTCCATTGACTCAGTCATTTATAGTAAACATTTAATTAAACAAATCTTTGGGGGTACATTGATAGCCAGGGGAATTAAGCCTGAATGCTCTGTGCCAGTACAAAAATCCATTATAAATGAAGCATCGAGGGTAAAGAACTACTAATTGCATCATAAAACTGGGCAGTGGTGATATGCTGCTAATTGCAATAGATTTGTCATAAAGAGAACCAGCATAATAAAGCTCTTAGTTCTGATATGAACGTCATCGTCCCAATGCTTCTTTCTACAGGAATAAATAATATAAATGATAATTTGATAATAAATATTTTTTGTCATTTACCAGTTTACTGACAAAAACCAATACAGATTGTCAGTAAATAAAGTATCGTTAAAACGATGAAAACAATATGCATTATAAATATTTTGAATAATAATTATTATTACACTGCTGGATTAAAAACAACCCAAGTTGGGTTGAAAATGGACAAACCTAGCGGTTGGGTTAAATGTTTGCCCAGTGTGCTGGGCAGTTTTATTTAACCCAACTATTGTTTAAAAATGACTTATGGCTGGCTTAAAATGAACCCAAAATAGGTTGAAAATTAAAAATCAGACACATAATTACTAGAGGCAACAATAATAATCAAAAGGGGAACATTTATTAATAAGCAATTTAATAAATGTTTATTGTTTAATTATAATTCATTAAACGTTCATTTATTTATTCTCTAACATACTTTGGGTTCATTTTAAGCAAACAATAAAGTCATTTTTAAACAATAGTTTAGTTAAATAAAACTACCCAGCAGGTTGGGCAAACATTTAACCCAACTGCTAGGTTTGTCCATTTTCAACCCGACTTAGGTTGTCTTTAACCCAGCATTTTTTTTTAGAGTGTATACTTAATAGTAAATCATTGTTTTTATTATCAGTCTGTGGCATTGCTAGTGCCATGCTTTAATGTAAATATAAATATATAGATTAAAAATACCTCTCAGTTATCAGAAGACTTGCAATAGCACAGAAGTCCTAATGAACTACTTGACTACTTAATGAAAAAATGATTGACAATTTATTTAGGTGTTTTTGGACTAGTGCTTGGGTCCCCATAGCACAATAAAGTATGACACACCACAAATAGCAGTTTTCAGAAATCCCCAGATACTGCTCGAGCCATTTTTCCAGATCTTGGTGTCGCTCATTTAGGCTTATTTTGTCAGGCAAGTTTTCTTTTCTAACGAGATTTGGTATCCCTGACATGGTTGTTTACTTGTTCTTTTACACAATTGTGATGCAGGACTGAATTATCCGCAAGAAGCACTCACATCACCACACATGAATCAGTAAATACACCTTAATGGATTTGTTTGAACTACTATGGATGCACAGAAAACTAAACCAATCTCTCCAAACTCAGAGGCGAGATTTGATTCTCAACCAGCTTTCAGGACTCCTGCCCATTAGTGTTGTTTACCTTAATACCACCAGACACATACCTGACATCTTCCTGACATCAACTTCATTCTTTTCACGTCTCCAGACATAAATGGGCTTTCAAACCTGCCCAATTATCATGTCCTGCACGCGGTGTCAACATTTTTACTCCACATTGTAACCCACAATGCATCAGCTCTCGAATAGCTGCTAGATTCCATTACAGGCGTTAAACGGGCCTATTAATTAAGTGATAAACTCTGGACACGACCGTTGTCGCTCGCGTCGCAGCAGCTAAAGGCTGTCTACACTGGACACGACAAAGCGAGCATTGCAAAGCATTTGTCCTTCGTGTCAGTACATCATAAATTGAATGAGGCATCAGTTTACACTTGGAAATTTGTCGTTCGCGTCGCGCCGCATCCTGCGTAGACAACATCACTGATTATAACTGGTTCTGTTGTCTTTTGTCATTTGATATGAAGTGAGGCTGTGAGGGATAGATTTGTTGTTTTCAATGGCATCCACTTTAAAAGCTGTATAAACCTCCTAAATCACATATAATTTTCCACAGTATATTTTTGTCTATACTGAAATTTCCTGGAAAGATATTGTTTGCTGTGTTTCATAAGCAGAACAATCCAAAAATGTTAAATAACAGCAGTACAACCCAAGGCCGTAACCACGTCTTGAAAATTTTTTTTTTTTAAATAAAGCATAAAGAAACAAAACAGTGAACGAAACTGCTGCTAATACAATGCTATATCAGATATGTACAATAACAATTGTAGAAAAAAAAATAACATTACAATGTTCAGAAATCAATTTCAATAGTACGTTGAGAACGTATGTTTAATGTGATAGTTTCATAATACAATATATTGTTAGTTCCAGTTTAGTGAATAAATTTATCGATCCGCAATAAATAATTTAATTCTCTAGTGGTCTAGTGGTAAGGTTTTTATTAACAGTATCAAAGGTTGCGTGTTCTAATCCGCCCACGCATAGTTTTTTTTCCTCATTGAAATCAAAGATGTCCATCAATGGTTGTATATCAAGAGCAGGGACACGTTTGTGTGCATTTGTTTTGTGGATTTACCGGAAAAACACAACCTCCGCAACCGCGTTAAGCAATCGATTGACGCGCCCGCGGCCCGTCTGTGCTGTAAAGATGTGTGCACGAGCAAAAAGAGAACGTAAACCCCGCCTACTTTTTAATTTGATTGGCCATCTCAATCATTTTGACATTGACGAGCGTTCTTAGACCGCTGAGGCAGACCAGACTAAAAATGTAACTTTTAAACCTTTTTGTCATCCTAACAACATGCAGAGTGCTGTAATGAAGTGCAGCAGAGCAGTGCAAGAATTTCAAATATCAAATAAACGATTTGGCTATTTCTAATTATTGAGGGGGACTTGTCCCCCTCAATGTCTATGGTGGTTACGGCTCTGGTACAACCCACTGAAGAGATGTCGATCCCTCACAGCCTCGCTTTCATTCCCGTTAAAAACTGAAGATGGCGCTGATGTGAATAAGGTCTATATTAATATATTTTCCAACATAGTTTGCAGAAGGTTAAAAGTTTACACAAAAATGAAAACCACAATAATTATTGCTGTTATTTCTCTTTCACAAACAACAGTTCATTGGGATCCTTGTTACCAAAAACATATGAGCCCACATGAAAAAAATACTATAGTAATTTATAGTAAATACTGTAGTGTTTTTGGACCATACTATAGTAAATTGTAGTATACTGTATAGTATTTACAACACTTTGTTAATGAATCCTACATCGTACTGTAGTATTAAATATAGTGAACTAATAAACTGTAATAAATACTGTAATATAGCCTACTTTAATTTGTAATACACTAAACTGTAGTGTATTGTAGCATAATATACCATATAGTTGTAGAAAACAGTATTAGGTTGGGTAATTTGTTTATATAACTATAGTTGTTATATTACCACAGCAACTATAGAATTACCACAACACATTAATTGAAGTATGGTTCAAAAACACTATATTATTTACTATAAATTACTAGTATTTTTTCATGACCATAAATGTAGTCCAAATACGCTATATTACAAGTCTTCTGAATTTATAAGATAAATTTGTAAATGACAACTTTTCCTCACACAAAGCGTCTCCAGAAGACTCGAAATAGGAGTAGTGTTTTATTTTACAAGTTTTATTTGTGAGTAAACTATTGCTTTAAGAAAATGTATAGCAGTTGATGTTTCAGAAAAGCATTTTCTACATGTTCAAACTCCTTCCTGCTGAATTTATCTTTGAATGTGTACATGTATTGTTCCAGTGCATTATGTTGTGTTTATTTTTAATGAGCAGTTTGTATTGTAAATATGATGAAGACCTGTTTAGTGAGTGCGCTGGGAACATGTACAAATCTCTAAAAGAGGAAATTCTCAGTGGAAATGATGAAACACTGAAAGACACTTAAAATAGTCTGTTTCATTCTGATGTATGATTTATTTTAGAGTCAACTTCCGACCTTGCCAATGTCCTTTATTAGAGGAAGAAAGGGTTGATTATATTTCTACATGAAACCAATTATAAGATTATTTTTAGCATTATTATCCATTTATGTCAGGAGGACACTTTATCCGGCAACTAGACCATTGCATTATTATTATTATTATTATTGAACATTACCATCTCAAATGTCTAGAAATAGAACTTCAGTTAAGTGTTTGCAGATAAACCTATATCATGTGACCGTGAAGGGCACAGGAGAGATATTGGACTATTTATGCTCTATTGAAAGTCCAGATTTAGCTGCACATCATTGTAAATGTAATTATTTGTTTGTTAGCAGAAATCTTTACTTTAATAACTAGACATCTTACAAACAGAAAATCACTGCACCTTCAAAACATTCTGAAACTTTATATAACGATCCTGGTACAACTTGCAATATGATAAAAATACTTTTTCCATGCCAAGCTTCTGTTTCTGTAGCTGAAAGGTCACTGAAACACAGAAAGCTTTGAAAACAAACCAGGGTATTAAACAACATTTTCACTAGAAAACCATTATGTTTTAGGTTTATCATGCCATAATGACAAACATATAGAGACAAATTCAATTTTAAATCTGTGGCTGCTTTTGTGACCAAATTGTAATGCAGTCTTGCCGTTTCGTGGGTTTTTAGTCAAAGAAATCTGTCAAAAGAAGAGAATAAAGCTTGTACACAACTTCAACAATAAGTTTGGAAACCGAGGCAAGGCAAGAACTTCTTGACATATGTGGCTCCCAGCTGCATCCAGAACAGCCATTTCAAATGCTTCTCTGAATATCAGGGTTGTCTTTGCTCAGATATGTTTTTCTGTAGAAACATGTGGGGGCTTTGCTGTGTCCCCACAAACCCCTGGTGTAGCTTTTGAAAGGATGCATGCTGGGTATGAGAGCTGACCATCCTCAAAGACCTTCGTTAAGAGCTTCCCAGGATGCAGCAGTGCTGGGAAACATCAGGATAACAAACAATTGTTCCTGAAAGCTCAAAATGCTCATCCAGCAATAAAGGAATGGCTGGTGAGACCGTGGGATTCGTCTCACCGTCTGTGTCAGGGGAAACGAAAAGCATCTTAAAGGGACCCCTTACAAAAAAAATGAGTAAAGTTCAAGTATATTTTTAAGTATACTTTTGATATATATTTATTATATTTGCAAATTTTATTTACACACAAATACATTACTATTCACATTTCTTTAGAGGGTAAACATGCTAAAAACAAACTTTAATATATTGTATTATACATTTTATATTCAATGAGTCACATTTTTTGAATGCTCTGCCAGAATAGTGCGACACCTACATTTCTGACAAGCTGATGAAAGTCTACTAAACAAACACCTCAATGAAAGCTTTAGTGTTTTATGTTGAAAGGGGCGGATCAGAGCAGTCTTCCTCCTGTGCATCATGATGAGCCACAGTAGCACAGCAGAACCTTCCCCTCCACACTGCCCACCTCATAGTTATAATCCCACGTCAACTCCGTTCCTGCCTTGATGCGCCTGATAAAGAGAGAAGAAAGGAAAAACAGGATACAAACACATTAAGACCTTGTCCACACTAATACTTTTTCGTTTGAAAATGCATATTTTTCTCTCTACTTTGGCCTTCACACTGAGAAGGCATTTTTATTACAGAAAGCTTTTTGAAAACGCACTCCAAAGTGGATCAATTTGAAACCGCTGCCAGAAGAACTGCGTGATATCTTTATTATGTTTTCAAATCCATCTGGATTAATGTAAACATAGCTTAAGATTCTTGTCTGCAAGGCAATTAATACATAGCTAAGGGGCTGTTCACACAGAATGTGTTTTACCATTCTACTCCTTTACTTTTTCCTGTTATTGTGCACGAGGTCTCGCGCACAATGAGAGGCCAATAATACAGAATGCATTTTTCCATTCCACTGTGCTACGTTTTCATTGTTTTTCTATGTAAACATTTTTCAAAGTGACACAACGTTCTAAAAACATTTAAAAAATGCATCTCTAGACTTTCAGTTTTTCCTCTAACTGCAAAAAATGCACTCTGTATCAGGACTTAAAGGGTTAGTTCACTCAAAAATGAAATTTCTGTCATTAATTACTCACCCTCATGTCGTTCCAACCCGTAAGACCTTCCTTCATCTTCAGAACACAAATTAAGATATTTTTGATGAAATCCGAGAGGTTTCTGAACCACACATAGGCAGCAACGTCACTGTACCTTTCAAGGTCCAGAAAGGTACTAAAGACATCGTTAAAATAGTCAATGTGACTACAGTGGTTCAACCTTAATGTTATGAAGCGACGAGAATACTTTTTGTGCACAAAAACAAAAAAATAATGAATTTATTCAACAATTTTCTCTTCCCTGTTAGTCTCCTCCACTGTTCACGTTGTAAACGCAGTGCAGCGATTCTGGGTTCTAGGGTTGTCTAGGGTTACATAGAAAAACAATGAAAAATTTGTGCAGTGGAATAGAAAAACACATTCTATGTGAACGGCCCCTAAGAATTTAGTTAATTAATGATTATGAATCATGTCAGGGTTTTCCACTCAGTAAACATCACTCATTTTTAAGTATATCAACACAATTCAAAAGATAATCAAGCTGTTATAAATCAAGGAACTGACTTGCTGGCAAAGAACGCCACCCATAGGAACCGGAGATCATGAGTGTCCACAAGGACGTTCTGGACAAACAAATTTGGATTGCAGCTATGCTGTTGAGAGAGGCAGAATTAATGGTAAAACAAAAAAATCTAAAACTCTATAAATTATCTAAAATTTTTACAAACTCGTATTATTGTGGGCACATCATGAAAGGCTGGGTTTAGCTTACATTGATGTAGCGGCCGAGGTTGCCTTCTTGTCTCGCATCAATGATGTAACAGGTCTCCTCACCATCGAATAGTCTGCGGGTGTTGGCAGGCAGAACTGTCCTCATTTTCTTATTTTGCCCTTCAGTGGTTTCTGGTGGTTTTACTCTTTTCTGGCAAAGTTACGCTTTGGACCTGAAGTTTTCTTGACCTAGAGACAAATTATTGACTCAGCAAATTCAATGAAATGCTAAAAGCATAAGATGAATAAAGATTCCTCAAGAGAATAAAAACTGACCGTCCTCTCTCATTTGTTTTGTCACTTTCTTCTGAGCATCTTTAGATGCTTCATGTGGCTTATGGGATAGTATTGTCTTGCCTAAGGACTCATCACAGACAGAACAGGTAAAGAGGACAGACCAAGAAAAACATCAGGCAAGATTGCTACATAATAGAGCAACAGGAATGATGCAAAAAAGTTGCTAGATTTCAACCTACTGTATTTACCTTATTGTCCATGGCTGTAACCCAATTTGCATGCTATGCATCCTAAATTGGATTTAGGATTAGTTTGTCTTGAATCAAAGACAAAGCTAAAGCAACTACATGAACGTTTAAATGTTGTCGGACATGAAGTAATAATAAAATTATAAGCTACATGTGGCTCAAACAGTAGATCATGGTGCTAACAATGCCAAGGACATGGGTTCGATACCAAGGGAATGAATGCATCAACTTATGAAATGTACAACTTGAATGGAACTTGAATTAGATAAAAGTGTCTGTCAAATGCATAAATGAAAATTATATGTCAATTTTAAGGTCATGTCAACATAAAAATAAAAATAAATAAAAACAGAAAAAATTCAGTTACACAAACAAGTGAAAAGACACACAATTGCTTGGTTATATGTTCATTAGTCATAAGGCTGAATATTTACACACTCAACACACCTTCACAATTGCAAGAGTCTTCTTGGTAGAGAGTATTTTTCCGCAACGGCCATGTTTTCACAGTTATGGTCTTGTTGCTTTCAACCTCTGTGTCCGAGCAGTACACTTCACTCTCATAACCCTCTTTCAGGTTCTCCACCCCCTCAATAAAGTCAAGGTTGGCCAAATACTCATTGCCAGACATTGTGTCATCTTCATTCACTTCGTCTTCATTTACTATTTTTCCTGTGAGGTGATAAATGTAGATGATAAGTAAGTCAGTATGTTTTGGTCTAAAAAGTGTTTGATTCAAATGCATGATTGCTTACCAGTGATAATGCACACAAATGTGCCCTTGGCCACATCATCTCTGCAGCGGATGCCCCACCCCTTTTGCCGTGTCATAAAGAGCTCCAGCCGCAGCTGCAGACCGTGCTGAACCAACCTGTTGCTGCACATTCTCGGGTCACAGCGGCACAGACGGTTACACTCGTACACCCTACAGGGATGGAAAGAGAGTGAGAGAGAAGAGCGAGGGTGTTTGAAAATGTGTAATGTCATTTTTTTAGTGTTGTGGGTAATGCATTACATATAAACACAAGTTAAGCAATCAAATTACTTTTTTAAAGTAATGAGTAAAGTAACCCATTGCTTTTAAATTTAATAAGTAATGCAAGTTAGTTATAAATTTTAGTTATAGACTAAATCTGAGCAAACAAGAAAGCCCAGCCCAGGTGAGAAGAAGTAATGCAAAAATAACGTAACGCATTACTTTCCATTAAAAGTAACTAAGTAACACAAATAATTACATTTTAGGGAGTATCGCAATATTGCAATGCATTACTTTTAAAAGTAACTTTTTTATTTCTGAGGTGAGAACATGATACACTACCATTCAAAAGTTGAAGTAAGATTTTTTTTTCCCACAAGGTCAGTAAAACATTTATAATGTAACAAAAGCTTTATATTTCAAATAAATACTGTTCTTTTGAACTTTCTATTTATCATAGAATCATTAAGATTGAAAACCATTACATTAAATTGTAATAATATTTCATAATACTACCGAATTTTTGATAAAATTAATGCAGCCTTGGTGAGCATAAGAAGCTTCTTTCAAAAACATTTAAAATTATACTGACCACAAACTTTTAAATAAAAGCGTATCCAGTTATGCACTGACCTGGACCAGATCATGATTATAATATTTGTAAATAAAATGAACACTGTAACAATGCAATACATCTGATTTTGGTGAGGCAATTCTGTCGTAATTAAACAAGAATTAGACAGACAGAAAAACAGACAGAGGTTGTTTCTAACCCTGTTGGCAAGCTTGTTGGCAACCTCTTATGTGTGTATCCAGCACTAACATCAACTGGACCGCCACTGCATAAGGACGTGGCCTCAATGGTCAGCTGGTGGCATGCGGACTTTGACCTGTCACACATTCAAATACAACATGTTTGTTAATGATATCCATAATTTAAAATTCAATCCAATTTATTTTGTCAAATAATTATGACTTGTTGGTAACCTAAAATCAAACTTTTTCAATCATTGAGTCATTATATCCAGGTAAAAACAACAACAACAACAAAAAACATTTTATCTGTAAAGCCATGTTTAGTGTAAGACATTTGAAGAATTATGATTGCTGGTTAGGAATTGGTAAAAACATAGACAAACTTCTGTGTCTAAATCAGGGATGGGCAACTTTGGTCCTGGAGGGCCACAGAGTTTAGCTCCAACCCCGATGAAAACTCACCTGCTTGTAGCTTTCTAATAATCCTGAAGACATTGCTTAGCCTGTTAAGGTGTGTTTGATTAGGATTTGGAGCTAAACTCTGCAGGAAAGTGGCCCTCCAAGGCCAAAGTTGAACATTCCTTTAATTTTGCAAATTTGCACAGAAATACAGACTCAAAAAAAAAAAAAAGTACCTGTCCCAACAGCCATCTGTGCAGTCACAGCCGATCAAGAAGTCTAAGCTTGTATTGATGGAAACACCTGTAGCTGGAAATCTGTCTTTGGTGTAAGAGACATTAGGAGTAGGCTTATTGTCCACTTCATTAACACAAGGCAACGGCAATGCCTCCCTACCCTCTGAGATGTCCGGCAGGTAGAGGTGAGGCCAGTCGAATGATGTGGAAGGGGGTTGGGTGCGATTCACAAGGACAAACGGGTCCATACAGAACATTTCCAGGAAGATGAAGTCACAGCGTGTTTCAAACAAGTATTCTTGGACTTCCTGCATGTCACACAGACTCCGTCCACACGGAGAGCGATAGAAAATGTGGGAAAACACCTAAAGAGAGTGAATGATTTCACTACAGAGAAACCCCTCCATTTAAAAGTATGGGGTCAGAAAAGAAATTAACACTTTTATTAACCAAGGATGCATTAAATTGATCAAAAGTGACAGTAAAGACATTCATATTGTAACAAACTATTTCTATTTCAAATAAACACTGAAAATTCAGCTTTGATCACAGGAATAAGTTACATTTTAAAATATATTCAATAGAAAACAGTTATTTTGAATTGTAATAATATTTCACAATATTCCTGTATTTTTGATTTAAAAAAGCAGCCTTGCTCAACACAAGATACTTCTTTCAAAAGCGTTAAAAAAAAACGTACTGACTTTAACTTTTGAATGGTAGCGTACATGCAGTGTAGTTGAATGCCAAATGGATCAACTTCCTCACCTTTCCTTTGATACGCCTCCGAGCAGTCATTCGTTGAAACTTAAAAAGCAATGGAATAAGAAGTGGATTTTGACCATGATGCATGTTGACCTGAGACGGTCTTACCCTATCCAGACATGCTGAACAACAGCGATGATACAAGTTTTTGGACTTGTACTGGTCTTGCTCTGAAATGTGCTCTTCTTCCTCAGAAACATACACCTCTTCCTCATCAGGGGCGGGTCGTTTTGCATTTCTAGAATGTAATGTGAGATGGTTGGTGGTTAGTATTCCATCCCATCCCATATTTAACCAGTACAAGCCCATTACTCACCTTAAATTTGAGGTACTGATAGTTGTAGCAGATTTTACAGTTTGAATACAACCCTTCGACACACCAACAGCTGGTAAGATGGGTGCGAGCATAGACAACTTCTGGAGGATGACCTTAGGCTGGAAAGCTGACAACATGATATTTTGAGGGGAGATAGATGGTGTTTTGGTGACTGTGGTATCAGATTGTGGATCAGACGCTGAGGCAACTTTTGTCGAGGAGGAAGTTGTGTTGTGCTGAGGCACGGCATTTCCTGATAAACAAGAAGCAGAATTGGTGATAAATACTAATACAATAAAATCATACACAATAAAAATGTATAAAGTAAACCAATTTTGCAAAAGTGCAAAAGAATACAACTATAAAGAATCAGAACATTTTCAAACAATATGTAGATTTCTTTTCTGGTCTGGCATGTTTTAGTCCAGGGATGCGCAGCAGCACACAAACATTTTTAAATATTAAAAACAAAACGCTTCAGACCATGCCCTTAGATCATTAAAATAGGGCCCTAAGTCTCTAAGTATTTATGTATTTGATGTCATTTGATAAACAGTGAGTACAACAAAACTAAAAGGCTGTTTGAAAATAGTTAAAAAGTTCTGAATTTCTTCTCTGAGACAAGTGGGTGTCAGAAACAGAAAATTCTGCAGCGCTGCTTTGTGTACAGGGGTAACCACTGTATTTGTTCTTCTCAATAAGCTTCACCTACTGAAAGACAGTGAATATGTATTTTCATTCAGCCTGTTTGTCGTTCCTATTCTGACCGAAGCGAAAACTGGACCAAGTTTTTATAGACCATTGTAATATATGCAGAATTAAGGCATGTTCACACCAAGGACGATAACTATAAAGATAATGATAAAGATATAGTTCTAAAAATCATTCTCAATATTAAAGAATAGCAGAGTTCACACCACAGCTACATAGAGAAACTATATTGTTGGAATCACTTTCAGAATGATTTTATCCAGCTGATGAATGATAAAAACATTGGCAGCCAATCAGGATCCATCCTACTGTAACAAGCTTTTAAAATGACAGAAAAGCATGCGTTCAGAATAAACAGAATGATATCATTCGCTGATGTGGACGCTAATATAGTTATCTTAATAGTTATCATTCTTGGTGTGAAGGGGCCTTAAGTCACTGTTTTTCAAGTGCCCAAGATAACTATAACGTGCACGATAAATATTGCAATATACCATATTACTGAACACGGACACATGTCTAGTTGGGAATGTGCATACAAGAAACAGGAAAAGTGAATGAATCACAAACACAAAAAAAGCTACCTGTTTTATCAGTTTTCTGTGGAGGTGCTTGTTGAGATTTCTGTTGAATGGATTGTTGTGTTTTCTGTTGAGGTGATTGTTGCATTTTCTGCTGTGTCTTCTGTAGAGCAGCTTGTTGCGGTTTCTCTTTAGAAAGACGTTTCTTGATATTTGCAATGTGTTTCAACAGGTCTGAGCCTTTATAAACCCACTCTTTTTGCTTGTCTTTCTGAAAAAAAACAAAACAACAACAACACATTTATCAGCATCAAAATTGCAGGCTTTGGTATTATAGTGATGTCTAAAAAAATCAATGAGATACAGCCTATAAAATTCACCAACATATTTATCTACAAGATCAGAATTTCCTAAAATCACTTTAGAATATGAAACTTTAGAATATGAAATATGCTGTGACATTCTCAATAAGTACTCACTGACTTTCATGTCCCTTTGCATAAAGGCACTAAATTGTTATAAAATTACACTACACTAAATTTATAAACAGGTAGAGATTTTGGACTATCGTCTCTATTGCGGTTATGCAATAACGTTAGGGTTAGCATATAGCTCATTTTAGTATATGCGTGCGCTATCTGAGAGATGGTTTCTCAGTGGTATCTGAGAGACAAGCTCACATAAAGCCGCTGCTTATAAAGTGTGTGAGAACCGAAGAGTGCTTTTTGCCACCTAGATGGGCTTGAACGGTTAAATACACATACCTATGTGTCAAAGTGACCATGTATTTGCAAATAAACACAGTTGAATCAACTCCACAGCAACTACATACATTTATCCACTAATCATTCAGAAACGTCCAGATGCATTCTAAAAGTTGTAACTTCTTCCTGAGTCTCTCCATCAGTGTCCGACTCCGGTTTGAACAATGTAAGGCTGAACACCATCACTGACAATCCTCATTTTGGCTGCGTGAGATTCTCCAGCTTTGTTGTTGTTGAGCAACTGAAGCGCGAGCTGTTAAAAGGGGCATTATAGATCCCCTTTAAATGAATGTGAACAGTTGAGAAAGAAAACACACAAGTATATTGGATCCGTGTAGTCGGTCTTAAAGTGACAGCATCCAAATTTACCTGCTGTTATTATTAATGCTAATCAAACAACAAAAAAGAGAAAATCTCTCACTGCTCTTGACTGAATCACTTTTGTAAATGTAATAAGAATAAATGTATATTTAAATTACACAGTAAAGACTATGCGTTGTTTTTTATACATTTGATTACTTTATACATTTTATGTAGTATTTCTTATTTATAGTGCTTGGAGTTTTTCAGGTTGATCAATTTCATTTATCACTGTTTACTTGTCTTTAATAAGCAAGTTGAGAGGTTTTTTTAGGCTAGTATTAGTTTTTTTAAATTATATTGAAAATTGTGATAAGAATTATAAAATTTCAATGGTATAAAAAATTTTGATATAAAAACTTTATTTAAAGCAAAAATAACTATATTGTGATATATACTGTGAAATAAAATGAAGATTTTGGTCATATCGCCCACCCCTAGTTTACAATCAGGTTCACAGAATAAAACTAGCAGACCACAACGGACTTAGTTTCACCTTATAGCAGATCTGGATCAGGCTGCCATCCAACTGAAGCACCGTGCATTCCTCAAACTTGCCATTTCGCATCGCCTTGGTGTCTTGCCCTATGCGAAGCACCACAGCAATGGGGTTGGGATAGACAAGAAGATATTCCTTCACCTGCAACCGATTTTCCTCATCTTCAATGTCCCTCCACACCTTTTTCACTGCAAAGAAAACAAACGTTAACAAAATTCACTTCTAGAAGTCAAGCGTTTTCAGGGGTTTTAAACAAAGACTGAAACTGAGTATGAAAGAGAATCTCTTACATTGTTTGCAGACAACATGAAGTTCTGGCAGTGCCAGATATGCTGCCTGGCCATCATCATAAAACACCAAGAACCTGACAGAAACATTTAGTAAAACTTTAAAAAGATAAATCTCATCTTTAGTTTTTGAGAGAAAAAAAATAAAAAAAAACTTTCTACATGTATATGACATGATTAAAAATAAAATAAAATGCCATTATGCTAATTATTTCATTTAGTGTTCCATGGAAAAAACAAAAAATAGATTAGTACAAATGACATATATGAATATTTGAGTGAACCATTCCTTTATCATAAATTCACCTCATGCGATTCTTGCGCTCAGGAAGCTCAACCAGCACGGCAGCATTAAACAAGATCTTTCCTTTTTTATCTTTGTTGCTGGCCACAACACGACAGCCAATGAACAAATCCTCAAGAACAGGATGCTTTTCAGAGGCCACATGATGAGCAGGCAGCACAATCTTTTTACCCTTCTTAAACTCCACTTTATATTTGTGGCCCTTCTCTAAAATGAAAAGAAGATGAGACAGGTCAGATTATTTCATTTATAACCAATTTAATACCACAATGAATGAAAAGAAATGTCTGCTTAGTACAAAGACACAACCAAAACCTTTTTTGTTTTGTTTGGTAATACACAGAATAGATCATTCTTACTCGCCGTTTGGACTACTGTTCCTCGACACCACAAGTTAGATTTCCTTTTCCCCAAAACTCCCATGCTGACCTCGAGTTTCATCTCTTTATGAGATGAAGGCTTGGAACCTAAGAAGATCAGTGACAGAGGACAAATACAGTTACAGGGTTCCCATTCTTTTTCAGAGATCATTTTCCATGACTTTTCCAGGATAGTTCAACTTCATTAAGACAGGAATAAAATACTAGGATCACAGATTCACGGCCAAAAGTAATATATTCCAGAAGTCTTAAAAAAAGAAGAAGTTTTATTTTATTTTATTTTTTAATTACTATTATTCAGTATTCAGTCATTGTACTTCATTGTTTTTTCTTTTTTGGAAAGCAGACTTTCTATATTCATCTTAAATTATGTTAGAGCTATTCATATCATATTAATAAACTATTTAATAAAATGCTACTAACAATTATTAGTAATAATCTAATGTATTAATATATTAACAAACAAACATAAATAATGCTGTGAGTTTAATGTTTTACAATAATTACAATATCGAATAGTAAAAAAAGCAAAGATACTTTTAAAATTAAACTAACACCGCCAGTAGGTGGCAGCAACGATTCAAATAAATCGTTTAAAGCGCTTATTCATTTTCGACAAGCGGCAACCTCCCCCAGTTTCTCTTGAAGCCAATACGGAAGATTATTTTGTACAATTATAAAATAATAATATATACAATTATAAAATATGGCTTGCTGCGTTAATGGTCGAGACTCAAGACAGATGTGCGTCTGTGTAGATAAACAGTGAAGATAAACAGTGAGAACACACGTTGTTGGATCCTGGCATTGGCTAAAAGTTTTGTTCCTGAGATTTACTACAATGATAATGGGGGGAGGATATAAGACTGCTGCATTTTGAAAAATTATACTTTGGACGCGGGCTCATTTGTTTGTGAGATATATATGATCATATACAGTTTTACAACATAAACGCTGCTTGGGTTGCATGATTTCTTGAAGAACGATGATGGAGAGCAGATCATTCAGAAGAAATGTGATGCAAACAATGGATAATATATCAATATTTCATGGATTTAACGCTTTGGTGGACAAAAAGTACTGTTTTTTGTTTTTCAATGGACACTCATGGACATTTTAGCCGAATGCCACGGATTGGATTCATCTCGCGATCGCTATTTCATAAAGGTATCAAGTCCCGTTTGATTTTTCATGTTGTTATTTGCACACCAGACACAAATTACAATTACTGGTGCTGGAGCATCTATCGTAAAAAAAAAAAATAAATAAATACACCGTATATTGACAGCAAACATTTAGAATTTTCAAATGATATAACTTGTTATCTTTATTAATATTTTAGATAGTATCTTAGATAGATAGATAGCTCCTTCGCCTGCTAACATGATCATGTCATGCTAGGCGGGCGTGGTTTCAGTAATCAGGCACCTCAGTTCCAACCACGTCCCGCCTCTTTGCCCATTTTCAGTTATCCGGGAGTGACGTGCGGTGACGTGCTGCTAAGATGGCAGCGGCCTCATTTTGCTTCAAAAATACTCTTCAGAAATCTACTGGTGACGTCACGGACACTACGTCCATATTTTTTTTTTAACAGTCTATGATTTTCGAACGAAGCGAATAAAGGTATTTGAATCACTTTCTAAAAATTGGTGAGATTAATTCACAAACGAACCCCTACTTTGTATTGCTAAGAAATTCTGCTTTGTTTGGAACTATTTTTGTTGGTGAAACCGACAATAATTTGTCTAAAACACAAGTCGCTTATATTAACTTCTTGTTTAGTGAACTGTTGCAGAAAATTAACATTACATATGCAATCGCGCTTTTATTAAGTTTATATAAATACTATTACCGTAGTGATCCACACCCCTAATCTGGGGCGCAGGATTATGTTGAGGGTGCTGTCTTATTTCCCCACCACATTTGGCAACAATATCGAGTCTATAAAACATGACAAAACTCTATGAAGATGTACAACAAGCGTATCGGTGAGAACACTCGTTTAAACAGCATACACACCAGGATATTTCACTGCACATCACATTTGACATTATTGATACTGCTTGCAATCGCAATGCAACGGGACATAAATTAAGCCTTTAAATAAAAGGGTTATTGAGCTGTTTACACTGTCATATACAACAGAAGAGCCTGCACAGCGACAGGAAATAAAAACTGAACACAGAAGACCTGCCTACCTTTCATAACACCGAAGTTGACGGATTCTTTACGCACACTGCATGCAACGGTCACAATATGACGTCACATTCCGCGCGTACGTAAAAAAAACCCAACAATATATAAATAACACCTTTTTTTTTAAATAGCCAACAAAATAGTTTATTACAAATAAATTACTTAATGCTAAAAATGATAAATGTAAATTAACTAAACTTTGTTTACAACACTAGTCTGAGTGAACTTGTGATTCACTGTGTGTCGTGGCATCGCATTTTGACTTCCCATATCGCTCAGAACTATAAAAATTAGGAGGACTAACGTTACTTGAAAGGATTGAGATGCAACACGTTCCAAAATTTTTTTAAATTATTATATAATAAATGATTAAATGATAAACAGATTCGTTAATGTTTTGTCTTGTCACATTGACAGGCACGAATTACATTAGATGTAGGCTAAATTATAGGCAAATTCTAAAGCGCGAAATTAAACAAAAGTTTATTAGTTTGCATCCCTGGATATTTCTGGATATTCAGCTGTCAATTATTAAATGTTGAGTTTAGCTACTTAGCCTACATCTTGCATAATCGTAACTGAAGCGTTGCGTTGAGTTAGGATACTAGTTAAAGGGTAAGTTCACCCAAATATGAAATTTCTGTCATTAATTACAAACCCTTATGTTGTTCCAAACCCATAAGACCTTCATTCATCTTCGGAACATAAATTAAAATATTTTGATGAAATCCGAAAGGTTTTTTTATCCTCCATCGAAAGCAAAGAAATTACCATATTCAATGTCCAGAAAAGTAGTTAAAATAGTCTACGTGAGGTGGTTCAACCTTAATCTTATGAAGTGATGAGAATACTTTTCATGCGCAAAAACAAAACAAAAATAACGACTTTATTCAACAAATTCTGCAAATTCTTATTCATCAAATTATTCAAAGTCTCTCTCCGTCTCCCCTCTGCTACGATAATAATGAGCCGGCGTTCGGACGTAAACAGGGAAACGCAGCACTGCACCAACTGCTTAATAGACTGACAGGGAAGAGTAAAACTCATTGAATATAGTCATTATTTTTGTTTTGTTTTTGCACACAAAAAGTATCCTCATCGCTTCAGAACATTAAGTCACATCGACGGTTTTAACAATGTCTTTAGTACCTTTCTGGACATTGAATGTACTAATTTTGTTGTTTTCAATGGAGGATAAAAAAAAATCTCTCGGATTTCATCAAAAATATCTTAATTTGTGTTCCGAAGATGAACAAAGGTCTTACGGGAGTGGAACAACATGAGGGTGAGTAATTAATGACATAAATTTCATTTTTCGGTGAACTAACCCACTTTAAAATGAAAATTACCCCAAGCTTTATTCAACCTCAAGCCATCCTAGGTGTATATGACTTTATTCTTTCTGATGAACACAATAGGAGTAATATTATTTAATATCCTGATGCATCCAACAAAGTTTATTCTCATCCATCAAGCAAGCACAGCCCTCATAGGTCCAGCCTAGAAAAGATAGAAGACATTAACTCTCATCATACCGGTGAAGGCAGATGATGGCAGAAGCATTCAGATGCATCTTTGACTGATATCTGTCTTCTCCCTGTGCCTTTTTTAGTGGGAGAGTCACATTAGGAGATGATATCTCTCTGTTGATGGGACAGAAGTAGAGAGGGATGACCCAGTAATGATATCTTGACTTAAGTGTGAGCGATTGCTCACTCTGGTCCACGTGCATTGCTGAGAACAGCGAGATTACTCTTCATGATCTTCCAGAGCCGGATTCATGGCAAACATTTGTCTTTATTCTCCGTCTTTAATCCTGCAGAGTTCATGGAGAGGAAGGTCTCAGTATAAAAACAGCTGTGAAATGTTAATGTTTACACTGCACTTAAAAAGAGAGCAGATGTGCTTTATGCTATGCAAACATGACCTTATTAACAGCCAATTTCCAAGATAACCTCTGAAATATTAAGACTTTTTGAGGTGCACAGTACAAGGCCAAATAACAAGCAAAGAAGTCACTTCCCATTGATTTTGATCATGTATAGTGTTAGGGAGTAACGTTAACTACGTTCTTTCAGAGGCTTAGATGTTGTGGAGCTTCTCCAGTAACAAGCTACTTTTTCCAATGAGTAGCAGTATGTCGTTTTTTGTATCACATAGTTTGTACAAGTGTTTTTATGTCAGTGTTAAAATGGAAAAAGAAAAGCCTCGATTAGATGGAAAGTCAGATTCATCTGTTGGTTCATTCAGACCGTTCACTGTTTGATATGAATACCTGAATACTCAATTTAATCAAACAGTTCACTTTGTGCATCTGTGTATTCATATACACAGCCACACGACTACAAAAGGCAAATGTATTTCGCCTTTTACAACTTTTCACAGCTTTTGTGATTCGTTTTTCATTGTTCACATTGTTGTTCTGCATGAACATGAACTGTCTGAACCACAGATTAATTTGAGACCCTGAGACATTTTACATCTTTTTCTTTTTAATCTCTGTGTTTTATGGAAGCTTGTTTCCACCACTGAATAAAAAAGAAGGTAATTGCGACTTTTTATCTCACATTTTCTCAGAATTGCGTGATATATACTCACAATTGCGAGTTAGACAGTCAGAATTGTGTGATATACAGTAAAATCGCAATTGCGTGTTATAAAGTCTTAACTGTGAGATATAAACTTGCAATTTTGACATTTTTCTCAGAATTGTGAGTTTATATCTCACAATTCTGACTCTATAACACGCAATTGCGAGTTATAAAGTCAGAATTGTTAGATATAAACTCACAATAAAAACAAAAAAGTCTTTTTTTCCTCAGAATTGGACTTTATAACTTGCAATTGCGAGTTTATATCTCACAATTCTGAGAAAAGTCAGAATTGCGAGTTTATATCTCGCAATTCTGACATTACTTCTCGCAATTGTTTATATCCTGCAATTGTTTATAACTCGCAATTCTGACTTTATTTCTTGCAATCACAAGTTTATATCTCGCAATTCTGAGAAAATAAGTCAGAATTGCAAGATGTAAACTCAACTGTGAAAAAAATTCAGAATTCTGAGATAAAAAGTTGCAGTTACCTTTATTTTTTATTCAGTGGCGGAAACAAGCTTTCATAGTTTTCTGTTCAAATTCAATAATTTTAAAATTAAACTGACTGTATATTTAACAAGATATTGCCTCCCTAATAGAAAACGACAATCCTATCATTATTTACTCATCCATTTACTCATGTTGTTCCAAACCTAGGCGATGACTTGATTTATTATGTGAAACAAGAAAAATCAAAGTCAGTGTGGTCCAATGTTGTTTTGGACCCTTTTGACTTTCATTGTATGGACAAAAACAGTTGAAACATTCTTCAGATTATGTTCTTTTGTTTTCTGCATAACAAGAAAAAGTAATAAAGGTTTAGAACGAAATGAATGCAAGTAAATGATGACAAATAATGATTTTAGGTGAACTATCCCTCTTTTAAATAAATGTAACATAATTAGCTACTTTTCTGTAGAAGCTGTAATCACTGCAGCTTGACGTTAATTCAAATACAAGTCAATTGTCGCTGCCACTGATGGTGTAACAAGCCTGATTGTCCAAACCACAAGAGAATCATAGTTTAATATTTGCAGAGCTGAATCCTCTTGACTGTCCTGTTCACAGATGCGTAAAGGAAGGCTCTTAAATAGCTCTTGACCTTGACAGCATAATCTACGTTTGTTGGCCTGTCATAAGAGTTGTGTATAAGAGTTTACGTCATTGCCTTCAATAGCACGGACCGCAGATAGTCAGGTTCTTTTTTCACAAGAGGTGTGTGACTGTCCCGATGGAAAGGAAAAATGACCTTCCTTTCCTTTTCATATGGAAATGTTTTACAGCTACCATCATGCGGGCTTAATGGAGCGTGACTATTTGATCTAAAGCTTAGCTCAACACAGTCACTCACACCGGCAGTGAATAATCTCCACCATTTTCCTTTCTCTCATATTTCTCCTGTTTATAGTTCACTATTGTGGCCCAGAATGCCTCTTCATGCCGGAAGCTCATATTAAGGGTTAGTGATCTGTACAAACTGCTTATCTGAAGTATTAAACTTCAGTACATAATATTTGCGCTACAGACATGAATAACACCTCAAACATGTTTCTTGAGGAGAAGTGTATGATTACTTTTCCTATATATTATAGGTGGGAAAAAAATGGTTACATTTCCACAGTAAAGCAACAATCAGTAAAAATACTGTATCTCTTCCATGTTGCAGTACATTTCAGTGTTTGAACTAATTAGCTGTGACCATGACATTCATTTGCTTAGTTTCTGTTTGTGTTGTCACACTTAGTTTGCTTTCTGTGTGGACAGATTGTATCGGTCTAAATTAAATTATCGTACCCTAGCAACCACCCAGAACACTCTCTCTGTATAAAAATATTTTCATGATGTTATCACAACATTTTTTTCTTTTGTCAAATCAACTTCGATAATTATTTTGAGTTTCTGTTGATTAAACCAATCACCTTCATTGTATTAACTTAAATTTTTAATTTCAATGAACTCACATAACTTACTTTTTTAAGTTAAACCAACAATTCTTTTTTTACAGTGTAGCAAATGAAAGGACAAGCAAAACACCTTAGCAAACTACATAGCATCATGGCAGCGAGTTTTGTCTGTGTAAAAAATTTGCATAATATTATCTACTTCACAACTTTCATATCATACTTATACATCCAGTTTAGATTAATGTCCAGCTAAATGAAATGATAATACCAGTAAATGACGCATGTAAGATGTCATATAGCCTCATTTGGAAATGTCAAGACTGGAGGAGAATTTGATTACAGGACCATAAAGCTGTAATTTATGGGATAATAATATAGCTCTTTGGATTTCTGTCCTCGGTCTTCAATGCATCTTCCACTTATGCTGTCACCTGGAGCCGTGATGACAAGAAAAAGCAAAACAAATGATTACAATTTTGATCGCAAACTACCACACTTCTTGTTTGATCTGTCCTACGGTCAGTTTGGGATGTAAATGTACTCATTGTGTTGCTTGTCAAGGTACTATTAGATTAGCACACAGCTCCTATCTGTTCCCAAGCACTAATGATTTTACAACAAACAGCTCCATAAAATATCCCCAAATCTGTGTTTATGCTACAAACAAATTATGCATACAGTTCCTCCATATATAATGTGTTTAAGCAAGCCAAGTTTATTTATCAAGCACATTTCATACACAATAGTAAACTGAGGAGCTTTACATATATGCTAAAGAAAATAAGACAAGGACACATGTTTTAAATCCTACATTATGATCATAAGGTATTTTAAAAAGGCACTCAAAATTATGTTATTACCTAATGACTTTTGTTGATGTAATTTAATGTAGTCAGGTTAATTAATCATATTAAATGACATTTTGACTTGAATAAAATCAATAATTTAGTTACCACATAAAGTACATTTTTAGGTTATGTAACAGGACATTTTTTTTTTACAGTGTGAATGAAAACTGAATAAGAAAAGGTAAAGGAAAAGGTTAATATAAAAATGGATTAAAATGCATAACAAGCAAAGAAAAATACATTGAAATAAAGCACACGCTGATCATCTGAGCTCGAGTCACAGTGTGGTTCAGTGTTATAAGCAATCCTGCAGGATTCCCTTAAGCAAGCATCATTTGTGTCAGTGTGAGATTTACAGGGTGGGAGGAATATCATTTCCATATAAATGTGCAAAATCATACACTTCCACTTCTGGAAATCACACAAAATCTGCACGCAAGTAGTGTGATTGAAAATGAAGCGAATGAAGCAATTGAAATTGAATATCCACTTTTGCATATTTTTTCTAGTATCTCATTTTCACTGTGTTTTAGCCCAAAACATTAACCCCAAAATGCATACATTCAATTTTTGGCTGTATTTTTTTTATATGAAGTGGTCTTTGAATCAATTTAAAACCCCAAAACATGAATTAGCCAATAAAAAAGTTGATTCTTGGAACTGACACAACATAATCAGTTGCTAATAATCTCAAAATCGTTCTGACCAATATATAACAAGTTTATAACTTTTTCTTTATTGCTCGTATCTTTACAACAGTGTAACAAGTGACGCTTCAAAAGGTTGTCAACCCCTGATCTAGCAAATACTAAAACTGTGGCCAGTTTCATAAACTGCTTAGACTAGTCTTAAAAGTTAGTCATCTGTATTTTTTCTTCAAGACTGGTCCCAACTTTTTAAAGTCAGTTACATAAAAAGATAGACTAATTACCCTTTGGTTAAAGGTCCAGTGTCTAATTCTAACGGTATCTAGCGGTGAGGTTGTGAATTGCAAAATAGAGAAGCTACGGTGGCCAACACAGGACAAAAATGTTGTTGTCTGCAGAGAGTAGCCAGTCAAGAAAACACGCTCTGTAGAGCAGTTTGTCCGTTTAGGGCTACTGTAGAAACATGCCAGCGCAAAATGGCGACTTAACATGTAAGGGGATCCGCGGTGTATGAAGATAGAAATGACTCATTCTAAGGTAATAAAAACATAACAGTTCATTATGTAAGGTCTTTATACACCACTGAAAACATAGTTATGTATATTATATTGCAGTTTCTGTGAATAGATCCTTCTAAAATTTACACATTGCACCTTTAACGGCTAGTTAGTCAAACTAGTTCTTAAGACACCGTCTTAACATAGTGGCATATGCAACTGGCCACTGCTCGTCTGATAGAGTTCAAGCCTTTACAACAACAAGTCATTGGTTGTTCAGGTCACTGATTGGACACACACATCTCATCAAACATTCTCACAGTAAACCCAGCAAAAGGCTGAAATGAGTTCAGTCTGTTCCAGTCTATAGTAAATGAAAAACTGGAGAGATGGCCTAAATACAGGCGAGAACAGAGAGAATTTACTCCATAATCTTCAGAGAAAGTTCCAGCGAACTCGCTTTTCTCACCCCAGCCAAGGCCAGCAGAAGAAACCAGGGAACCAGAGCTGTGGTGTAGAGATATGTTTGTTTGCTGAAACACATTAACATCTTCACAATCGTTTCTCATCATTGTCTTTGACGTTTTTACTGTCACACATCTCTGTCTGTCTCCCTCTTTTCTCTGATTCAATTCACTCCTGTCAAAAACAGCGGGTGTCTGGAATTAGCACATCGCACCGAGGTTGTAGGCCAGGATTACTTTTCCCAGAGTGCAGTCACACATCTGCACTTTTCTCAAAAGAGGAACCATGATCCAAATGCTTCTGTCAGGACTGTTATTACTGGGGCTGTCAATTGATTAAAATTTTTACCCAATTATTCAACATTTTTCAAAATCTTCTGACTAAAGCCTCCATAGTGTGGCAGGTCTTTATGGCAGTTGAGTAAAGCATTGAATAGACATTATGAAAAGTGGCTTTAGAATCAATATTTTGTTTATTTCCACACACTTTGTCTTGTATTCCAAATACCATTTATTTTATTTGACACACACAAAATAAAAGGTAAATTAAATATAAAATAAAACATCAAATATTAAAGGGTTCACACAAAAATGAAAATTCTGTCATTAATTACTCACCCTCATGTCGTTCCACACCTGTAAGACCTTCATTCATCTTCGGAACACAAATTAAGATATTTTTGATAAAATCCGATGGCTCAGTGAGGCCTCCATTGACAGCAAGATAATTAACACTTTCAATGCCCAGAAAGCTACTAAAAACATATTTAAAACAGGTCATGTGACTACAGTGGTTCAACCTTAATGTTATGAAGTGACGAGAATACTTTTTGTGTGCCAAAAAAAACTAAATTCAACAATATCTAGTGATGGGCGATTTCAAAACACTGCTTCATGAAGCTTCGAAGCTTTACAAATCTTTTGTTTCGAATCAGTGGTTCAGAGCATGTATCAAACTGCCAAAGTCATGTGATTTCAGTAAACAAGGCTTCGTTATGTCATAAGTGTTTCGAAACGTTTCGAAATTTCAATGGTTCACGTGACTGGCAGTTTGATACACGCTCCGAACCACTGATTCGAAACAAAAGATTTGTAAAGCTTCGAAGCTTCATGAAGCAGTGTTTTGAAATCGCCTCATGCACCAAGGCAGATTCGCTATTTACATCTCCTACAAACGAAATGAACTTCTGTGCCATTGACTTAGACCAGGTTTTTGTTGTTCAATGGCGCAGTTGTTTTCAGTTGCCTCAAAAAAGCAACACGCCAACAATGCGCCTGAACACACCTCGTTTTCAGACCAGCACGCCCATGAGCGAACAGATTGCCCTGAGTGCATTTGCAACCTGAATAGCTGTTTAGTCTATTTTTATGCACATTTAGGGATATCGCATAAAAAGAAACGCTGGATGGAAACTCCAATATGTGCACAGATTCTAAAAATGCGCATAAAAAACATATGCGCTCAAATGAGTAGGATACATTTTTTATGCAATACGAAAACATGCGCATAAACTATGATGGAAACACTTTTATCGAATAAATTGCTGGATGAGCATCAAAAAAGACGTAACTGTGTGATGGGACGGCATAACTAGACCAACCAGGAGACCAATCTAGTTGCACAGCATCTGAAATTCTGTTTTGGTCATTCTGTAATGCCTGAGAAAAGTCTGTTGTTTAAGTGGTTCTGTATAATTCCGTCCAAATTGCCTCACACGATCGCATTTTTACAAACACCAGGCATCTTAATGCAAGATAACATGACAACGTTTATTGCGTTTCATCTGCGAGCTCTGAGGCGCTAGTAATTTATTATATACGAATATATTATCTACTGCAGCAACTTCCATTTTTCTTTGTGATATTTAGCGCCAGTTTATCAGGAAGTGATGATTTTGTTCTCTTCGACTCACTGGATGCAAACAGTGCTTTATTTACAAATGTTTTATGCGATATTCCATATTTGCGCACAAGTTAAATTCGAAACATAGCTAATGATATCTGCGTCGTGCTGAAACTAGCAAAAGACACTTGATTTAAGCTTAAAACAAGAAAAAACACAATTTGACAAGGGAGAAGAAAAATAAACTTAATTTAAGATATGTTCTTGTGTCAGTGTCTCATGGGCAATTATTTATCACATTATTTTCCTTTTAATTAATCGCACTAAGTAAACATATTAAGCTGACAGCTCTAGTTATTAGTGCCGTTGCAGAGGCCTGTGTGAGTCTGCCTGATAAACCACATAAAAACAGTTCCCTCTGACAGCAGATGATTGTTTTTTGGTTACAGTGGCCTCAGCTGGAGAAGTGGAGGCTCTGTAAATTTGCTCATTCTTCGTGCTTTTCTCCATTATCCAGGTGTCTCAATATTTTCTCCTCCTCCTCTGTGGATATTGTTCCCTTTGCGCAACACACATCTACTACACATCGTCTGCAGCCAACTGATAGCACACCATCTCCCTGAGATGGATGCCGTTCTGTCCTGAATTCATGAACAAGAGCAGATGCCCTTGGAACACTAAAGAAGTTACTGAAGAAGAAGAAACATGGTTCTCTGTATCAAAAATGACAACTTGAGGTGCCATGGGTCACTCCAGTTACATAAGAAACATATACTTTTCATTAAAAGCGCTCTTAATACACTCCGACGGCACTGCAGCTAATCACCATAATGATATTTCAAACACTCAATCCCTGTGGCCCTCCACCTGCGGCTCAAGACGTGGAACAACTTTGCTAATTAAAATGCTGCCTGAAGTCAAGCCAATACACTCCACCCTACTTTAGTTCAGATAGTGCTTCAATTATGGTCATTAGCATGTTTTAGCTCGCCTTGATCCATGGCATCTTGGATCTGAATGCCTGGTCAACCGAGTAAGCTTATATGAGACAAGTCCTGAACCATTAGACTCCGTGAGTGCATTAGCATTCAGCTACAGTAATTAGATCAAACTCCCAGGGTTTTCCACCTCCCTTCCTGGAATCTGAGAAGGTCTCAAGGTCATTTCTTCAAACAGCAATGTTAAAAATCATAGTTGCAAGTACCTTTTTAATGAATAATGGCAAACTTGAAAACATACAGAGAAAAAAACCCCTAAAAACTACACTAAAATGCTGGGTTAAAAAACAACCCAAGTTGGGTTTAAAACGGACAAAGTGGTTGGGGTAAATGTTTGATTTACAGTTCATTTAACTCAACTATTGTTTAAAAATTACTGCACTGCTTGCTTAAAATGAAAACAAAATAGGTTGGAAATTAAAAATCAGACTCATAATCAAAAAGGTGAACAGACTCATAATCAAAAGGTGAACATTTATTAATAAAACAATTTAATAAATGTTTGTTTAATTATTATTCATTAAATGTATTAGGAAATGTTCATTTCCAACATACTTTGGGTCCATTTTAAGTGAACAATAATTTTTAAACAATAGTTGAGTTATATTTAATTAAAACTACTCAGCAGGTTAGGCAAACATTTAACCTAACCGCTGGGTCAATTCACTTGGGTTGTTTTTAACCCAGCATGTAATAGAGTGTATTTTCACTCAGAAATTGCAAGTTAATTTCACATAACACACTGAATTAAACCTAGAATTTTCTTGTAAAACATTCCAATAATCTTTGAAACTTGGGGGGAAAAAATATGTTTTCAATTTTTCTCTCAGAAATTGCTATTATCACCATCAACTAAAGGAAACAGCAAGTAACTCATTGAATTAAATGTGAAATTTTGAAGTAGAAAGACTGAAATAGTATTTTCTTGTAAAACAAACTCCAATGATCTTTGTTTTATTTACAATTTTCACACCTCAGGCTAAAAGTGAACTTCAAGTGAACAGAAATACTTTATTTGGCCTTAAAGGGAATCTGTCTTTGACATTTTTATTATTTGTTCTTATTTATATCAAACCAAGCATTACATTGCATAAAAAAGCTTAAACCCATCAGATACCTAAAATAAAACATTTATCTGCACCATTTTATTTAGCATGCTCTCCTTCACACTTTTTCATATGAATATTTTAAAATGCATCTCCTACAAGTGGACAACCCTCAACCCTTCTGACTGTTTGAATGCATTTCCCCACTGAGCCATGGCGTTCCCCATTTCTACCTTGACTTTACAGTGTCTTTATGCCTTTCTAAAGAAGTCCAGACCCAAGAGCCAGTGGGATATCAGCCAGCTCATTCCCTTTCAGTCGGCTTTTCAGAAGAAAGAAACAGCTGTGCTTTCCCTGCATGTGATAGCAATGCTTCATCTTTCTGGGTCAGGTGGAAGGATGGATGGATGACTGAATGAAAATAAGGAGGCAGCAGGTAGATGCTATGATGCCTGGCTTCTAATTTCCCATGGTATCCGAAGTCTTAATTTTCCACCCTCTGGCATATGGCCCAACCGATTTCAACACATAATTGGCAGGTGCTGTATGAAAATCATATTTGTATCACTTAATAGTTCTGCACATTGCTGGACAAGTGTTGGGCAGTGACTAGCAAACTTAACTACATTTTTCAGCAACATGATGGAAACTCAACTGCTTTCAAAATAGAGAAGTCTTTCCCGTTTCCAGCTTGTCCTTTTTTTTTGTTGTTGTTGTTGAAAGAATCCAATACTTTTGCATAAGGATACATTAAATTGATCAAAAGTGACAGTAAAGACATTTATAATGTCACAAATTAGTTTTGTTTAAAATAAATACTGTTATTTTGTTCTTTTTATTCATCAAATGAAAAGTAGAAATAAAAAGTATCATAGTTTCCAAAAATATTTAAGCAACACAACTGTATTTAACATTAATAATAATAAGAAATGCTTCTTGAGCAGCAAATCAGCATATTGGAATGATTTCTGAAGGATCATGTGACACTGAAGACTGTTGTAATGGATGCTGATAATCCATCAAAGGAATATATTACATTTTAAAATGCATCCAAATAGGAAAAAATTATTTTAAACTGTAACACTATTGCTGTTTTTGCTGTATTTTAATCAAATAAATGCAGCCTTAGTGAGCAAAAGAGCAAAAATCTTACCGACTCCAAAGTGTACACTAGCCAAAAATAACAAAATGGTTATCAGGAGTTGGCATTTGATAATTATTACAAATATGCAATGCATGTGTGTTTAGTTAGTTAACAGATCTTAGACTATGAATAGCTGATGACCCATTGAGAAGGATAGTTGGTCATTGTTGGTTGTAGGTGGAAAGTTCTGATGAAGTCAGAGGGTCTGGCTATATTATCCACAACAGATGAACATTAGCTGAGGAGCACTACCTCAACAACAGACTATGACTCATTCTTCTGAGTTTTATTGTTGTTTTTCTCTTTCCAGATCTCTCTCTTCTCTCTGTCTGTCCGTTTCACCACCTCTCTACTTCCCATCTCTGTTGTTTTTCAGTAATCTATTTATGTCGTCCTAACACATATACAAGATGTACAACACTAATGGATAGCTACAGGTCAAGATTCTCCACAAAAACATTCTGTAATTATGCTTTTTTTCAGAAGACAATGTTAATGGTTAGTACTGCAAAAACTATTATCAGAAATGTAGCCTATGCTACTAACCTTTTTTCTTGGAAAGTGGCTACAAGGATTTTGCCAGTGAAAATATATCTATAAATGAGGTTGCATGTTCTATGAAACTTTACAGACTAAAACCGAAAATATGTTTTTGAAGATTATTTCACTCTTGCATTAGAGACTAGCACTTAACAACTAGATAATGTAATGCTCATAACCAGGGCTTCACATTAAAACCCGCCAACTGCGGGTGGATTTCAGCAGTGGCGTGTAACGCAGTCATTCCTACTAGCCACTTTGGCGGGTTGAATTTTATATATATATATATATATATATATATATATATATATATTGTGCATAATATTGTGCATAATTTTTTCATTCCCCTGCAGATTTTGTACTCACACCCAAAGTGCGTGTACATAAAGCCACCTCTCAATACTATATTGAGTTTTTTCGCTGCTTATTGCGCTTAAACAGTCAAATACACACAAAATAATGTCAAAATGCCGGTCTTGGTGAGTATTCATGTAAACACAGTCAGTTATGTTTTAAGTGAACATAAACAGTTGAGAAAGAAAATGCATGTGTAACAGTATAATGGATCCGTGCATCAGGTCTTAAAGTGACAGCAGCCTAATATACCTGCTGCCAAATTATGAGATAATATTAAAAATATCTATATGTCAGTTTTTCCCCATGGTATCTATGTCAAAATTGTGGCCAGTGAAAATGCTGAGTGGCTAGTAACTTTGGAAAACCACTAACCACAGTGGCTGGTGAGCAAAAAAGTATGTCAAGTCCTGCTCATAACCTAGATCCACATAACACCTATATTTCACAACATATCTTCAGACTTAACACCTTAGACATCAAAAAGAAATGGATGATGCATTGATTCTCTGTTATGTATGGCAATGCCTCATTACAGTACTATAATACAATACAAAACCATTCTAATGCATCTACTTTGTGCTATAAGGCATTTCAGATTAAGTAAATTGACTCCCCTTTATCATTCAACTGAAAAACATTCCTAAAGGCAAAAATAAATAAATACATAAATAGTTAAATAAAAAATGTAGAGACCAGCATATGTCTGCCTTGGTTAATATAGAGTGGCATTGTTTATTTTCATTATTTTCTGTCTGCCCATGCTGTGACCTTTCATACTGTCGCACAATGTCACCAAATGAGCTCAGACTCCTGCAGTGGCTGTTCTGACATCACCGTTAATAAACACGTCAGGTGTGTTAGAGCTTCATATTAATGCCAAATAACTCCCATCAGTGTATCTCTATATAACACCTGTGCTTCACAACATATCTTCACATTTAACACCTTAGACATAATAAAGACATTAATGTATGCGTGCAATATACATGATTTATAAACACTCAAACAAACACCTGCCTATTAATATTAATTAATTAGATTAAGTTCAGATAATCAGCTGACAGCAGTGAGGGTGTCAAGTCGCTTTTGGTGTCAGTATTTTTTATCTCTAGGCCAATCTGTAAAAAATAACTTTTAGTTAAACTTTCATTAAAACACAGTATCTTAAAAGCAGGGTATTTGTGCATCGGTGTGGTACTGTGTGGGCCTTCCTTGTTCCACATCGTTGCTCAGCCGTAAGATAACATTCATATTTGACAGCGGTATATCCACTACACTGAGAGCAAACAGAGCACAAACCTCACAAATCTCAAGAGCATCCGATAGAGCAGTCGCTGGAATTAGAGCCGCTACACTAAAGATTTACCCTCTTGTCAAGATCAATTCAAGGTTTTCGGACTGTTTTATCGAATTAGTAATGCTCTGTTCTTCTGCAGGTGGAACAACAAAGTCAGTAGCCACAGAACAATAATGGGAACTGATAGATTTTCGTTTGGATGAGTTTTATTCTGTTCTCTAGATTTGTCAGGCTACACAAAATGATTCTCAGATTTAAAGTTACAGACTATTTGTTTATCTATCTATCTTTCAACAGTATCCAATATTATATCCACATAATAAATACTGCAACATCGGTTGCACTTTATTTTACAGTATGTGGACTTATGTGTACTTACAGTGCACTTACCTAAGAAAGTACTAGGAAATATAAGGTAACTACATGGGTTAAGGTTAGGTTTATGGGTAGGTTCAGGGTTAGTACTGTACCCAGTTATTGTAACATGTCTACTATAATAAGTACATAGTATGTACATGGGAAACAGGACTGTAAAAAACAGTGCTATACCACAACATCATTAAAAAAAATCTGACAGAATTCATCAAATTCATCACAATGCTTAAATTAAAAATCCTGCTAATGCAACTGCGAAATATGAGTTTGACATAATTGTCAGTAATCACTTTAAAATTATACAATTTGAATGAATAGTGACTTATAGCTTACAATGAGAAAAAAATTACATTTACACAGTTACAATTTACAAAGTAAAATATATTCAAATTATACATACGAAAAAAAATAAAAATAAAAAAAAATAGCAATTATCAGGATTCAAGCGTTTTAAGGCTCAAATGTTACGTGGCCCATTACTTCAGATTCAATCATTATCTAACACTTGGAGTATAAAAGATCGGTACTTACACATGTCTGGGTTCGCAGATTCTGACGCCAACCTTCACCTCCATCCTCCCCACCACCACCAGGATGGTCCCTGTCCATACTTCCAGGGGGTCGGCTATGCCCCTGCCTTCAGCTTCAGGCAGAAAACGCAAAGTCCGCAACCCTCAGGACGTGAGCTACAGACGGGGCCTACGCCAAAGAACGTTATCTTTTATATTTTGCTTGCTGATTGGTAATAAATATCATTGTTTCGTTATCTTGCCTCCCAAGTCTTTCTGGTAGAAATATATAGTTTTTAAAGTTTATTAACAGTTATCGAGGTTGAGCCAAAAACCGAGGAAATTATGTCCGATAAACTGATTGAAATTATGTCCAATATTTAAAGAACGATTCAGTGGACAGCGGCAGTCCTAGAGGCAAAGTTGCTCAGAATGAGGAGTTCTACCATGTGATACGAATGTCGTGGGCGTGCGCAAAAAATTGTGCAATACACAAATCCTTTACATACGTGAAAAACGTGAAGGCGCACCCCGTTGGCCGATTTCTTTCGAATTTCTCACAGGCCTCTAGGGCCGTGAGTCAAACAGGCAGAGTGAGTTTCATTCCAATCGGCCTTCTGTGTGATGGCTGCTCAAACTTCATTGGCCAATGGCGGACATGTTTTTTGAGATATGTCAATGTCCTCATTGACAATCATGGCACCTCGGACAAAGACACTGCATGCCAATTTTCAAGTCAATTGGACTAACGGTGAAGTAGTTATAGCTGTTTTCATGATTTTTTCATGTTATAGCATCACCATGTCTTTGTTCACATGACCACAGAATTGTCAGGGTGCATGAAGAAAGAACTCAAATGCAGAGGATAGTGCAACAGTTTATTTGACACTTCTGGCTTTATAACAAACATCCAAAGTGTAGTGACACACAAACGGGCAACAAAGGGATGTGAGAGAGTTCCAGAGATGTCCGTACAGACACCTGCGGACACAGGCTGTGGAGACCACCTCAGGTGCGATACCCAACGGGACAGGGAACGAGACAGAACAGCAAGCGCACGGCCAGCTGTATACTCCTCGTTTAGACGTCCTGGGCACAGCAGTAGAACAGGTAAGAAAACATAGACACACGGGAAAGGTCCATACATACATTTACATTTACATTTATGCATTTGGCAGACGCTTTTATCCAAAGCGACTTACATTGCATTATACTATACATTTGTATCTGAGCATGTGCAATCCCTGGGATCGAACCCACAACCTTGACATTGCTAGTGCCATGCTCTAACCACTGAGCTACAGGAAAACATAAGAGACGAGGCACACAAAACAATCTACTAACAACAAAGGACAGACACCGCAGAGAATAAAAGGAAAACGGGAAATAAGCGACAGGTGAGGGATATCAGCTTGTGATCTGTGTGCACCCGCGCCGAATAATCAGCACTGATTGCCCAGGTCACGAGCTGCAGAAAATTGACAGGACACACACAGACAACAGGTAAAAGTCGATGATGCACCCTGAACCGTGACAAGAAAGAGCTCTGTGCTGAGTTTGGTGAACAAATCTCATTCCGTTCACAAGTTATAGCCATTTTAGTAAAAGTGGCTCCACCCACTACTTCTTCGAACGTTTTGGAGGCCCTTAGGGACCCTGAATCAAAATTTAAACTTTTCTTTGATAACTATTGACAATCAGACTCCGGAGAATCTTGCTGCACTGGTTTGGTTCTAATCGGGCCAAAAAACTAGGATTAGTTTGCAAAAGTAGGTTTTTTAAAAAATCCAAAATACCCAAAAATTTCCGAGGTATGCATTTTGACATAAGAAATTTGAGCCTACGCCTAAGTGTCTACGACTTACAGTTTGGTCTGCCCGATCACTTTTAGGGGAGAATGCTACGCGCTTGAACCCCTAAATATATATTATATGCGTGAAAAAGCTACTATTATAATTTTAGTACTTAATAATTTCTACTTGAATGCATTTTAAAGTAACCGTCCAATATTTCCTTTACAATTTACCCTTGGTGCAATAAATTAAGTAGATTGTTGTTTTTCTACTAGACTAATACAAGTTTTATGAATCGTTGCAAAGCATTTTAAAACCTTACTGAATCAAATCTCTATTCAGCGTTGTCAAATAAAAAAATTGAATCATTCTGAATGTACAAAAATTGGTTTTGGATTGAATCCCTGTCAACTCAAAGAATCACACCCCTAATGAGTATACACATTTGTAGAAATATATGTTTTGGCTTTTAGATACCATAAGGGAAAACATTTCCCAGACACAACATTCAACCATGTGACAGGTTGTTAAAAGGCTGACAAAAACTGAAGGTTCAGTAATGCAAGAATCTCCTCCAGGTCATATCTGCGCGTTTCTCACTCAGTCTTGAGAACCAAACATTACCCTTTTATTTTAAAGCAGAAAACATCTTGAACATGATTCTTCTTTTAAAATGCTTGTAAAAGAGTCAATATTTTTGAAGTTCTGTTTGGTGCTGCAGCAATCGCACACTTCACTTTTAAAGAACTGCTATGGGCTGCTGATATTTATTCTGACTGTACGTATCTACAGAAATACTGGAACCTTACTGTAGTTTGCAGACTGTCAAATCGCACAAAGCCACTTAGTGTGGTCCTCCCTACCAAACAACGTGGCACTGAAAATCCTCACAGACTGGCACTGTGAAAGCCTGCAGCCAAAGCTGCTGGCCGAGTGATTAATGACACTATCAAGACCCAAATTTACTCGCAGGCAGATGCATCTATTGTGCCTGGGTCGAGAAAAGGGCCAATTAGGTGAGGTGAAACTCTGAATATCGCTCTATATAATCTGTTAGTGTCAAAGGGATTTATTTATTGTAAATGTATATGGTTATAAATGACCATACTGTATGGTCTGATATATTTTAAGATGCACCATGACACAAGATTTATAGCCTGTTTGTACTGATACTTCTTGTTACTGGCTATGCAACTAATTACTGCATTTTCGTGGATGCGTTTCCCAAAGTTGGTAATATATTTTTGGCTCTGCAGAACATTAAAGCAATGAAAGAAACCATTTCTCATTACTGTGCACATTCGGAAAGACTTCAGATGTAAGGAGAAAGATAATCCAAATACATGCATATCAAAGAAATGTTTTTGAAACGCAGCAGTGCAATCCTCACATATGCAAACTCGTAATTCTTAAATCCCCCGTTTCTGAGGAGCCTCCAAAAGAGAGCCTGTCACCTTCGGGTTGATTTTCAACATGAATCTATTATAGAGGCGGTGTTTTAAATCTGTGCTAGTGGGCTAGTGTTATCCACAAATGAATGGTTATTCAGCCAGATATCATTGGGTTTTGATATGAAAGGCTTCAGTGTGATCTCAGACGGAGCCCTGAAATAATAGAATAGAATTCACTCAGTCTCTGTCTCTTGACAAACTCAAATCCTGCTTTTAATTAGAAAGATCTCATTTAAATCAGCGGGACAGCTGTGAGTTGACACTTATGCGGAGCTTTAGGAAAACAAGTGACAGAAGATAAACAAGTGATTTCTGGGTGACACATTGAGAATTGTTTTTGATAACAGCCACAAATGATAAAATAATGAGGTAATGCTAAATGCTGTAAAATGTAAATATAGAAACCAAAATAGATATGCGCCACTCATACGCAGCAGATGCAGAGTGTCTAAAACAGGCCTTAGAGTTTGGCGGCCAACTAAACAAGTAGAAAAGAAACTATAGACTTACATTGGAAGAGGCACTTGAGCCAGCAACTGCATAGCAACGCCCTGGAAACCACCCTGAACACTGTAGCAACATGCTAAAAAAACACAGTAAACATTTAAAAATGACTGAACACATTTGTAACTGAATAGCAACGCCCTGGCAACCACCTTGTACATATAAAAACACACTAAAAACCATTGTGAACACAATGGTAACTGCATAGCAATGCCATGGCAACCATCCTGAACATTCTAGTAACATGCTAAAATGACTGTGAACACATTTGTAACTGCATAGCAACTCACTGGCAACCATCCTGAACAATCTAGTAACATGCTAAAATGACTGAACACATTTGTAACTGAATAGCAACACCCTGGCAACCACCTTGTACATATAAAAACACACTAAAAACCATTGTGAACACAATAGTAACTGCATAGCAATGCCCTGGCAACCATCCTGAACAATCTAGAAACATGCTAAAATGACTGAACACATTTGTAACTGAATAGCAACACCCTGGCAACCACCTTGTACATATAAAAACACACTAAAAACCATTGTGAACATGATGTTAACTGCATAGCAATGCCCTGGCAACCGTCTTAAACAATCTAGTAACATGCTAAAATGACAGAACACTGAATAGCAACACCCTGGCAACCATCTTGTGCATATAAAAACACACTAAAAACCATTGTGAACACAATAGTAACTGCATAGCAATGCCCTGGCAACCATCCTGAACAATCTAGAAACATGCTAAAATGACTGTTAACACATTTGTAACTGCATAGCAACGCCCTGGCAACCACCCCCAACGATCTAGTAACATGCTAAAATGACTGAATACTGAATAGTAACGCCCTGGAAACCACCTTGTACATTTAAAAAAAAAACACTGGTAACTGCAACACCTGAACACCCTAGCAACAAGCTAAAAACTACTTTTAATATATTGGTAACTTCATAGCAATGCCCTGGCAACCACCCTGAACATATAGAAACAAACTAGAAGCCATTCTGAACATTGGCCATGTACACACTGCAGGTAAATTCTGTTGTCAGTTCACTTTTTAGTGCTTAATCGCATTCTGTACACACACAGTTCAGTAAAATACAGGTAGTGACAACCGCATTTACGGAAATTCTATGCAGTGTGTACGGAACCACACTGAACAACTAGTTGTTAATGACGTTTTTTAACGTTTACTGGAGATGTCTCTCTTCTGTATGCACAGTGAATCACAGGGAAAGCACGTGCCTTGACTCATTCGGGTTGCCAGATCTTGCTAGAAAAATCAGCGAATAAGCCCCTAATAACCCGAAATAAATCCAAATGCTTTATGCATAAAAGAAGACCAAAATATCATGATTATCTGCTCACTTTAATAACTCCATAAACCCGTTCGCTTTATGAGACGAGCTTAAACATCAAACCCAAAAATGGCAAAACAGAAAGAGCTGCTCTGTGTGAAACAGGCTGTACAAGCATAAACAAAACAGGACAACTCTGTCGACTGTGTTAGTGTGTTTAGTTAAATTGCTGAAAATAATGAGTGTTTTGTCACTGTAATATTACTTTGGTCACAATAACGAATACCAAACACGCGCAGACGGCAGACGGCAGTGTGTACGTGGCCATTGTTAACTGCATAGCAATGTTCTGTCTGTCAACCATCCTCAACACCCTAGCAATATGCTAAAATGACTGTGAACATGTTGGTAACTGCATTGCAACACCCTGGCAACCACCCTGAACATGTTAAAAACCACTGTGAAGACACTGGCAACCGAATGAAAACCTAGCATCATTGTATCAACTTTTTTTGCATGGTCATACATTCAGAAAATGTAAAGATCTAGTTCATTTTGTGACTTTTTGACCTCTAAACCCAAGTACTGTAAGCCTAAAATGAATCTGAAATCAACAAACCATATATCATTTGAAATAAGTAATAAAAGACTATACAATATAACGGCTGTTTAGCATGGAGAGTATTGGTGGAGTTCACCTGACATGACCTTGTCAATAGCATTATTTGTGTGAATGTATGGATACTGGGTTATGCAATTATTTATTTACTGCTGTGTTTCTCTTCTCTTCATATCTTGTCTTTTCTTGTTCATTCTGTCCTTCACTCTCACTCTCTCTTGTGCCTCACCGACTGCCTGCAGACATTTCAAACTAATCAGTAAGGCCAGCAATGAATTGAATTTTCAGTAGAATACACTCAATCGAAGCTCAGAAATTGTATGTGTTATTGGACAGCTTTGGGGAATGTAACTTTGCGTTACAAATTATAAAAAAAAAGCATGTGAAAATGACATTTTCATAATTGACTAGTCATTAATCTGAACAGTTAGCTGACTAGATAATCATACTGTATAATTATTAGGGCTGATTTAGGATGTTCACACTTGGCAGATTTGGTTCGATTAAGACAAACTCTGGTGCGATTGCTCTGTTAGTGTGGTTCATTTAAATTAATAAGTGTGAACGCTGCCATCCGAACCCTGGCGTGCACCAAACCACTGAGGTCTCGGTCTGCTTTCAATGAATTCTGTTGTGGTTCGACTGAAATATGAACGCAAAACACGGACCAAAGACAAAATGTAAACAAACCAAAAACAGGACATGATGTCACAAGATGCGACACTAAAAAGGATAGAATGCTCAGACATACCTGTTTTTTTCTCGTCACAGTCATAATTTTGTCCATCACAGTTCCCTACAGGTGTCAGAACCGCGTCTCCTCGCAGCAGATCTTCATTTATTTGTGTGATGGAGGGATTCCTACTGCTGTTTTGACTCCTTTACACATTCTAAAAGCTCTTCACAAGTTGTCAGCTCCATCATATACCATCATATGTATGCAAATACAGCGAGCACATTTAGCCCAGCACATAGCATTGTTTTGGATGTTCAACAAATTCCATCGCAAAATCAATGTCATAAAAGACATTTTTTGTTTGATTTTGTATATTTAGGTTTGGTGTTAAAAATGACAGTGTCAATGGTAAGTGAACCAAGACTAAATGTATCATTTACGTTTTTGGTCTGGACCAAAAGAACCATGTGAACTGCAAGTGTGAACACACCCTTAGGGCCTGATCAGGCATGTTTCTTCTGCTCAAAAACACCCAGCCAGAAAGCAACAGAATGGAAAAGAGTGCAGATAGTTGACCTTAACTAATTTCTAATCAAATTAATTGACTATAGCCATGTTTCCACCGCAGGAACCTTCCCCAAGAACTAGAGACTTTGGGGTGGTACTCGGTCTATTTCGACCGCAGGGACCAGGGTCTAAATGAAGTTCCGGGTAAAAATTTCCTCCTCAGAAAGTCCCTGTTCACGAGGTAGTACTTTTTCAAGAACTGAACGTTGGACTTAGGTGCTGAACATGCTGATTGATTGAGTTCATACAGCATTTTGATTGGTTGATTCCACGCAGAATTTTATTTCCACCACCTTTTTTAAAAGTCTTCTGCGGTGCGTGCAGTAAGAGTTGTTTGCTATTCGAATCAACAATGGAGTTTAAAAATACGACAGATGTACCATTGACGAGGTTTAGGCTTTATTAAGCTTATATGCGGAGGATGAAATCCAGTGGGAACTGAAAAGTCGCACACAGTCCTATGTCACCCGAATAATTTGCCTAATCTTCACGGTACTTTAAAGCATGATGGAAACGCAGACAGCAAAAGGTCTGGGGGGAAATTTTTATTGAACTGTCTTAATGTTTCTCCAACAAACAGAAAACAAAATGTACAGACACTATGACTCTTAATTATAATGAGTTTATGGTCATTTTGATGAACAATGTTTCATGCACAAATTACAAAACCTACAGCAAATTTACCATAGCTTGTTACCCGTAGTTGCTTCCAGTGGCAGTGACTTGTCACAATGAGAAAAAATGAGAAGGAATTATATGCCAATATGTGGCATGAGGAGAGACCCTCCATCCCTGATCAGTACAACTCCACCTGTGGGCTGCCTTTTATATATCTATACATGAATTATGCATAGAATATTTAAGTTTCATAGCCTTCTGGTATCTCTGAAATTTGTTGCCTGAAGACAGCACAATACTCTTCAGGGCAAATGTTCAGAGCTCAAACACACCCCAGGTGTAGCCATTACAAAACCGCCCAGCGAAAACTGGCTCTACGTGAAGACAATACATCATGTTTGAGATTTATCATGGCAAGCTTCGAATCTAATATAGCAAAGACAGATGCTTCCATTAAGGGGAGCACAGATGTTTAGAAAATAGCATAAATAGGACGAGCGTGCTCATTCAATCCACATGTTTACAAAAAACAAACAAGCTCTTTGTGATGGCCATTAAAACATGTACTGTATCTGAAGATCAAAAGCAGTAATTAAATCTGTCCTATAGAAGCCAACACAGTGCACAGGTGTACATTCAGATACTCAGTGCATAATTAATAACAATTAGAGAAGCCAATGATGTTCTCAGCAGGGGACCAACATGGCCCAGGCATAAATGTCAAGAGAAAGAATAAAAAATAATAATAAAAAAAAATTATTAGAAAAGGCAATTGATCCACTAGTCTATGAAAACAAAACCTAAAGGTTAATTAGTCCTTCCAAACGAGCTTTATCTTACTTTTCAAATTGCAGAATTAATGGAGGTAAGCAGAACAGCATGTTTATTATGCAAATTTGAAGGCTTTGTGTGTAATTTAAACTTGCTAAGGCAAACATCACTATTACTATTGCTCATGTAGGGATTTGAACAAACCTCTAATGTAAATACTAAAGTTTTGTATTAATTATAAAAATATGATTGATTCTTCAAATCATGTGTCTTATTTAGGATAGGTGTCCTATTCTCTTGGCAGATGATAAAACAAGTAAAAAATCCCTTACTTAGATTGAGGATTGGAACCAAGCCACAAAGTGACCTGAATAGACTTTAGAGTGGACTCTTTTGACTGCAGTAAGAAACCATCCAGTAGCAAACATAGTAACGCCCTGGCAAGGAGGCAAATCTTTGCAAAACTGTTCAAAGGAACATCAGTTCCGAACAATAAAACCACAAATTTAAACTTATAGTATTTGGCAGACTTTTTTCCACCCAAAGAGAACCATTATCAGAATTTATGTCTTGCTCTTCATCTTCACCTGTTAAAATACTGTATGATTTAAAGCAAAAGTGATTTTATGCATGCTTCCACTGAAGGATATTTTTTACAGTGGTGATCTTTCTTCTGTCATGAATATTTGATCGGGTTTACATTCAGGCCAACAACGATACGGTTTCATTTCATTGCGATTTTTCCCTGGATACCAATGCTCCAGAAAACTGATTATCTCTCTATATCAAGACACCGACACTGGTTTTATGCTCATAAGTTTTTGATGATGCTTCTTTATGCATCGGATCCCCCACAAATGCTGTTGAGATTCATTTGTCTCTGAGTGAATCCAGAGAAGCTCAGATCAGCCTGAACAAATGCAGTACTGGCTCTATTCACACAGGGCCACCCTCCTTCTCTGAAATGTATTGGGACATGTATTTAAAATAGTCTTACGTAATGCAAATCATTGATTTTTGAGGGACTTAGCAGCAAGCGAACTAGATATCCACTTGCAAAACAGTATATTCTGCTCTAAAATGCTCTATAAAATGATTACTTTTGGTGGGCAGAAATTCTTTTCACAGTCTATTCACAATTTCACAATGTATATATATATATAGAGAGAGAGAGAGAGAGAGAGAGAGAGGGAGAGAGAGAGAGAGAGAGAGAGAGAGAGTCACTTTGTTAATCACTTTGTTTTCAACCCAATTTTTCTACAATAATGTGATATTCTTCTAAATTAAACAGGATGTTCATTGTGAAATTACTTATTAAACTGACAAACAATAATCTGATTAAAATAAAATTTCTTGTAAATTAGTCCCATCATTCTAAGCTGCAATTAAATATAGGAACTGGCTGGTGTAAACATCAATTTTACCAGGTTTCATATCTCTCAGCTGAAATGTGTACTAGCGGGAGGACTCTGATATATCTTACCCAGCAGTCTTTCCCTTCAGGAAGGTTCAACATCTTACACTTTCTAGCTCTAAAGAGACTTCACAGAAAGAGACTGGAGTCTTCTGCTTCTCAACCGGCCACTTCTCGGTGAATGCTGCTTAATTGTAATCAATGAGTTTAAACAGGGTTAGTAGCTCTGGGAACTGAAAACCGCTGCTTAAGGTTTGAGAATAAAAAGAGAGAGATAAAGATAGGGAGGCCAATTTGCAGCATTTCCTAGATTTAACACTGAATTTTATGTAAAATATAAACCCCCTCAGGTGCAAGGCTGCATCTGCAGCTCCAGGACATGGTGACACACTTACAGAAGCAGAGGCCCGGTGCTGCTGCTTCTTTTCATTCAAAAGTCAGAAGCCCTGACTCTCGCTCTCTCATGACAAACTCTTACTGTGCAACTCACCAAGAAAGATGTCTCATCACTGGAGCTCTTTTCCCAACGGAAAGTTAAACAAACCATAATGGGAGAATGAGGGTTGTTAAGCAAACAAACAGTGTCAAGGAAATAATTCAGATTAGACACTGGTTGTGTGAATCTGCATTAGAAGCCCTGAGCATGCATCATGTTTTTTGTGAGCGGCTAGCGTACTTTTCCTTCTACTTTTCCGTTTTCATGCTCAATCGCCAAGAGTCGAAGAATGTTCAACTTTGGATAAAATGCTGCGCTCATCAGCCGTCCAACCAACTTCTGCTCAAATTGATTTGAGGTATGCTGGACCAGTTATATGACCAAGTTTAGGTTTTTTTTTTTTTTTTACACCGTGTCCTAACCAGACATGATGCGATAAGATTCCAGAGACAAGCAATTCATCTGTTCACACGAGACGCGACAAGACTGCGAGACGTGACAAAACCAATCAAAAATCACAGCCAATCAGAAGAGCTTATGGGCGGAGTCGCTTTGAAAGTGCACTGCACTCACAATGAAATGGATAAATACATAACCAAATTCATAAATATCACACAATTTTAACATTAAAACTACATACTGAGTGACTGAAACAATCTTTGTCATAAAATTTTGTCATAGAAAAAACACATTCAACTTTTAAATTTATTTTCTGAGGTGAATTATCCATTGTCGTTTTCAGTATGGCTATGAAGACCACGCAAAATAATATTCAGTCACATTAGAGCTTTTACCAATAAATAAAGCATATAAAGCACTTCATGACAAAAAGGTTGCCGACCCCTTTCCTAGGGTCTTGTGGACTTGATGATCACGTGCACGGCGGCCATCTTAACTATAGTTGCGTCCCAAATGACGCACTATGCACTTATACACTGTGTACTTATGCACTATGTACTCATCCATGTAGTGCGTGAATTGTATAAGGTTATTTTGTCATTTAACATCAGAGTCTGACAGCCCCTCCCCCTCCACTACATTATTAAAGCTGCGACAGTTGAGTGCATGAAGTGTCCAACATTCCACACTTCATTTTTTCCGTTAATTTAGTGCATCATCCGGGTATTTAAAGTGTACTTTTTCTTTTAGGAATTTTCAGTGTGAACGCACTACTCGCACTATTTATACTTAAAAACATCATAGAATAGTGCATACGTACACAAATTGGGACGCACCTTATGGCTACGTTCACACTGCAGGTAAATGTGGCCCAAATCTGAATAGACTCCCATGAGTGCAGAATCATGACGAATGTTGATCTCGATTGTAGTAAAAATCGCATGTGACTCATATCTGTTTTCTCCATGACAGTGTGAACAGTACAAACCACATGGAATCTGATCTTTTCAGTTCCAATTTGTGCCACTTCCATATCTGGTACTAAATCCGATACAGGTAAGATGTTTTGTAACGCGACCGCAATGTGAACAGTCATATCGGAATTCATGCGATTTTTACGTCAATCGAGATCAACATTCGTCACAATTCTGCACTCATGGGAGTCTATTCAAAAATTTTACGTACCCAACATAATCAAGACAGTTGCGAAAGGTAGTCAGTAAAAGAACAGTGATGTGTCAGAACTCGAGACAAGAGACAGCCTGCGCATAATTTCGCTGATTATAAAAACGAGTAATCGCTTACTTTAATGCCCTCCGTGTTTACTTCTGTATGATAGTGTGCTGTGTGTGTTGCCAAGTCCGCGAATTTCCCGCAGAATTGGGTTACTTTTTCACTGTTGCCGCAGGTTGTTTTGCAACTCTGTGGACTGAAGCGACCGCACTTACGCAATATTACCCCCGGAATGCAATTTTTATCAGGATACCCCATGGAACATGATTGGGCTAGTTTTGGACTAGTTTTGAGAAGCAATTGAGTGGATTTTGTGGTAAAAACCTGGCAACCACGTTTGTATCGCTCTTTTGTGCATGCAGGTCAGTTTAGAACCATTATCTGTTCACATTGGAAATCTGATATTGACCACATTTAAAACAACAATGTGAACAGCTATACAAAAAAATCAGATCTGAGCAAAAAATCGGAATTGAGCATTAAGCCTTGCAGTGTGAACGTAGCCCAAAAGTGCATATGAAGCATGGCATTTGGGACAGGGCCTTATTAACATGGGAAATATGCCTTTTGTTGCGTGTTGCGGCGCCGCGTCACATCTGGTTAGTACATGGTGTTAGTAACGCTCAGCTGTGATGATCGAGATCCTGTGCATTATATGCTAATTAAAGAAGAATGTCCTTGTGAGATCTGACAAGGGACAGGCAGAGAACAGGCTTTATGCTCAGAGGAAGGCCGTGTGCTACAGGCGGGCAGCTCATTAAGTTCCGGTTAAGTGTTCGCTCCTAATTTACATAGATTAATTAGTGATGCGTGGACGCAAGGTTTGAAACACTGCAGCCGTTGAGCGCTTCCTCAGTGCACCGTCATGCAAGCTTTTTTCTCTCTCGCTGCTTCTCTCTCCGTTGCTCACCAACTCTCTCACTCTCCAACAGCCTGTTTATATATTTCTCTCACACATGCCTGTCAGATCAATCCATCCATCCACATCCCTACACTCACAGTCTTCCATAAGAATGCACATTAAAAGGTGACAGGCAGAGTTACCCCTCCTGGCATGTGTCACATTTGTTTCTGCCCCCTCCCGGTGAATAAAGTCACTTTCTGTTGAAGGATCCATTGGAGGGTGTGTTTGTCAGGGCACAGTATAGGCCGTTTATTTTGCATTATTCGTATTCCAGTGAATTCTGAGGAATAGTTCACCAAAAAATGAATAAACAAGTCATCTTTTTCAAACTTTTGATTTAATTTTTATTTCTTCTGTAAAACATAAAATGAGATTGTATGAGGCAGTATTTACAGCAAATGTGCTTGGTGATTGTAACAGTTCGTAGATACGGGAAGAAGCAGGCGGGCACCGGCGAACGTTTAACGTTTTAATATATAAATAAATAAACAAACAACCAAACGAAAGTAACATAATAAAAACATAAAGTAAAATCCAGGCCTGGTCCTCTCTCATCCTTCACTGTCGCTCCTCCTTTTATGCTTCCTCCGTGAGAGATACGAGACCGGTGCAACGCGCAGCTGATGCTCGTTAACATTCGCGCCACCGGCCTCGCACCATTCCCTCAAGGCTTTTCCCTGCCCTGCTCGTCACACACCCCCATCGCCCCTCGCAGGCCGAGGGGTACCCACGAGACAGCGCTCTACTCCTCCCGGGGCCAGTCTCGGCAGCTGCAGCACCTGGGGGTAAGGACAGACGAGACGAGAGAAAAGGAGACGGAAGCACAAGGAGCGACCTCAGTCAGCCGAGAGGCTCTTCCTCGCAGTGTCATGCAATGGTATTGGACACTCGGTTTACAGCTTGATCCTCCTCCGCCCCCTGGAGGCCGGCGATGGCTCCTCCGGCTGAGGGCAGCCGGCAGCTCCTCCCCCTCCCCTTCATGGCGGACGGCAGCAGGCTCTGGCCCATAGCGAATGGCGGCGACTCCTCCGTTCCCTCTCGGATGGCAGCCATCCCAACTCGACCCAGGAGCACGGCAGCGAGTTCTCTGTCCCACCTGTTCATCAATCGCTCCAGCACCACCGCCTCGGACAGACACTCGCGGTCTTCACACTCCCGCGCTGCCCGACCTCCTCAGCAACGCGATCCCCCTCAGCAGCGAGGGCTTTCCGACAGCATGTCCCTCCTTCCTCCCGGGTTTCGGCACCAACGTAACAGTCAGATAATAGCAAGGAAGAGGACGGGAACCGGCGAACGTTTAACACTTTAATATATAAATAAATAAACAAACAACAAAATGAAAGTAAAATGCCACACAAACATAATAAAAACATAAAGTAAAATCCAGGCCTGGTCCTCTCTGGTCCTTCACTGTCATCCCTCCTCTTTTTATGCTTCTAGAGCTCCTCCGTGAGAGATACGAGACCGGTGCAACGCGCAGCTCCCTCACGGCTCTCGCCCGCCCTGCTCATCACAGTGATTTTCTTTTGTGCTTATAGAAGAAAAAAAAAATATTGTTAAAATGACAAACAAATTAAATTTTTTGGGTGAACTTATTTATTTTATTTTAATGATAAAACAACATGACATAGTCATGCAGATGTTAACAGGCTGCATGGTTATTTTATTTTGTGTTTATATGTAGGCCTGTGGTTGCTTCTTTTGTGTCAAAAGACGTAGTTATTTTTCTACAGTCGTCATCTCATTATCTGATTTCCATTCCATCTCTCTCAATATTATGTACATGGGTTCTAAAAAATTCAATATTTTATTGATTTCTTTACGCCGCCTGGCAGGAAGTGCCATGCGTGAGCTTTCAGATGTTCTGCGGCTGACGTTTGAAGAGCAACCTTGAGATCTTTCATTTCTCTTGCACTGGTTTGTTCTGGACTGTTCTGCTTTCATGCCCTTATTGTTCTGTTGACCTATACAGTATTCTAACTCATTCTGGGAAATACTTACTAAATTTTATGTGCTTCTATTAAAAACGAATCACAGGAAATCACATCCCCTGTCAATTATATTGGAGATGGTACCTTTAAAAGCACTGAGAGATTTTAAAAGCTAGAGTGAAGTTAAACGTTGGGAGTGCTAGTGAATTTGTGCTGTTTTTTGGCACAGTGAGCGGTATAGGATAATGTTAGCAATTTCCTCCAGAAGCACAACAGCTCTTCCATCATGTGATGTCTATAATTTCAGCTCACATAATAGATGTACGGCAGGTTCCATGAAGGTTTCCGGAAACGTGTGTGGAGAGCAACAATGCACAGAGGTCATCAAACTAACGCTTACAAGATGAGAGGCGAGACATTCCTCCTTTCACAACTCATATATATTCCGTAAATAGCACTGTTGACAAGTGCATCGATTTTGACGTCTTTCAAAATCTGAATAGATAATAGTTCTGTTTCCATAAAGACAAAATTATGACTTCAGAGACACAAAGAGAAAGATAGCTAGAGAGAAAGACATTTTCAAATGATAGTCATAACATAACCTCAGTATGCATGCACAAACAATTACTGCTGTACAATAGCAAGAAAAATGAATATGGTTTACAATAAAAACAGGCACATTCTATTTAACTAGCTCCCCACCCAAAAATCGTACTTTTTCTTTCACTACCCTAAAAGTGTTTATAACCTTTGTGTATAGGGCATGGAAATTGAAAGGACCCATTTCTTCTTCTAATAATAATAATAATAATAATAAAATATTGCTACTGAATCTACAACAGTGAGCAATGAACATACAGCATGGCCAGTGTTGTCCAATTCCCAAACAAATGACTCTTATGAGCCAGTAATTTATACTGAATCAAATCCACACAGAGAGTCCGATTGCTGAACAAATTACTGAGATGTTCTTGTTAGTATATCTAAAGCATGTTGTCTGATTCATAAACGAATGATTCTTTTGAGCCAGTTCTTCACAGTGAATCAAAAACATACACTGTGACCGGTGTATTCTGATTCCTAAACAAATGACTCTTATGAGCCATTTCTTCACAGTGAATCAAAAATATACAAAATGAATGGTGTATTCGGATTCCTAAATGAATAACTTGGTCCCACTGTATCTTTAACTACTATGTACTAACATTTAAATGAATCATTTGATACAATGCTCTTATTGCGAACATGTTTTTACACTGTACTTATAGAAAAAAAATAGCTGCATGTAATTACAGCTGTAATTAATTTCTGTGATTACATCTATAATAATTACACTTTTGACCCTTCTCTTACACCTTAACCCACCCTTAAACCTTAGGGCTGCACGATAAATTGCAATTAACATGAAATCACGTTTAAACCGTTTTGGCTTAGTGCAGTTTTGAAATTGCAAAGGCTGTGATTATTTTTTATGTGCAGCTTGTCAGTGAAGCACGGCTCTGTGATCAGAAGTAAATGCTGCTCCATCTGAAAGCACTGCGAGTTTGAGTCACTTACAACTTCCATTTGAAAAATCAAACGCATCTTTCCAAACATGAGAAGCATTTATGAACCTCTTGTCCAGCAAAAGGCAACATTTAACATGTTTTTACTTCATAACATCAGTTGAGTGTTTGAAAACATCCTTCTGTGAGATGATATGGCTTCTTACACAGAATAAGGCACACAACATATTTCATAGTAGGATAAAGGCTATGTCAATTAGCATTGAAGTATAGATATACTTTATTATCATGAAAATAACCGAGAAGGCTTGAAGAACTCAGATAAACCATATATTGTCATAGTCGTGTGTTTATTAGTCATGTTTAATCAATCAAAGTGTTTCAATCTTCTGTTTATTCAGCTACAGCGATAGTATGATGGCCATAGGGATTTCCTGGTTTGACATGCGTTATATCATACTTCTGCGGAGCATATGTGGAGTTTCTGTGTAAGAGCGCCCTCTGGCTTTCAGATGGAGCAGCATTTAATACTGATCACAGAGCCGTGCTTCACTGAGGAGCTGCGCACAAAAAATTGCAGCCTTTGCCAAATCGTGTGCGGTTTAATTTTGATGAATCGTGCAGCTCTAAACCTACTTATACCACCAAACCTGTCTCTAACCTTACCCGTAACCCACCTCAATAGCAGCACAAGTGTTTTGCAATACAGAATGAACACAATAAGAACACTGTATCTAACAATTAAGTTTTTCTGTTGTAAGTACATAGTTAAAGACACCTAATATTAAGTGACCAATGACTCTTATGAGCCAGTTTTGTACAGAAATCAAAAATAGAATGCGACCAGTGTATTCTGATACCAAAATGAATTATTCTTACTGTATGAGACAGTTCTTCACAGTGAATCAAAAACATACAACATGACCTCTATATTCATATTCCCACTTCTGTCACTTCTTTGAGGCAGTTCTTTGGCTCAACACACCAACGTCCACAATTAAAACTGAGTTTAAAGTTAAAGTTGCACTCACTCAGCTATGTTGTACACAGTCAGTCATGATTAATTCAGTCTGCGACTAAAAGTGTCTGGTAACAGAAGGTTACTGAGATAAAGTCAGTAGTGTTTAAATGGTCTCAGTTGGCTCCCATGAGGCCACCTACTCCATATAAAATAAAAATGCTTTTTTCGACTACTGACATGACTGGAGTCTTCAAACATATTTCCCCACAAGTAATATTCATTTATTTAGGTGTAAAATGTTTTAAATAAGTAAAAATTACAGAATGCATTTTTAAACTATCAGCTATGAAAAAGAAACCTCTGAGAAAAACTATTCGTTTGAGCAGACATTTAAGAACAGACATTATGTCCCTGTTTCTCCACCTTGTTTTATTTTGCAGATATAAATAGCAAATTTATCCTGCTCCACAACAACACGTAAAAGCTGAATTTTCATTCTTTATTCATGGTTGTACTTTACTTCTAAAATGAAGCACTGGGAAGAGAAAACCGCTTTCATTCTCACAAAAAACGTCACTGGGGACCTTATATAAGTGTTGTCCTATGGAGAAAAAGAAAGGGAGAAAAAAATCTGTTCAAAATCTTGGGATGTGAGCACATGTGCACACTTGCCTTGTTCAAAGCCAATGCAATTGCCCTCTTGGAAGAAATGTACTTTAAGATGAGGACAAGGACAAAATTTACTCCCTAAAATCACATTAGAAACTTCCCCAAGGTTGATGTTTCTTCAGCAACTTCTACCCTGACTTTCTGAGCATCTGTATTACCTAGGTCACTGTTCTTCGCACTAATGCCTTTTTTCACAGTTAGTTTGATAACACTGACATGGCAAGCCAAAAGATTTCCTGCTCAAAACACTTTTCAAACCGGTGTTTTGAGTGGTTTAAACAGGCAACACTTCTGACTGACCCACATGAATAAAACATCTTACCTCGGCATGCTCATCAGAAATATCTTTAAACAGTGTTCCTGTTGCTCAAACAGCAGAGCATGGTGCTGGCAGAGCCAAGGTCATGGGTTTGATTCACATGAACTGCTAAAATAAATTCCTTCAATCCACTGCAAGCATATGACAATATATGTATTAAATAAATAAAAAAAATATAGCAATGCTAGAGAAGCTGATGTGCTTTCAAGGTAATGTGTGTGCAGAGTATTCCTTAAAATATCAAATTATTTATAATAGTGAAAAGTATTGCGGTAAACCTATATGGGTCTATCAGGAGAACAAATGTTAATATAAGTCATAAATATATTTGTTTTTAGTGAAGGAAAAGACCTGTTAGTGTTTAAAAGAGTTTAAAAGAGTTTCTGTAATGTTGAAGTTTTTGTGTTTATTGTGCTGAAAAGCAGACACATGAAGGTAAACACTACATTGACTCTATAAGCAATGACTGCGCTAATGCCAGTGACAAGTAATATCTTAATTGTTCATTAATTATACATGTTAAATAAGTTATGTTAGCATGTGCTATGATAGCTGTTGATTTGAACTGAAATAGATAAGATTAGCTAATTGGTTCCAGGGCTACAACTCTGGTAGTTTTTTTTTTTTTTTTGAGTAAAAACTAAAAAAGTTGTGTTTATGCTACAAATTATCAAGTTCTTCTGACTCAATGTAGCTTGAAAAGTTGTCATAACTCAAAAAAATTGATGCGAACTGTTGTTATTTATTTATTTTTAGAGTGCAGGGTGGAACAACACTCCATTTCCCAGAGCACATTGCTTGTGCAAATCGCTATATTTCTTTTAATTTTTTCATTACAATTATGTTTTTCCAATTCAATGTATAACTTGGGCTAATTAAACTCTAAATTTTGCACATGCAGCCTTATGCTGGGTACACACTAAAATGTTTTTAAAATGTGAGAGACCACAAACATGAAGACAAAAAAAAAAAACTTGATTTAACCATTTTGCTCCTATAGTGCGTGTGGTGTGCTTTCCTGTAGCTCAGTGGTTAGAGCATGGCACTAGCAATACCAAGGTCATGGGTTCGATCCCAGGGATTGCACATACTCAGATACAAATGTATAGTATAATGCAATGTAAGTCGCTTTGGATAAAAGCATCTGCCAAATGCATAAATGTAAATGTAAATGTGTGCCATGATGTGACAAAGACAGCACACCACACACGAACAACCAGAGTCCCGACTGTGAACACGGGAAATCTCGCAAAATCTCTCGAGACTTCAGAATAAATATGGCAGACGATAGGCAGGAAGAAATTGCGATGATAGTGTTTGGACTAGAAAATTCACAGAAAAAAAAAATACAAAGGTTTGGGTGAAGATGTGGAGATGGCGGGAACATGGTCTTTACTTTGTGCTGCGCCATGACTGCGTTTATTATGTTTTTGTCCTCTGTCAGCTCGCTTTCTGATTGGATATTGTTTTGTTTCACATGATGATCTCCAGAGCATGCGCGCATTTGTCCTCGGGGATCCCCCCACACATCAGGATTTACAATCGTAAATATTCAACATGTTGAATATTTACGATTCGCGATTGGAGCGGCTCCAATGTTCTTCCGAGCAGATTTCATTCACTCTTAACACACCTCACACCACAGGAAAATCTGATAAGAGAATCTGTAGAACCATCAAGATAATCGGAACATTACCTAGGATTGTCGGAAGGGGAGAAATCGGCCCAAAATCAGCCAGAATATCTTGTGGTGTGTACCCAGCTTTACTGTTCACACAGTCATCCAAAACCATATCTGTGCCATGTGTGAGGTAAAAATATCAAAATGTAGTTATAGATTGCAATCTCCTAAAACATGCAGCTCTGACTCTTTTACATGATGATTCAGAGTAATCACAAATTCTGCTGTGAAGATTTTCAGGAACACCTTCGGATGTGAGATTAACCCAGATATTTCATGTGTCTCCAAAGACATACAGTGAAATTATCACAGCTCACAGTCTGTTTGCAAAGCAAACCACTGAACTCAGGGATCTTGCCAGCTTGTGCCTTTCATTGAATTGAGCTTCAGTACTGTGTATAAAAAGTGTCATTTTGTTGGTTGTTTACATGCTTCTTGCTGGACATAAGGGCTTTAACCATTGCAAAATAGCTTTAGAGAAGTGTAAGACATAAACACAGCCTGAGGAATAAACAGCTACAAGGCATGATATCTCCTGGTTCACACAGCCAACTTTTATCTGTATGCCCCAAAACGTCACTCTAAACCTGTTTGGAAAGTGTCAAATTATCAACATGTTATCAAGTCAACTTTAGAGGACATGTGAGAACATCTGATGTCATTGACATCAAATCTGGCATGACATGTCTTGAAGCTGCTAGTTTAAATGTGCATTCGCAAATGAGATTTGAGAGCTCTGCCTCGCTATCTACAGCCTACATACAGTAGGCAGCTGCCTTCTAAGACTGAAACTAAACATCGAAAGTGACCAATTAGGAACGCTCTATTTAGGCAGGAACTCCAAGCATCATAAAAATACTGTAGCACTTTTCACACAACATTTAACTCACAATTATAGTATTGGTGTTTCTAAACATACTCTTTCTAACGTCTGGGGGTCATTCATTTTTTTTTTTTTTTTTATGTTATTGAAAGAAGTCTCTTATGCTCATCAAGGCTTCATTTTGAACTGTGTTCAAAAATACAGTAATATTATGAAATATTATTGCAATTTAAAATGAACGCTTTCTGTTTGAATATCTTTTAAAATGTAATTTATTCCTGTGATCAAAGCTGAATTTTCAGCATCATTACTCCAGTCTTCAGTGTCACATGATCCTTCAGAAATCATTCTAATATGCTGAAATTTATTCTCAATAAACATTTTTTATCAAAGTTTGAAACAGACTTTGTCACTTTTCATCAATTTAATGCAGCCTTACTGAATAAAAAAGTATTATTTCTCAAACCAGGCTCATTGAAAGAGAAAATAAAAAAATAAAATAAAAAAAACGTTCCTGTGACATTTCTGCAAAATAATATTACGTTGTTTGTTGCACATTTTGCGACGCTTTCAAAGTGAAATGCAGTGCTAAAAATGTGAATCTGGCAAAGTTTTTGGAAATGAAATGTCTGGTCCAAAAGGTTAATGCTTTTGAAATCAAGGTAATCGAGTTTGAAAATAATGTAGCACCTACAATAAACCCTACTCCAATCATAACCAATAGCAAACATTAGATAAAACTACATTTGCTGAAGCACCCATGCCATTTTAGCTATCTAGTTTAAGTTTTTGTGTTTTACCTGAGTGCTTTGTATATGCTTTACCAGGTTCACAACACTAGAAAAGCCATATGGACCTGATTGGATGATGTAAACATTAAAATATATTAGTTTACAAATCACATACTTTGTTGAAAAACTGTGTTTTGAGGTCTTTTTGAGTATTTTGCAAGGAACCACACAAAAATAATTCTTTATAAATCAGTAATCTGCCCATATAATCATAATTTGTGTGAAAAGGAATAAAATGTTGCCACTGGTGTTTATTTCACTACAAAAAACTGCAGTGAATTGTAGGAAGCACATTTTTCCAATGATCCTGGTTGCGAATCCTTAAGAAACAAACAAACAAAAAAAACCTACTGACCCAAAACTTTTAAATGGTAGTATCTGTTGTAAAATACTGTGTAATTATGGAGCTGCTTTCACAATGGGAACATGACTGTGCCTTAAAATGCTGCCTATGTAGGCTGCTCACTATATTGTGGAACAAAACCTGAGTCATTCATGCAGATGGAGAAACAGGTTTGAAAAAGAATTGTTTGGCTATGAGAATCACAGCAGATGTGACATTAGGACCACAGGTCCCCTGCGGTTGACTCCAAAACTGCTGGATTGAAATTCTGCCGCCGTAGCATTTAACTGCTGTTGTGTTTGCCACTTCACACACACCAAATTCAAATCCTACGTGTAGATCTTTGGTTGTTGAAATGGTGACAACAAACAGCATCATTATTAAATAACTTGCCACGTAGCAACATGTATAGCTGAAGCATGGTATTCTGATGCACTGACAATGAAATCCATGAACACAAGCTCTCTAGGTCTCCATGCTGGGCAGCTGAGATGGAGGAACAGAGGAATATGCTTCTGTTTGTGCTGACAGATCGAGTCACAGGTAGAATAAACCTGAGAGAGAGGTGGAACACATATGTGAGGCAGATGGCAATTGTTGCATTTCTATTTATGAGTTCCCACCATTCACAGCTGCTCCTGTCTAAGACACTGTCCAAACACTGACTCTTTCTCTCTTTTTGCATACGCGTATACAAACCTGATTGATAAAATATGCAGCCTTTCTATTTAGGGATATCTCACCAAATACACTTACACTACTCATTCTCATGCAGTTTTCCAAATCTGTATTATGTTTTCTTTTTTTTTTTTTTAAGATATAATTGCTTGACAAATAAAACTGACAAAAAGTCTTTGAATCCATACAATAATTTTATGTAATAAACAGACTGAAATTTAAAGATGCATTCTGCAATATGTTCATTAAAGACATTTTACACATAAATAAATTGTTTACACATTCACTGCCATGTACAATTGTTTTTGAAAAAAGTCTCCAATGCTCACCATTATTTGATCAAAAATACAGTTAAAAAATATTGTGAAAAAAAAAAATCTTATTATCAATGTCGAAAACTGCTTTTTGTACTGCTTAATTATTTTTGTGGAAACCTTGATACTTTTTTTTTTTTTTTCTTTGGTGAATCGAAATTCAAAAGAACAGCATTTATTTGAAATATAAATCTTTTAGAAAATAATTTTTAGCCAATATTGATTCTTCTTAAAATTCTACTTTTGTGTTCTACAGAAAAGAAAAAAACAGCATACAGATTTTGATCAACAATGATTGATCAAAATGAGATATTACCATTTTAGGTATATATATTAATGCTTTAAATTTTAGAAATTAGTTTCACCTCTCTCTCTCTCTCTCTCTCTCTCTCTGTCTTTCTCTTTAAGGTTTACTTCCCACACAACATTTCAACAGCAGCATAAACCTCTCGCTCTCTCCTCTCTTTTTTGCCTTTTTAATTGCTGAGAGGGTTTTTAATAAAAACTTGTGACTTTCCCATGAGTCTAGGGTGATACTTTATCAGCTAAACTCAGTGTGTGAGTCTTTGGGACACTCTGACAGCCTGACACCCCGACAGTGGTGCGTATGTGTTTGTGAGAAATGCCTTTGTTTCATTGCATAACCAGACACGGCGCAACCGTGTTGCTGACATGACGCTGCATGAATTAATTTAACTTTTCTTATGTGTGAAGTACAAACTAATGCTGAAGAACAGAAGAGCAATATACTTTAGATGTGAAAGTCTTTGCACTAGACTTTGCAGATATTTTCAAGCATTTTTGATATTGCCACCAGGGGCATCGCTGGACTCTTTGCAGTACAAGCTCTTTACTTACAGTAAAGATTTGATATCAAGGCTTCCATTATGTAAGATAAGGTTACTTTTGAAATTTCATAGCAGGACACCAAGGTCACTGTATGCTAAAATGTAGAATCTCAACTTGTGAAATCATGTGTAGTTTCTCCAGAACATGTAAAAATGCTGATCCAAAAGCCAATAGCAGAAAGCCCTCCTGATGGACCATGATCCTGGACACCAATACCAATTATTATGGTCTATGGTGACAATAAAGCTACAGTTTTAAATTAAACACATGCCCACAGGCCAATAACCAGCATACATGCTATGAAGTGGCTAAAATGGTACTTTCCAGTAAAGATCAGACACTCACTTTGTCACTGGATGAATCAATTATAACAGCTTGGGGAAACAAATTCCATCCAAATTATGTCAAAATTTAAGGGGCCGTTTACACAACACCATTTTCAAGTAAAAACTGAAAACTTTTTATGCATGTTGGCTGTTCATTTACAGGACAATGGCGTTTTGGCGGTCTGAAAAAATCTGGTTTCAAAGTGCAATTTTATGAAAACGATACTGTTATCGTCTCCATGTAAACAATGAAAACGCAAATTTGTGAAAACGGTGATATCATGCCTATTATATGTTCAGTCTATAGTTACGAAAAGTTTCTATACAAAGTGACATCGCCAGCTACTAACTCGGCAGCATAATACAGCGTTTTTAATTGTTTTTGTGGATCTGTGTGAATGGGGATTGTTTTGACAGTGTGGTTGTCTGTTGGTGAAAAAAGCAAAGGAAAAACTTTTCAATTTTCTTTTATTACATTACATGGTTGTTGTGTAAACATACCCTAAGACTCCATCCTAATTAAGAAAAGAAATTAAGAACTCCATCATCAAAAGTTCTGTAACCAGTTCAGATTCCACATTGACATTGTGCAAAGGAACTTTCACACAACCAAGCTCAACAACTGACAATTTCTCAGTCAAAAAAAAGGCTGAGATTTTCCTGATCGCAACATAATGTTGTTGTGTAAGTAATGCTATGGCAGCCATTAGATAAAAAAAAAAACTATATATATATATATATATATATATATATATATATATATATATAAAGAGAACAAAAGGCAGAAATGAGGAAGCAGATACTAAATATCTGTCAGATTAGTCCAACATTGACAAGAGTGTTGATGAATGTGGAGCCAATATTTGATTAAAAATAAATAAACTGTATAGTAAAAAAAAAATGACAGTATGATCAAAAATCCATATTATCATTATCAAAACATATGCTCCTATAAAACTAAAAATATCACTGAAAATAAACTCTGGGACAGGGAGATAAGTTGCCACTCCATAAAAAGCCCATTTCTGACCCTGACAGCTGCTCACTTCTGGCAAAGACCCATAAACAAAACTGTTTCTTATGTCTGTTTAGGTGAGAAAATGGTTTATCACCATTGGGGAAAGTCTTGGCTCAAAATATATTGAAAAAAAATTAATGAAAGGCATTGTATGCTAATTGTTAATCAGCAAGCAAACTTTTTTGATAAAAAATACTGTTAAAACAGTGATATTGTAAAGAAAAAAAAAAACTTACAATTCAAAAGAATTGTTTTAATGTTAATATATTTTAAAATATAATACATTTTTATTATTTGAAATAGAAATGTTTTGTAACATTATAAATGTCTTTACTGTCCTAATTGAATAAAAGTATTTATTTCTTACTAACCCCAACAGTGTAAATGAACCACAGGGAAAAAAAATATAAAAATCATAAGTACTGCTTATGCTGATTTTTGAATAACCTGTCAGGTGGACTATGGGGGTTTTGCATTGAGAATTTTAAAGTTTTGCTGAATTTTTAGGGTTTGTACTGTATTCAGTGAAGAAGTGATAAAGTTCTTGATAAAGTGTGTTCTTTAGGTTTGCAGTTGTGTATCATAAATAACTTTCAGGACATCTGTCATCTTGGTATTGTCATTTGACTAGGGATATAGATAGCCATATATATACTGTGTATTAAACAAACAAAAATGGGAAAATCAGACTACTTCTGATAAAATGCATAATGTCTAGGCTATCTTTAACTACATGTTGTCATATGAACAGCCAATCAGTATACTGATTTAAGTCTCAGAGTTGTTAGCTGCGTGTGTTTGATTCACTAAGAAGAACCGACTCAATAGCTGCGTCTCATTTCGGAGGCTGCGTCCTCAGGAGGTCACACTTGAAGGCTGCATACATCATCAAGGATGTCTTATTTAATAAAAGTAACCATAATAAAATTGACTGTTATTCCTCATAAGGTGTAAAATACTGCAATTTCATTCTTGCTTTGCAATCTAACAGTTACTTTTCTTAAATAAGACCGCCTTGATGACGTATGCAGACTTCAAATGCGACCTCCGGAGGACACAGCCTTCGAAATGAGAGGCAGAGTGGTTGTGCTGTAAGTTTCTGTAGGTTTCTGATCCACTTTAAAGAACCAACTCACTAGTCATTTGGTCAGGAATTGGTCAAAACTTGTTGCGCTCTATGGTTTTGATTCAGTAAAAAGAAGTGGTTCCTATCCACTTTATTTTTCAAGTTAAGTAAAAGTGGGTGCAACCATTTATAAGTTGAATGTGTCTGGCTTGTGGTGTCATCCAGTTATTTTTAGCTGTAAAAAACAGCTCGTAATGCTGCTTGATATTGCAAATTGGTATTTCTTACCATATTATTGTAATGTATGTAATGTCCCAAGTCCTGAGTCTTTCATTCATTTGTCACTTGATAAACGCTAAGAAATGAATTGTTCATGAATGACGATCACTAGGAGCGCAATTGCTAGAAGTCATTCTTATCGTGCTGTAGATTCTTTAGTGCTGTTGAGGTGCCAATGAAAGTGATATTTTAGTTCAATGTTCTTCTGACCATATGCATGTGCGCAAACCATTAACATCATTCCTCTAATTCCTCTAAACATCAGTGTCCTCTAATTTTGCGCATCAGAATCTAAGCAGATGCATTAGGTCATCTGGGTATTGTTCATCTGCTTCATACCAAGCATTTGGACTCATTTGACACGGCTTTTTGCATATCATATAACCCAATTAGGTGATTAAAGCTGAATGAAGAAAGTTAGATGCTGTGTTGGGGTCCCTATGAGCAGGATTTAAAAATACAGATCAATATGAATTGCACTTGAGCACTGAGATTTGTGGGAGAACAGGAGAAAGAGTGTGTGGTAATGATAGGGGTGTATCTTGCCCACAGATGTGGGCAGACCAGAGATATCATTAGGATTATTAGCTCTCTAGACACAAAAACACAAACATTTCCCAAGTGTCATCTATAAAGACAATGTTCAAATGCTGTATTCCACTGTGCAGCACTCCTTTTCCTAATTTCACTGACACTATAATGTGAAACGGAAAGAAAAAAAAAACATTAGCAAAGTTAATTACATGGTGTCGGAAAAATTGTGAAACGTAATAATTATATGCACATCCATCTGGACAGGTGCTTGGAGCAGATTTTCAGCTTATAGGAAGATTTGAAACCTGCCTACTGACAATCTGCATCTCATAGTCTCAAAGGGACTGAAATATTGTTTGTTCACATCAATGTTGTTTGGGCACGTTTGTATTCTTTGTTTGATTCAATATATCTTGGCTAAAGAAGGACAGGTACATATTGCAGTCTTAGACCGAAAGACAACAGGTGAACTTGTGGATTAGAATGCAGAAGATGCATAGAGACCTTCTCAACCTCTTTTTTTCTCTCTTTGTCTCTAATTCAGTCTTGCTGCTGCCCTCCAGCAATGCTCACAGCAACCCAGCTTGAGGTGAACCACAATGGTCTGCACACCATCTGACTATCTGTTGGAACATGAATATATATTGAGTAGGACTGTCAATTAAAGTTTTTTTTTTTTTTGCAGTAATCACATTATTAATTAATTGAATTTGTCACATACAATCACCGGCCACTTTATTTTAGGTACACCTATTTGCATGTGAGCACAAATATCTAATCAACCAATCACATGGCAGCAACTCAACATGGTCAAGATGATCTGCTGAAGTTCAAACTGAGCATCAGAATGGTGAGGAAAGGTGATTTAAGTGATTTTGAACATGGCATGGTTTTTAGTGCCAGATGGGCTTATCTGAATATTTCACAAACTGCTGATCTACTGGGATTTTCACACACAACCATAGGGTTTACTGGTTCAAGCTGATAGAAGGGCTACAGTAACTCACTGCAACCGAGGTCTGCAGAAGAGCATCTCTGAACGCATAACACGTCAAACCTTGAAGCAGATGAGCTACAGCAGCAGAAGACACACCGGTGCCACTCCTGTCAACTTAGAACAGGAATCTGAGGCTACAATTCAGACATGCTCACCAAAATTGGACAAGAGAAGATTGTAAAAACGTTCCCTGGTCTGATGAGTCTCGATTTCTGCTGCAACATTGAGATGGAAGGGGCAGAATTTGGCGTAAACAACATGAAAGCATGGATCCATCATGCCTTTTATCAATGGTTCAGGCTCCTGCTGGTGGTGTAATGGTGTGGGGGATATTTTCTTGGCACACTTTGGGCCCCTTAGTACCAACTGAGCATCATTTAAATGCCAGCCTACAGTCCTTGATTATTGCTGCTGACCATGTCAATCCCTTTATGACCACAGTGTACAGTAAGTTTTTTTAAATAATTTTGAGATTGTTACAGATACAAATATTGGCTCTTCTGCAACCCCCTAGTGGTGGAACGGGAGATCTGCATCAGAAATGTTTCCAGCACCTTTTTGAATCTATGCCACAAAGGATTAAGGCAGTTATGAAGGCAAAAGGGAGTCCAACACAGTAGTAGGTATACCTAATAAAGTGGCCGGTGAGTGTATATCAACATTTACCGAGAAATAGTTCTCTAATGAACACTATTTAAAGACATTTTCTTTATAAAACAACAACAACAACAAAAATCACACTATACGTTTAAGGCCTTTGCACACTGAGTCTGAAATTTTTGTATGCATTTTTTTGTATTCATGATCCTAAAAATTTGTCACGCACAGAGACCTTGCACACTGATGCGTATTAATGAATCCGTTGCGAAAAAAATCACAAAATGGAGTCTTCAAGCAGTGAGCATGATTTAGTAGCCCTCTCTCTTCTTAAAAAGAGAAAAAGAAAGAGAAAATATTGGGTCCATCCAATCCTGAGATTGCATAGAGAGGAAGGAGAGCTCTACCTCATCAAGGAGCTGCATGATTATCCCCAGCGTTTCAAAGTTTACTTCAGGATGTCAGTGGCTCAGTTTGATGCTTTGCTACTGGCACAATCTGTCTTTATATTCTGTCTCTTTGTATTCCACACTTTGTTTGTCATACAGTGCTACTGCTTTGTGCTGTAGACAATGTTGATCAACTTGTCAGATGGCATTCGGGATTTTGGCCTTCGCTTGTACGGTGGCTCTGAATTGTCAAAACGTCTCTCAAAATGCGTGCCGCGGATGCGAAAAACGCAGAGAAAAGCGAACCTGATCCGAATTTTTTATGACTGATGAAAGTTTCGGAGGCAGTGTGTAAATGTGATTGACACAACGTGAGGTCGTATTTATTTTTTAACGTGTGAAAATTTTGGACGCGAATTTACACTGCACGTTAAATTGACAGTCCTAATTTTCAGTGAAAACTGCTATTATTAAATGTTTTGACTTTGTTTAAATGGAGAAGTAGTGTCACAAAAAAGTGGGAATCAATTATCTATGAATTTATGAACTGTCCCAACAAATAAAAATGATTTACAGTTTTGGAAATGGCACTCCAAGTCTACCACAACCTTGCTAAAGACAAATACGCAAAGACAGAAATCATGTAATTTGAATAAGGACTGTTGACAGGGATTTCTGCAGGAAGAGCTTTTTAAATATTGTTGAAATATTTAACAACAAAATGAAGATATTACACATGTCAGAGGCCCTAAAAGACAGTTAGGAGGTTGTTGATGTATTTGCACATCATTTTAAAAAGCGAGTACACATCTACACAGCTGAGGTTATTCAAGTGCTTAAAACCATGAAATAGCAGAAGTTGATTAGTGAGTGAAGACTGTCCTTTTAAACTGCAAATGACCTCCTGAGATTCCCTGCAGATGAAGGAAAGGTCCATTCCCTCTGAAAGCTCCACTCTGGATGTTAACAGGAGTGGGCACTTCAGGCACTGACCAAAGATGTGGTATCGCCTGGCACAGACTGACCGTAAATCTGATTTCACAGCAGGTTTAAGCTCCACTCCAGAACAGAACCAGAACTATTATCTTTCCTCAGGCACCTTCTTTTTGCCTTTGAGAACCCTAGTAAAAAAATCTATACCAAAATCTATTTAAAATACATTTATTTCATACTACTTAAAATCTATTAACATATTTATTGACATATCTCTTAAGACTTACTAATTTATAATTAAACTTTATTTGGAGTATTTCTTTATTGCACAATGCACATTTCTTAATATTATGCCTAAAAAGTGTTTTAATATCACAATTAATAAGGATTGTATGATCTTTCTATATTATCAGTTCTTTAAATGCAAGATATTTAAAGTGTACTTGCAATAGTTCCACTCTAGCACAATCAGATATACTTCAGTATATGTTTAGTTGGACGTCAGCACTACTTACGCACAATTAAAGTGCATTAAGTACAAAGTTAGCTGTTCCAATTCAGCAGACTTTAAGTATACCAGTTTAACATATCAAAAGTACAATTGCAGGGTATTTTATTTAATAAATAAAATATATAAATGTATTTGTAGTATACTTAGCACAAAATAAATGTATTTCAAATACATTTTAGTATATTTTCTTCCAAACTGGACTGCAGCTTCTGTTAATTCATGCTTTGTAAGATTTATTTTTGTCCAGGAATTAGTGAGGCAACAGAAAGCTATAATTATAGTGCCACAAGGCAGTGATTTATTCCTCAAACATTCTTCTGAACTTCCACAATTAATTCAGCCGCTTAACATAGACTTCATGTAGATCAAATTAGTCTTTTACAAGCTTTATAATCATAAGAAATGTAAAGTTATACCCTTGAATTGCATTGATAGATTGTTTAACCCATTCAAATCAAACCAGCATTGATGATGTCATCGCATTTACATACTGAACTTGGTCTTCTTTCATATCTATTTGCATTATAAATTGTGATTGTTGTTTTCATTCCTAAATCTGCCTTTAATGCATAGTTGTGATGATATTGGCTTTTCACAAGAATCAACACTTAAGACACAAATGCCATGTCAAATTGCATTTCATTTAAGCAGAACCAAAACCTAAATTTATCTAACACTATTCTTTTCTTCTGGAAGTTCTGGCAATGTAAAATCAGTTAATTTGTGTTTAAAAAAATGCCTAGACTATTAAACATGGTGTGATGCAAAACAAAGGTTGTTTTTGATGAAAAGCAAAGAAAAAAATAGTAGCAAGTTCGTTTACTTGCGACATGAGCGTCTCACAATGCTCTTACACAGGTAAATAATTGAGAATGCCAGAGGCAAATCATTCCAATCAAGGTGCACTCAGCTATAAAATACAATATTAGTTATTCTTATATTGTTTGTTGATTTCTGCATCACAGGTTTAATCACACAATAGCACTGAACTCTCATATTTCATTGTAGATCATCTTGCATGAAATATTTTAATTTTACGTTGATTATTTTGAACAGCACACTAATTCTTTTCACAGCTGTGTCCCTACTTTTGTCAAGACCATCAGATATTTCTGGAAACATTTTTAAAATCAGGCAATATGACAGTCAGCCTTGAGTGTGAAGGCCCTTTTTGCATATTTCACCTGCTGTGAGTTCAAGAACATTACAAAGGCTAGGGTGATATTTATAGTTTTTATTATATTACTCTGTCACCTAAATTGTGAATATATTTTGTGAGATCTTTAGATAATTTCTCTCATTCTGAGGTATTTTTTATTCAAATTTGGTTAAACTTTATTTAGTCCACTTTAGATATTCTAACTTTGCAACTACATGTCAACTATCATTCATTTGCAAATACATGTGAACTAACTGTCAGTGTACTGGGACATGGTTAGGCTTACTAGGATAAGTTGACATGTACTCGCAAAGTTACTTATAGTCAGAAGAATGTCTGTTGGGGAGCATCAAAATAAAGTGTTAACCAAATTTTATAAGTAGCTCACAGCACTAGTAAAAAGACTGCTAAATTTAAAGGGCTAGTTCATCCAAAAATGAAAATTCTGTAATTAATTACTCACCCTCATTTCGTTCCACACTCATAAGACCTTCGTTCATCTTCGGAACACAAATTGAGATATTTTTGATAAAATCCGATGTCTCAGTGAGTCCTCCATTGACAGCAAGATGATAAACACTTTCAAATGCCCAAAAAGGTACTAAAGACAAATTTAAAATGTGGTTGAACCTTAATGTTATGAAGTGACGAGAATACTAAATAATGACTTCATTCAACAATATCTAGTGATGGGCAATTTTAAAACACTGCTTCATGAAGCTTTGAAGCTTTACAAATCTTTTGTTTCGAATCAGTGGTTCAGAGCGTGTATCAAACTGCCAAAGTCATGCCCCCCAGTGGTGAACCATTGAAATTTTGAAACTTTTCGAAACCCTTATGACATAACGAAGCCTCGTTTACTGAAATCACGTGACTTTGGCAGTTTGATACACGATCCAAACCACTGATTCGAAACAAAAGATTCGTAAAGCTTCGAAGCTTCATGAAGCAGTGTTTTGAAATCGCCCATCACTAGATATTGTTGAATAAAGTCGTTATTTTGGCGCACAAAAAGTATTCTCGCCGCTTCATAACATTAAGGTTGAACCACTGTAGTCACATGAACTGTTTTAAATATGTTTTTATTATTCTTTTTTTGTGCATTTGAAAGTGTTAATTATTGTGCTGTCAATGGAGGCCTCACTGAGCTATTGGATTTAATTTGTGTTTCTAAGATGAACAAAGGTCATACGGGTTTGGAACGACATGAGGGTGAGTAATTAATGACAGAATTTTCATTTTTTGGGTGAACTAACCCTTTAAGAATAACAATCTCTATAAAATGCTGGGTTAAAAACAACTCAAGTTGGGTTGAAAATGAACAAATCCAGCGGTTGGGTTAAATGTTTGCCCAACTACTGTTCAAAAATTAATATATGACAAGCTTAAAATTAACCCAAAAATAAAAATTAGAAACATAATTACTAGAGGCAACAATAACAGTCAAAAGGCGAACATTAATTAATAAGCATCTTAATAAATGTTTATTGTTTAATTATTATTCATTAAACTTATTAATAAATATTCATTTTCATTTTAAGCAAGACATTTTTAAACAATAGTTGGGTTAAATAAAATTTCCCAGCAGGTTAGGCAAACATTTAACCCAACCGCTGGGTTTGTCCATTTTCAACCCAACTTGGGTTGTTTTTAGCATTTTTAAACAACCCAAACCCGAATTTTTTAGAGTGCAAATTGAAAAGCCAATAGCATGGTCAATATAATGCTGTTATATTATAAATAATACAATTTAATGTTGGAAATGATACATCAAGTGTATGTATATTGTTCTTTTACTAATAAGTGACAAGTAAATATAGACATTTTATGAAAAAAATCAGGTGAATGTTTAGAGATTAATCCAAAGGAATTGCTTGTACATAAACGTTTCTCTTTTTGAAGACATGTAGCCTTTCTTCCAAGTACTGAAGAATCAGCAAGCACAGTTTCTAAACTTCTTTATTATTGCCTCCAAACCTGCACATGCTGAGTTCTGCAGCGTCAGGCCCATTTTGCTTAGATATATTATTTTGCTCACGGAAACTGCCAAGAGCCAATGTCTATAAGCATTTTCAGCTGTTGTTACGTGAAGCTTTCTCCTCAAAATTGACCGCACGGATTTGCCAGTAACACCGCTACGAGTCATCTCAAACATTCTTTTGATGTGAGTCTCATCCGAAACATCAGCTCTCGGAGTTAATTCCAATCTTTGAAGGTGGCATGCACTTCAAAGAGAAGGAAATGAAACAGGAAGTGTGAGGGAAGTCTTTCTTTATGGGCAGAAAAAAAATGAAAAGGTAATGGAGACAGAGGGTGTCAAAAACATGTCTACTGTTCTACACTTCAGTGTCTGTCACAAATATGGTTTTGGCATTGGGAATCTTTGACGACGTAAATAAATTAAGTGGTGCTTTTTAAAACCTATTTTCATGCATGATCATAGACTAGTCTTGTGAAAGGAAGGTGGCCGGTCAAAATACAAACTATCACAGCTGGTTAAGGTAAAGCAGACAGGCTCTGTTGCCTTCTGTAGCTCTTGACTCTGATCAGGATCAACAAGGCTGATTCATGATTCACATGAGTGAGTTTAGCTCAGTCCGGTGGGAGGAAGCTATGAATTTTGATTTGGCAGGTTATTTTGATGTTTCTTGGCCAGAGACATGTTGAACACAAAGAGCTTTTGGAAGTGAGAGAGAGCCGTGACGGGGACAGGGAGGCTTTTGCTGTTGTAAGATGTAATAGGACATGACAGAAGTTCAAAATGTGATTTCTTCTTTCTTCACCTGCCTGTGGTCTTCTTTCCAATTAAAAGATGAGGAACATGAAGTAGCAGCTACACAAACTACAATGCATTCCCATTTTTGTTCATGTATCCATTCAACCTTCCATCTGTCCTTTAACCAATCTAATTCGTCAGTGTCATTTGGCACTACAGGCAGTCCGCAAACTCCGCCCCACAGCTGATTTGAAAGATTTCATTGGTCATGTCAATCACAATGCTGATTGCTTACACAATGCTACAACAAATACTAACCCCTAACCCTATAAACCCTAACCTTACTGCAGAGCAGGATTTGCCCTGAACTGGTTTGGGGGAGAATCCTTCCCACTAGGCTTGCTGCGATAGTCGGCGTTGCTGGTGTTACTGGTGTTCAACCGCAACACCAGTATCATCACTTGCACACTTCGCCCATTTCGCCTCACTCTTGACTAACAATATGACAATATGAAAATTTGGTTTCAAAGCAAGACGTAAAAGCGCCTATTTAAGCGAGTTTGTCATTGTACTGTTTTGTTGTTTTTGTTTTTCATTAAGAATAATAATGAACCCACCATTCAAGCAATTGTCACCGCCGAATTATCGCTAATTTGAAAGCGAAAGTAAAATGCGCACGGGCATTCATAACAGTGCGTGTCCACTGGCGTGGAGCAGAGTGTTTCTATAGAAACTTCCATAGGAATTAACTGAAAATGTTCGCTCTTCTAATTACTAGAACTTTAGTAATTAGAACTAAAACTTGGTTACCATGTATGAATGCATATTTGTAATTTTAACTGAACTTAGGACTGGTAGTGGTGCTTAAGATATTGTTGGTCATTCAGTGTTCGGTAAAAGAAATAGATAATAGTAATAGATAACATAATTATTATTAAAAGATAATAATAATAATAAATTTTATTTGTATTGCGCCCTTCTTACACTCAAGGCGCTACAACAATAAAAACAACAAAAGAACACTACTATTCCATAATGACAATCACAATAATACCACAAAAACAACAATGGCAACAAGTACTGTAAAATTATTACTTAAAAGCTTCACTAAAAAGATATGTTTTGAGTAAATTCTTAAAACAATCAAAAGATGGAGCATTCCTGATAGGAAAAGGCAGAGAATTCCACAACCTGGGAGCAATACAAGAGAAAGACCTCCCACCCATAGTTTTGAGTTTACAACGAGGCTGGTACAGAGTAAGAGAACCAGCAGAGCGGAGAGACCGAGATGGTGTGGACACTGTGACCAAATTACAAATATAATCGGGGGCCAGCCCATGGACTGCTTTATAAGTTAAGATAAGAACTTTAAAATCACTGCGTGACTGAACTGGAAGCCAGTGTAATTGAGAAAGCACAGGAGTGATATGACTGTGGGATGGTGTATAAGTTCAAACACGAGCAGCTGAATTTTGCACATATTGCAGCCTCTTAATGATACTTGCAGGTAACCCTGCAAAAAGAGAATTACAATAATCAAGCCTGGATGTTATAAAGGCATGAATAAGCCTTTCTGCATCAGGCATAGAAAGAAATGGTCTTATACGTGCAATATTCCGAAGATGATAAAAAGCTACTTTAGTAACATTCTTAAAATGAGTGTTAAAAGTCAGCTGCGCATTAAAAATCACACCCAAATTCCGCACCTGTACAGAAGGGAGAATCTGGCAGTCATCTACTGTAAGTTTACAATTATTACATCTATTTAAAGCAGTTGAGGTGCCAACCAAAAGAACTTCAGTTTTTGAACAGTTTAACTGTAGGAAGTTTCATCCAGACCTGTATTTCCAGTAAACATTCAGATAAAATTGAAAGTGCTGATGTAACATCAGGTTGAATACTAATGTAAATCTGGGTATCATCTGCATAGCAATGATAACCCAGTCCATACTTTTGAATAATCTGCCCAAGAGGCAACATATAAATGCTGAAAAGAGTAGGACCCAGTACCGACCCCTGAGGGATGCCCTGCTGCATTGGAACAGTCTGAGATCTGTTTGTACCAGAATAAACAAATTGAGTATGTTCTGAAAGATATGATTCAAACCACTTTAAAGCCATACCAGAAAGACCAATCCACTTATGTAACCTGTCCAGCAGTATAGTGTGACAGATGGTATCGAATGAAGCACTGAGATCTAACAGAATAATATTTCTACTACTAATAACAATATACAACACACTAAGGATTGATGAGCTGCTGGGTTCATGAATATTAATCACGTTGTCAGCGTTCGCTCGAACTGATTTGCTGAAATCAAAACAGGGATGGTAATAGATGAGCGCCAGCCAATGAGATTAACGTTTGCGCATTAGTTCCGCCCACTACAGGAGAAACCGGCATCTCTTCTGCTTGTTCTTAAAAGCTGAATAATTCCAAATGAACTCAACAAAGAATATTGTTCACATGTAAGCGTCGGCGAGTCATGCGCCTTCACACTGGAGTTTGTGGTACGTCAAATACATGTACGCTGTGCATCCATTGAGCTGAATTGAAATACTACAGATTGCTTGACGGAGAGCGAAACTCTCAAGCGCTCAGTCAGAGTGTTCAGCGAGTGAAAATATATCTATGCTAAACTTATACTTAACCTCTAACACACACACTGGTGAAGAATTTATTAGCCAATGGCTAATGATAGACATTATTTAGTCGCCCAGAGTAAAGATTTAGTCGCATATGCGAGCATTTTACTCGCATTGTAGAGGGTTGCGCTGACATTTTTTTTTTTTTTTTAACAATGTAATAATTATTTATGTTGAGCACTGTTTCCACTGATGGCAATTGAATTGAACAGATGCCAAGTCACTGTCTTCACTCCCGCTGGTAATGGCTGCATCATATTGCTTTCAATTTGCATAAAGTTGCATCACAGCTGGTGTCACTCATGTCACAGGTCTGAAAATCACCAGCTCTAACTGAAAAGGAATGAATTTTGGTCGCTTTTCATTTAGCATGCAGGAGGACCTGGGTTCATGTATTATGACCGTGACTGTTGGTGATCACTGTGCATTTTTATTGCATAGAAAAGAACAACTTAGACATTTTGATTATTTTCTGTGTTCCATCAGAAAGAAAAACAATTGCAGAGTTTGTCACATGAAGGTTTATAGAGTTCATTTTAAAGAGAATGATTTGCACATGGTGCAACTTGAACGGACCAAATTTAGACATTTTAATGTGACTTTTTATTGTTCAAGATGCAATTGTTTTTTGAAGTTGCATTCAAAATCCATTGTCCATGATGGTCTTGAACAGTTTAATATAGTTAAATTGTCATATGTTTGAGTTATCTGGTTGAGTTAAACATTAACAGTGAAAAAAGTCAGGTTTAGAATAACATTAACGTAGTATTATTTTTATTATTATTTATATAGTATTTATTAATAATTTCAATTAGCCTTTATTTTTTTATTTTAAGTTCAGATTAAGTTTTAGTCAATTTATGTGCTATTGTCATTTTTCTCAGTAACACTTCAGTATGGGGGGCATTCACTATTAACTGACTTTTGCCTAAATAAACTGTTAATTTGCTGCTTACTAATAGTTAGTAAGGTAGTTGTTGTAGCATTTAAGTTTAGGTATGGGGTAGGATTAGGGATATAGAATAAGGTCATGCAGAATAAGGCATTAATATGTGCTTTTTAAGTACTAATAAGCAGCCAAAATGCAAGCTAATAAGCAACTAGTTAAAAGTGAGAATTGTTCTCCAATTGTTTAAAGTGTTACCAATGTTTCTTGTATTTAGCATTTTAGTACTTGAACTTATTTTATTTCAGTTAGGGCACTATTTCTAATTTTCATTTAAGTTTTGTAAGTTTAAGTTTTTCATCTATTATTTATATTTTATCGTATTTCATCTTTATTTCAATTAACAAAACTGATTTATTAGTTTTAGTTAATAATAACAACGCTGTCATAAATGTGAGTAAATGATGACAGAAAGTTCATTTTTGAGTGAACTATCCCTTTAAATCAAATCCCCTGCATATATAAATATTCCAGTCTGGGTTGTCTGCTTTCTGTCTGCAATCAAATGCAAATTTACTTAAAATCATGGAGTGATAGCAGCTCCTCGTATTTGCTTGCCTGTAATAATATCCCAAGCTCTCTGACACTCATATGAGCTCTTGATGAGGACTGATTTAGCATAAAGTTATTTAACTGCACATCTTTCTATTGATCGACTGTCGTTATGTGCTAAATCGTGAACCACTTACCTGAAAAGTAGGGCATCCCTCAGTTTTTTGGGCAAGATGAGGTAAAATTGCTTTTAAATCACATACACGCTAGTAATGAAATAGTAAACTGAATGAAAAAGTTTTTGATAAACATACACAAACCTACACTATTCAGGTTGATATTTGAAGTGACATATAGTGTTGCTGACAGAGAGTTGCTGTTTTCCTATGACATGAGTGATAACATCCATTACTGTAAATGTTCAGCAAAGTGACAGAAAAGTGCAACTCAATGCAATGCATCTATTTTGTGGTCAAATTTTCTAAACCTTTAGTAGTTGTAAAGCCAAAAATACTCATCAAGCAGTAGCAACGCACACTATAGTCAACAATACAGCATAAATGTGTTGTTTGTGTTCACAAGGCTTAAGAATGTAGTCTACATAATCGGATATTATTCTCTCCCTCCTCTAAGTTGGTTGCGAAGAAAGTCTGGTCTACCCTGAACTCCAGATACCGTTTGAATCATAAATGGTTGATTCTGACAATGCACATGCCCCAACTCTCCAACCCCTGGGCAGTTTAACTAGCACAAATGGTTCAGTGGGCAAGACTTCAGGAGCAAGTTTTCTGATCCCTTCTGCCCTCGCTCTCCGGCTTCCTTCGACTTTAACAGCTGTAGCTGCATCTTTTAAACACACAGTGGGGATTTAGATCAAAGTCCATGTTATCGCTGTCAAGCAGAGCCGTGTGCTGTCGGTGTGCTGTGTGGCCAGTGGACAGGGCGCAGCTTTGAGTTTCACTCCTCTGCGGTCAGTCAAACATGTCACTTTGACTGGGGCTGCCTGGAGAAGGGTGCTGATATTCCTGCTATCTGAGAGACTGGCGAGACTTTCAGCTCAGCACCACCTGAACAGCTATTTAAAGACGAAAATCCTCCAATTTTTTCTTGGCTGCACGCAAAAATTTCAGAGGAGGCCTTTGAACTGCATTTAACTCTTTTTTCTGTCTTCTTGCTTCACATCTGGGACTGGCAAGAACTTTAATTTGTGAGGAAATTCAGATAACTATGCCTTAATGAAAGCATGCTAATGATATGTAAATGACCCATCTAATTATCAACTGTTTTTCATTTCAATACTGTAAGTGCCCTTGATTGAATTTCTTCCTAACCTAAAAAACAACTCACCATGATTTTGCCACTTTACTAGTAAACAAAATTTTAATTTACTTTCACTAGTGTGTTTAGAATGATAATGAACAAAGGAGGAATGATTCAGATATAGTTCCCTTCCTATACTTTATAAAGAATTTAACGGTTCTGATTCCGCTGAACAATTCCATTAATGATTCTTTTTAGAACTCTTGAGAAAGCACTAATTAATCCTATAATTCTCTTCTATAATATCTATCCTATAATATTCTATTGTACACTCAAAAAAATGATACGTTGGATTTACTTAATTTTTTTATGTCAACAGGTTCCACGTAACTTGGTTATGTTGCATTTAATTAACATTATTTATTTCAATTAACTTAAATTTATTACATAAGGTTAACTCAATGGCATTTAGTTGAATCAGGTTAACATTCTTAATTTTGTCAAAAACCATTACATTTAGTTAACCTAAAAATCCAGTTTAATTGATTAGTTCATATAGTGGATGCGTTCAAGAACCATTTTCACAACTTTTACAAAATCTTTACTCTGTAAAGACTCTTATTGTTAGGTGTTAGCCAGAAAATGGTTTTATTCCATCTCTAGCATGCCCAAAATAGTTGTTTTTATTATTAAAACAACTTTAATTGTTGTTAGCAGGTCCTCAACCCAAGCACATGTTCTACACTTCACCACAATGGTAACCCCAAGACCATTAACATAACAGAAACTTTTAAATACCAACATAATAGAACAGTAAACATTAAAAAGTCTCTCCATTTTCTCTTGTTGCTAAAAACTGCTTAAAATAGCACTTTATTTCAGCATTTACTCTCCCAGATCAGCCTCTTTGCAAAGCATGATGGGTAGTGAAAGTCCTGTTTGATTGAGTCCTGGTTGAGTTTACTTGATTGAAACATGTTATTTCAATATGAAAACATCAAGTTAAGTCAAAAAGTAATCGTTTCAAGTCAATTTAACATGAAGCAATTAAATTTGAACCAGAAACCTAATACAATTGTGTTGAATCAAAATAAGTTGTTTAAATAAAGTGAACAACATCAAAAAATCATTTTTTTTTTCAGTGTATACTGTTTTGTTTATATATTTATAAACAAAAATACACTCTAAAAAATCTTGTGTTATTTTTTCTACCCAAGTCCTAGGTTAAGCCTTTTGGCTCATATTTTAGGGTTATTTTCCCAGTGTTTTGATAGTTTTTGTGTTACCCAGATCCTGGGTCAGACATAACAACCCAGGGGTTGAGTTATTTATTGCGGGCTTTTTTAAAGTTAAAAAAAAAAAAAACGTCTCAGGTTATGACTATAACCATAGTTCACTGAGAGAGGGAACGAGACACTGCATCCCGAAGAGGGCGCTATGGGAACGCCCCCTTCAGGACATAGTGCGAGTTCCCTCGAAAGGGAACGTCTCAGGTTATGACTATAACCATAGTTCCCTGAGAGAGGGAATGAGACACTGCGTCCCGAAGGGGGCGTTCACATAGCGCCCCCTTCGGGACGCAGTGTGAGTTCCCTCGAAAGGGAAAAGCTAGTATTATAGTAAAAATGAATCAACACATTATGCTAGGTTAAATAAACAACCCGATTTGCTGGGTAAAATTACCCCAACATGTGTTCTGTCCTATATTACCCAGCCCAGCCAAATTGGGTTGTTTTTAACCCTGTGTTTTTTAGAGTGTATTACAATCATTTGTGAGTCATTTTGACTGATTCATTAAAAAGATTCAGGGTCATTTGTCCATGGATTGGACACTTATAGTGCCATGTGTTTGCTGCTGTGTGCAGCGTTAACTGCTTCTTTTTTAGGTTTGTTTACCTAATGTGTATGTGTTCTAGAGCAAACAGACCAGGTGATATGTTTATCAATAAGTCGACTGGCTTTTTTAACTAAAAGGCAAAAGCGTCCACTTTTAATTACAAGTTTGTGGCATTCATTTGTCTATAGTAATCTAGTGAATATAATCATTCTGACATGGCTTTAGGAAAGCATGAGCATGTCAGTTCAAGAATTTTCACAAAAGCTAATTGAATTATTACAAGAATATTTGTTAATGATGACAGTTTGTATGCATTTTGTACAAATAATGAAGCTAGCAACTAATTTAGCTCATTTTGTGAGCTGAAAGGCTTGATTAAAAACTACATTTCCCATTAATTTCTGTGCCAACCAAGACACAGATAAAGCATCAGTTACAGATGTTGATCCAGGAGCATGTCTTGCTTGGTAAAATCACTGTGACCTCCTAGACATAGTGATAACTACACAAACAAACCGCTGATGTCTCTTGCTAGTAATTGGAAATACATTGACACAGTGCAGTGAAAATATCCAAGTAAGATATGTCACATTTCAAATTGAAGTCAAGTTAATTGCCTGTAAGGAGAAAATACATCAACCACACATAACAAGTTAATACGGCAGGAGGAGCCAATATTTTACCACAGAAGCTTGAATATACACTTTATCTGTCCAAGGTGACTTTATCTTCAAAGTGAGACACTTTATTTATAACATTTATCAAATTCTTCATGACAGTAGCGAAGCATAAATGATTACAATTAAACCGAGGTACTCGTCTGCCTTTTAAAACCATCCTTGAAAGAATAAAAGCACCATTATTTTCTGTCTGAACTATTTTGAAAGAGCTAGCTAAGTGGAACAGCCTGTGATACAGTATACTCACTAAACATTAAGGAAGTGTGTTTGAAACTCTCTTTAGAGCGCTACCAAGGGATTGTGGCAATGAAAACAAAATAAGGTGGGCAATTATATACTCTCAGAACAAAAAGACTGCACTGACTTCAACAAAAAACAACAGCAGTGGCATATTGTTGTTCTCGCTTCAGCTCTGTTGAGTTTTATTTGATCTGAGTGAAGTATAAACGCTCTCAGCTGTTCTGATTATAGAGATGTTAAAGAATCAGTCTGTGACACGTCTCACATTGCCTTTCAAAAACACTTGAGGGGGTTCACTGCCACGACAGCTCAATGTTGCTATTGAAAGTAAATAAAGATCCTTTATTTGCTCAGAGATTCACTGAGTCAAATACTCAGTCTAATCTAAAACAGCAAGGACCTGAGAAGAAAGAGTTTATTCGTAACTGTTATTTTTGCTGCAGACCACACATTGTCCAGTGGGTTCACATATACAGTATAATCCACTATATCCTGAGCGTTAGTTGAAATGTTATTTATAGTTAGTATAATGTCTAAATAGTGTAACCCAAAATAATGGTGTCTTTGTATAGGTTTATAGATCTCCTGTGGTTTATCTGGATGCAGTGCAGTATAATTCATCATTATAGACATGAATATCTCTACAAATATCCCCATATTGGTTTCTATGAACCTTTGAGAATCTCAGTATAATAAAACCAGTAAAATATGCCCTGCATTCAGTTCCTTTATATGTTTAGTACAATACAGTATGTGAATATACTCTGTGTTATACTGTAAGACTGAATCCTACTCTTCTGACATGATTATCTCTCACAATGAGGAGAGGAAAAGATTTCTGTGTTTTTCTCTGATACTTACAGCATACAATGGTATCCGATTGTATTCAATTTTACTGCAGAGCACTGAGTACATGTACAAGGCCAATGAAATAGCCTACAGTTAACAACTAAATGCAAGTAGCAATATATTATTTAAATAATATTGTCTTAAAATGCTGTTTTGAAAAGAACTGCTTCCCCTACAGACTTTAAGTTAAGCAATATCACACTATCAAGAGTGCTGTTGGTTTGAATATCATCCGTGTCTGCGAATGTAACAGTGATTTTTTTTATTTTTTATTACAGGTCTCTCTGGAATACTTTATGCTGATTGGTCAACCGCAGCATTCAGAGATCAGATAATTCCTAATTTTCACCATTGTGTGTACAATGCTATCTATCAGACCGCACCGGTGCTCACGCTCTCTTGTTTCACACAAATGCAACCATCAAGTTATTGATTGCAGAGACAATCACCTCTGATGAAGTATTAATATAATAATTTTAAATAATAATAATGTATAGTAAAAATATGAAATCGTTTAAACTAAAAGTCCACGTAGATAGCCAATTATATTTGAGGACTGACCAAAACAGTTTTATAAATTGAAATGCAACCTGTCAATGTGTAATTTTCAAGTTTTTCAATAAATTGTACATTGTACACTCTAAAAAATGCTGGGTTAAAAACAACCTAAGTTGGGTTGAAAATGGACAAACCCAGCAATTGGGTTGTTTTAACCCACTGGTTGGGATAAATGTTTTATTTAACTCAACTATTGTTTAAAAATTGCTGTATTGCTCACTGTAATGAACCCAACATATGTTGGAAATTAACATTTATTAATATGTTTAATAAATGAACATTTATTAATAAGTTTAATGAATAATAATTAAACAATAAACATTTAATTGCTTATTAATAAATGTTTACCTTTTGATTATTATTGTTGCCTCTAGTTATCTGATTTTTAATTTCCAATCTATTTTGGGTTCATTTTAAGCCAGCCATATAGTCATAAACAATAGTTTGGTTCAGTAAAACTGCCCAGCACGTTGGCCAAACATTTAAACCAACCGTTGGGTTAAAACAACCCAATAGCTGGGTTTGTCCATTTTCAACAAAACTTGGGTTGTTTTTAACCCAGCATTTTTTGGAGTGTATTTATGCTAATTAGATAGATAGATAGATAGATAGATAGATAGATAGATAGATAGATTGATTGATTGATTGATTGATTGATAGTGATTGATTGATTGTCCCACCCACAGGCTTTAATACAATAATAAAGACTCCAGCTTACAGATCCCAATCAGCTAATGTTAACTCCCTTTTGGAGTTTATTTCCTTCATTTTTTTCCTCTCTAAGCAGTCTCACTACCTCTTTAAGGTGTGTACATTATTACAGAGTTGAGCTTGAAGCATAATAAATGGTGTTGTCGTGGTAGCGGTATGTCAAAATTCATAGTAAATATAGTGAGCAGTCTTGCTATTGTAACGCTGACAGCTTTAAAAGTAATAGTTTTGTTTGTTTACATTATCATTTTTCTTTCTACGTGTGTTTATCTGTTTATTTTAAATTCTTTCCATCATAATTTCTTTTGCTCTTGTCAGCTAGAACATAAAGCACTTTGAGTTGCTTCTGGGATATATGAAGAACGTCACAGAAATTGAAAGTAATGTGCAGAATTTGTTGAAAAGCCGTTCATCGATGCGCAGATTCATCATTCAAATGCTAAATATAAGAGGCAGGGCAAACGCATTATCGTTTTCCTAGAAGATTAAAGCAGTGTCTTTTCAGAAAGTGGGCCACGGGCTCTTCCAGAGAGCATTATCGATCTCCAGAGTTGAGCTCCGCTGGTTCCTCCGTTCAGCTGAGGAGACTCATCACAGGCTCATTCTTACCGGGTCTTCTGTCGCCTTGATGCTGGGTGCACAGGGATAGAGGGGTGGTAAAAAGCCTGGCATTTAGTATTCAGCATAAGCAGCGTTTGCCTGAAAGAGCAGGCAGCGAAGAGATGAGTCGGAATGGGATTGGATTATTTCAGAAGCATTTTTATGGCAAAGAAATTGAATTTGCCTTGCCCAAGAGCTCATGAGACATTAGATGCAGGCAGTCATCAGCTAAATATTATTATGCATTTAGAACAGAGACGGCTAATGGGAAGCTAGTGGCTGCCAAAGGAAGAGCGGAAGCTGCACATAGCCAATTATCTCATTAAACTAGCCTGCTTATTAAAGCAGTATATAGGCGAAACCATGTGTGCCAGTGTCGTCTGCATTACACCTGATCACCTCTGTGCTTTCTGTATTTAGATCTGGGACTGACTCCAAAGCTTCTTGTTTGTTCCTGCAAATATGTAAGGCAGGATGTCTTGTTCCAGATGGATTTTCTCTAGTATAACAAGCCCTGATTCCATTCAATTACACAGACAAAAGATAGGTCTGCTACATGACTGAGAGCAAGTCTAAGCTTATGTAGATCAGGGGGTCAGGATTCAGCTGGTTAGATTGTGTTTGCCCCTGCTGGTAGATGCTGGAACTACATAATTATGCAGGCAAAACATCTTTCTCCATTGATGATGACATGTAAAGCAACTTTACATAATATACCGTTCAAAAGTTTAGGGTCAGAAGATTTTTTTTTTTTTTTGTGCGTGAAAGAAATTAATATTGATTAAAATTGATTATAAAGTGACATTAAAAAAAAAAAAAAAAAAAAAAAAAATATATATATATATATATATATATATATTTTTTTTTTTTTTTTTTTTTTTTTTAAAGGTGCAATATGTAAATTTTAGGAGGATCTCTTGACAGAAATGCAATCTAGTATACATAACTATGTTTTCAGTGGTGTATAAAGACTTTACATAATGAACCGCTATGATTTTATTACCTTAGAATGAGCCATTTCTATCTACATACACCCCTTACATGTTAAGTCACCATTTTGCGCCGACATGTCTCTACAGTGTTTTTATCCACAGTGACTTACAATGCATTCAAGGTATAGGGGCCTACATTACTTTAGACATCCTTTCTATAGACATAACTGAATCTTGTTAGAATATACAACATTACATAAAAATGTGTTTGTTCTGAGAATAGCTTTTGCATCATTTGTTGCAGAGGCCACTTGCTTTGATATTTGTTATCTAATGCTTTGATATTCAGACATTTTAAATGTAATTTAAGTGTCCAAAATACTTCAGGCCACTGAACGCAATTTACAATGTGGAACATTTATGTATATCTTTAATTTCATAGCCCTGGCAGCATCAGCAATGAAGCATCAAAGTGGCTTTTGATTATGGTGAAGATCAGAAATGAAATCTAGGTCATTTATAATAACTGCAAACCCATAGTTTTGCTTTTGGGTCTTTTTTTTTTTTTTTTTTTTTGTCTAAATGGAGCATTACTAGACACTCTTTGGCTGGTTATGCAGACGCCTGCTTCTTTAGATGAAGTGTGACAGAACCTGAGCGAAAGGTAGAAGTTGATTTGATCTGAGGCTTTATGAGACTCTTAGGGGCTGAATCTACTCTGCCAATTCCAGTAACAGACCTCCCGTATGACCACTATCACAGATGTGCCAGGGTCCACAGGGTATCATGGGTAATTGTAAGTGAAATAGACCAAGCTGGCTTCATGATAGAGTAGCCCTTGACTCCACCGCGTGTGAGACAGAGTTTAGAGATGGAGCGCTGAAGGAAGAAAGGAACAATTCTCTTGATTTAGTTATCAAACCTGATGGGTAAGTGGGACAGTAGTCCAAAAAAAATTATGGTAATTTGTGCCCTGTCTTGAATTTATTTTGCACAAGTCAATGAACTACTGTGAGAAATGGGTAACTCAAGATTTTCAAATAGTATATCATTGTCACACAACATGCAACATGGATTGTATTCAGATTTAAAGGAATAGTTCACTTAAAGGGGCTATAAGTAAGAATTTCCATGTATTACTAGCTTTTTTTATAGCCAATGTGTGAACAGCTTGTAAGGAAACTTACAAAAACGAGACATTACCCGACTTCCTAGGGTGTATATGAAAGCATGTAGACTACTTTTTATGTGAAGGACTCGGGACGTTTTTGCCGCGAAAATCAAAAGAATGTGATGTGTATGCGCGCTTCCGTAAACCTCTCTTCCGTTTTAGGACACATGTAAGGAATGCTTATATTCTCTAATGTCAATTTGTCATTAGGGAGAGGGATTAATTAAAACTATATTCTCACATGGCCAGAACTATAGTCTATAATATAAAATATAGCCTACTACTTTATAATCAAACTATCATAACAATGTAATTTTAATTAGGCCTACCTCATCTGTCGACATGATGCTGGTGAATTGCAGAGCTGATGCAAATATATCCTCAGCTTGCTTTCTTTCTTTTTTATTTTGTTATGGAGATGAAAGCGTGCAGATATTCATGCTAAAGTCCCTCACAGCAGCTTGGACGGAGTCTGAATGTTCGTTAAGCCTATCGCCGCAGAGGTATTTCCAATTTCTTTTTACTTCTAAGCAAAAAAAAAAAACGAAAAATAACTTCGCTGACATTGAATCACGTTCAGTCTCTCTCTTGTACGTTACATGTGTGAGCACGAGCAGTACGTCGCTGGATGCAGTTCACTTAATGGCCACTGGTGTCGCATTAAAAATGTAAATTGTGTTGTTTAATCATCCTCGTGTCCTTCCTTCCATACTACGCTGTGCCATTTTGAATGCAGAATGGAGAAGTAGATTAGAGAGCTGCAGTGGAATGAAATCAAAGCACACATCTAAATAAATGTGAAGTATTTATGTATTTGTTTATTTAAAAGTTAAAAAGTTTGGGGTCAGTAATTTTTTTTAAAAATAATTTCATTCAACAAAAATACATTAAATTGATCGAAAGTGACAGTGAAACCAACTTTCTATTCATGAAAGAATCCTGACCTAAAAGTTTTCGGAAATGTATTAAGCAGTACAACTGTTTTCAATGTTGATAATAATAATACATTTTTTTAACACCAAATCAGCATATTAGAATGATTTCTGAAGGATCATGTGACATTAAAGACTAATAATGAAGCTGAAAATTCTGCTTTACCATTACATTTTAAAATGCATTAACATTTAAAACAGTTGCTTTACATTGTAATAATATTCCACAATATCACTGTTCCGCCTGTATTTTTGATCAAATAAATGTCGGTGAGCAGAAGAGACAGAAAATTCTTATAGACCCCAAATGTACTTAGATAAATGTAAAAATTAACATTTTTTCTATGACAAAATTAGGGAGATAGCAGTAACAGGTCATACATTTAAACATGACAGTTTTACATTAGTAATCTTTTGAAATGTTGAAACTTTTCTGTTAAATTTAAATTGATATTGACCATGAATCCATCACACAGCATCTTCAAACAGCAGAAAATTAGATTTTCTTTAGATGTTGTTTTTTTTTTTTCCCCTCCCCTGTGTGCAAAATACAGGTGGTTGAACAGCAGTTTGGTGTGACATGCAGACAGGATGTGATTCCTTTAGGGAGATGACAACGTGTCTGACACCTTGAAACTCCACAGCCAAACAGAACACCAATCCAAAGTGTTTGTGTGTGCGTTTCACAGGTAGTTCATTTATCTCAATTTCTTCCTTAAATAAATAAAGCTTGTTTAGAGACAACATTCTAATGCATTTCATGTTTGTAACTCTGTTTTTAAATGTGTCAACCTAGTAAACATTCTACTTTTTACTATACTTTCATTATCACATCTCAGAGTTTTGCTGATGTTCATGACAAATTCCTACCTGCATACCTGTACCAGTTTGCCGTTTTCAGGCAATTATACATAAAAAAAAAAAGAGGACAGTTTGGAGGAAATGTGTTTTGTGCAGATAACTGCTTTAGTGCTTTTCCATATCCCTTGCCAATTTGAACAAATTGCAGCCCGACTCCGTTTGGGGAAGGTAGGTGGCATTGCGCGTACACCTGCCCGTAACTACATTACCTATTGTGTTCAGGACCGCAGTCGATCTCTGAGTGGTCCTTGACTCTGAAGTCTAGGTGACACCTTTGCCATGCGGAAAGACAGGTTTGATAAATGCATCCATTAGGAGTGGGAAACAAAAGGGGAATTTTGGCCCATGCAGTGATGTAAGTGAAGAAATTATGATTCAGTATAATTATTAAAGTCAGAAGGGTAACGATGCACATATTGGTTTTTGTGTATTCCCCATTGAAAAGATCTGCTGGTTAGTTCGGATAGTTCTGATAAAAAATACAGTAAAACAGTAATATTGTGAAATATTATTACAATTTAAAACATTTCACATTATTATATATATATATATATATATATATATATATATATATATATATATATATATATATATATATATATGGTATATAAGTATTCATTTCTTTCAATTTTATTTTGCAGAATGTTTTATCCAAAGCAGCTTGAACATAATACAGAGAGCAATATAAGAGTGAGTAAATTATAGAATTTGTTTATTTTTGGGTAAATTATTCTTTTAACTGCGACACCACAACAGCAATCCCTCCATTGTTTTCATCCTAGAAGTCACAGGATCCTGCCTTCACAATCAACACTTTCCTGAACAGGAGAAGCGCTACATCAATTTTCTAGAGCCTGCGGCAGCTGTGGTATGAACAAGCACTTTTGTAATACAGCACTAGTGATGGGAAAATTCTTGTCCCAGAATGGCATGACAACAAACAAGCAGAACACAGGGAAAACCTCTGACTATTTCCCAAGTGAGGTCTAACAGAGGTTTGTGGATAATCAGAGCACACATGTAAATGACCAGATTCAGGAACGGTGGTTTCCTGAGGCTATGACTCTATCAGGGATTATGAACAGCAAATGAGTGACAGAAAAACCCATTATACACATTAGCTTGTTATTCAGCTGTTATTTAACTTTTTTTTATGTTAATAGATTTAAATGATTCATTGTGATTCATTTGTGATTTTCAGAAATTAATTTTAGTATTTTGTTTTAGCACTTTAAATTATTTTAATATAATTTATATTAAATAATTTAGGCCCTGTAGGAGGCCCCCTGCTTTAGATCATTTGAATAATTATAACTTTAAATTACTGCTGATATGTTCTGTTGACGTTGTCACATGTGTTTTAATGAGAGACTCCAATGATTTTTTTTTTTTTTTTACATTTATTTTCCTTTCAAGTTATTTTAATGTGTTGCTCTTACACTATAGTAAGAGCAAATAACTGTCAAAAAAAAAAGAAAGAAAAAAATGTACACAGTAAAATACCATTTTCCTTTGAAACGGTAATATACTGTAAAACAATGCATTCTGGGTAATATTATTTATCGGTTTTGAGAAAGTAACCTATAGAATACTTTCTCAAAAATGACAAATATTACCCAGAATGCATTTTTTTAATTTATTTATTTTTTTTACAGTATATTACCAAAGACTGTAGAATAACACAAGACGCGTCACTTGTATTGTTTTGAATGGGAGAAAGTGCAACGTGCAATATGGCGGAATGAGTCCCGCCTTCTAAATAAGAGCCAATCGCAGATTTCTAACATCATCGCGTTACTGCAGCGGCCGTTAGAAGCTCCGGTTCCTATAGAAACAGTCAGACGCGCACCTCCGAAATGAGACACAAGAGATGCGCATTTAGGACTGTGCATGCGCATTAGCTTGATCCAGCCTGAAAAATACAGTTTTTTGTCATGATTCGAGTGTTTAGAAAAAAAATTTATGAGACAGTTGTTGTCAGATTTCATTGGTGATTTCAAAAATGAAATTTGATCAAAAGCTTGGCAAACAGCTTTGGAGAATTTGATGTTTCCCCATATAAAGAGATAGGAGCTGCACTTGAATCCCCGAGAGCCGTTTCAAAGATGGCCGCCGAGTGAAATGACTTGTCTTAAAGGGACTTTGATATTATTTCTGTATATTACAATTCATTCTGTATAATACAGTGCATTCTGGGTAATATTATTTGTAGTTTTCGAGAAAGTAGCCTATAGGCCTCTTTTCTTAAAATGACAAATATTACCCAGATTGCATTGTTTTTATAGTATATTACTATTTCAATGGAAAACGGTATTTTACTGTGTAAATTGTTTTTTGTTATTTTTTAGAGTGTACTTGAATATTTATTTATTTAAGCTTTTATAACTGAAATAAGCTTTAATCCTTTGTTGTATCACAAAATAGACATGCACTTTTTAGTTGATTTGCATCAAATGCTTGAAAAACTGACCCATAATGCTCTGGACGAATAAATGTAACAACTTTAAATGATTTTCCTTTCAGCTAATGTCATGAAGCTCTTTTACTTTTAACCCCTTCTCTTCCACTCCATTCTGGTCTGTAACACCCTACTTTTTTTCCTCATTGAATGTTTAACTCAACCAATAGCATTTCAGCCAAGACGCTTTATTTGTCTGACCAAAGAAAGATGAGAAAAGTGTTGGGAAACCTGTTTGAAAATAGTATTTTTTTCCAATTCCAGTTGGTGGTGCTGGTGGTGCAGAAATAACACACTTTAACTTTTCATACATATTATTGTTTATATATTATTGGTAATAATAATAATAATAATAATAAATATTTTGTATAGCGCCTTTAAAAGTTGCTATCTCAAAGCGCTTTACAACACAAGCAAACACAACAAAATAAAAAATTAAAACACATTAAGTACAGAGCAAACACACAAAGAAAAAAAACATGGAATAACACTGAATAATTAAACGACAAAATAATAACAAAATTAATCAGTTAAAAGCAATCCTGAAACAAAAAGTTTTAAGACGAGATTTAAAAATACCATATTCATTAAAAATGAATTTGCTTCCCTAATGTCAACCGGGAGAGAATTCTACAATTTTGACAAGCTGGCATCAAAAATAACTAATAAAATTTTTATTTTTTTTATTTACTTTTGTAACTCCAAGACAACATCATCAACAGACAAAGCCAAAGAACCAGCATTACGCAACTGATGAGGAAGGAGAGCCAAGAAGCATGACTTCAGCTTTGGAACTATACAAGCACAGGAAATTGTTAGACATCCATATCTTAATCTCCGAAATACAGATGGAAAGATGGGAAATGTTCACACCTTGACCAGGTTTTGAGTGAATGTAAATCTTGGTATCATCAGCATAAATGGTAGTTAAGGTCAAGAGATCTTAATAGTTTATAATAGTGGAAAAATAAAGATGCTAAAAAGCAAAGGACAGAGAATTGAGCCCTGGGGGACACCAGTACTAACAGGACCAACCTCTGATCTGTGGCCATCCATAAAAACAAACTCACTGTCATCAGCAAAATAAAATCTGAACAAGTCCAGAGTCTCTGTTACACCAAAGACAGATTCAGGTCGACTAAGTAATAGCATGTGATCAACGGTATCAAAAGCTGCACTTAGGTCCAAGAGAATACCAAAGTGGTCCTACTCATTCATATGAATGAGTTCCGCTGTGCATTAAAGAATCTTAAATCGCACAACAGTAGTAATTGTGTCCAGGCCAGGCCATAAATACACCAGCTTGACCCTGTAATTAACCTCACCATGTGTTCTGTCTTAGCATAATCATGCATCCAGCTGTGAGGGGCATTAAAATTCATGTTTTCTCTGAAACAAATAGTCCAAAGCCTTTCGATGTCAAGGCAGTATGTTTCAATAGTATTGTGGGCCCATGCCAAGCTGGTTACTCTGGGTAAGACACCATTTACAATGGATTGTTTCTCTTTTTAATACTATTATGGTATAAGTTAATGTCCATGGTGCCAAATTTTGCTGTTGCTCAGGTAACCAATGTGATGATTGTGGCACCTGTTTTCTGAATATTCTTGTAATGCTCAAAATATTCTGACATGCTTTCCTCATGCTCACAGAATCTAAAGTAAGACCGGCCTCAGGCATTAGACACGCTGTGTGATTGAGGGTAAGGTTTTAACCAATCAGAAAATGGCTGGAAAATTTCATTTCTGCATCCAGATATTCCCTTCAGAGAAATAGCGGTGGATGATCCAAACAACTCCTACGGCAGACCCCAAAAACTGGAATATCACAACAGAACAGCCCCAGTGAAATAATCTCTATCGCTTCTGCACTGGCAGGGCCATATTCTGTGCCACGGACAGCCGTGGGTATCCAGCCTTTCCTTCCAACCAAACTAGGAGGACGAATGAAAGGGGCAACAGTCACTAATTATAAGCACAGATACATTTTTAAAAGGACATGAAACAGAGCCTGGGGTGAGAGACCGCACAGCTCTGTAAATCAAGATTTTTGTTGGAGAAAATGAAGAAGTCATGGCCTAGGGGTTCCCTCAATTTCAAGCCAAATTGTTGAGTTCTCTTTCACTCCAAAGAACTCATGAACCTACCCTAGTTAGAAATTGATTTGGACCACTTACCATCACCATAAATGACAAATAATTTATAAAAGACACAAAAAGTCTTTGTCTAATTCTATACAGATAACACTTTAGTATGGGGAACAATTCGAACTTTTAACTATTCCCGAAAGCATCGCTAGCCAACTATGATCGCAAGTTCTGTCATTACCAATAGAGTTCAATGGAACTTGCAATGATGGTTGGCTAACGATGCTTTCTGGAAACGCATCCCAGATCCTCTTCATCATTTCACACTTCCAAGGCTCTTCAACCAGATTCCAAACCCTAGTCTTTAGGAACTCAGACTGGGCTGTCAAATCCACTTTTGGTATATTTTTTTTTTGTTTGCACAAAGGGTTTTGTGACATTCACAAGAGTCATGGTTGATCCACTCACAACCAGACACCTCATTGTGGGCAAAAGAAGAAAAAAAGAAACTTTGGATAGCCTCAATTTCCCTCTATATGGCTGTTCAAACTGGCACTATAAGAAAAATATGATAACTTGTGCTTCAAAGTCACCACAGAGGATTGATTGATAAGGAAAAAAGAAAAGAAAAGCTTTTTGACTCCAAGGCCCCCCACTGACCAAGGCAACATTCGAAGGCTCCCCATGTAGACTAAGATATTTCCTCTGCAATGATGACAAATCTGCTTGTTTCATACTTTTTATGAACGTTTTTTTTAAACATTTTTTTTAATTAAGTTAAACGTTTTAAATGTTAATAAGTAAAATAAAATAGGCCTATATTAAAATAATTTTAATAATTAGCCTAATATATTGATATTTTCCCTTGACATTTGCCCTGACCGAATCAAAAACTGAAAGATTATTTATTTAATCTTTTATTGAACTGATTGAAGCTTCAACCTTCAAATGTGTAATGCACTTTCCAGATTTTATCTTGAACATGAGGGTCAAATAAACTCCCATACAGGTTTTAAACAAAGTAAATCATGTCACTGTTAATGGATTAAAACAGCTGTCACATTATTCTAATCATCCCAGATCATCTGAGGGCGAGTTGTGCGTCTTTGCGCGTCCTGACGCACTGTGCTGCGCACGGCGCCATCAGATCCGCTCAGAAAGCAAATGCACCCGGTCTGGACTGCCAGGACTTTGAGCTGAGCAGAAGCACAGTCTTATCTCTTCATCAACGAGGATTTTCTAGACAAGTTCTACAAGCATGCATAAGAAACAGAGGATTATATCGTGATGAGGAATGATTTTGAGATTCTTTAGGAGGCACCACTGCGGGTGGCTGGAGAATCATCGGCTTGACAGTGAACAGATTTCCACGAGATTCCCACGGAGCTCTTGTGAGCGAAATGAACAACGCGCCGCTGTGATCGTGCACATGGAGAGTGCGATTCAAGGCGCGTGAACGCACACACGTATTCTCTGCGCTTTGGACACTTTGGACACGAGATTCCTTACTGGATTTCTTACTGGATATTCTTATAAACCTTATAAACCTTAATCTGCAGCTACAGTTCCATATTTAATCTGTTTATAGTTTGCATTATCTGTTTATTCCCAGCGAAACACTAACAGACTCATAAATTATGTTGAACTAAACGGTTTTGAACCCTCATAGGTGAGTTCGCATGCATTGTTTGGTTAAAAAAAACGTCAGAATAACTTTTCCGTTTAAGTTACACAGAAAAGCTTTCTTGATAATGTCTTGCATCCACCTGTTTAAGTCCATGCATGTGCTGCAGAATTTTAGGAGGGAAGCTATTTATTATGTTTCAATGGGCTTTTTTTATTTATTTATTTTTTTATCAGATTCTGATAGTAGGCTATTCATGAACGTAACTTAATGAGATTTATATGTTTAGGATTATCAATTTGAAAATAGGCTAATGTAACAGAAGTGTTGTGGTGATATTTGAGTTCTGGTAATAATTTACGCATGTGTAATTAGCCTTTTATTGTTTTTGTAATTTGTGCTAAAATGTGCATGAGCAACTTTCAGTGACTTTTGGACAGTGCAGTATAACAAAACATAATTTTTGGCAAGTTCATCTAGGCGCTGTCTTGTTATGGTTTATTTTAGTGAAAGAGAATAACTTTTCCATTCAAGTTACACAGAAAAGCTCTCTTGATAATGTCTTGCATCCACCTGTGCATGCGGATGCATGTGCTGCATTATTTGGGAGGGGATCCTGTTTATTATGTTTCAGTGAGCTTAAAAATGTAGGAATATTTTTTTATTCAGATTCTGATTCTCTTATTACCTGAAGTAAATGAGATTTGCATGTTTACAGCAAGATTCGCTAACACAGATTCTCTCGGCCATGCAGTTAAAAAAAAAAAAAAAAATAAGCATGCATAATTATTGAACGTGTGGTGAAATATGGATATAACTTTGACATACTTTTGACGAAACATTATTGTTGACATCTAGCTTTTTTATCAATCGGAGACGCGGATAAATGTGCGATATCTATCTGATTTTTTTTTCCAGTGTCCACTGCACGGGCAGCTTCCTCAGTCTCCATCCTTCTTTCGAGTTCTAGGATGCAGCAGGAATGATCCCGGTCCAGCGTGTTAAAGCTCAGCCTCAGCTGTGGCACGTGAGCGCGGAAGCTCCTCCGTGGCTCTGGATGGTCCCGACCACCTCCGGACTGTGTAGGGTGGGTTCTGCTCCTCCGGTGCTCATCTCCTCTCGCCCTCCTCCGGTGATTCAGGCGGTCTCGGGATGGCAGATGTCCTGCGATCCGTTTGTGCCCGTGATGCGCGCTGCCGCCGCGGAGCCCGCGACCATCAGTCAGTTCAGTCTGCCCAGTGTTCAGGTAACAGGCTTTTACATGCAAATAACAAAGCCCCACTTACTCTACAGAAAGATCTATAGAGTTTAAAACAGCTATTTAATGAATGAATGAATAAATGAATTTGTTTATGATCCGGTAGTTTTAAAATACAGAAGGGGCTTTTCAGCTGAATATTGGTTCATCTGAGGGATTCTTTATACCCATTTCAGGGAGATTTCAGAGATGCAGAGCAACCATAGAAAAGTCTATGTTCAGTCCCCCATGGTTTTGAGAAACATTTGTTACTTTTCCAAGACCCATGCCTTCTGTTATATGGAATTTTTATACATATATATGATACGATATGCATTGCAATAAAAAAAAAAAAAAAAAAAAAAAAAATCCAGTGCATCAGAAACATTTGCATTCAGTTTGTCAAATCAAGTGGCTTTTCTTAGTAAGGTGTTTTCACTATGACTAGTTGAAAAGTTTTTTTTTTTTTTTTTTTTTTTTACCTCTGTTGCTGCTGGGTTAAGATGATTATAATATAGCTTATGCCATTAATTCATGTTCTGGCTGCAAATGTCCTGAAAGTATGAAATTTTTAATTGAGATTTTAACATTTGAACTTGTTTAGACACATTACTGTTGAACTTATTACTCAATACCCTGTTGATTATTTGTATGAGTGAATAATGTGTGTATAATGTATGAATGTAGATGTTATTGAAATTGCAATAGAGCAAATGGCTTGACAAGTACCAAAAACTGAAGAGCTCATGCTTTTTAAATAACCCAAAGCCTTTAGTTTGCATTACACATAATATTTTACTACTTGCTTTTGTGATGTTAGGGAGAAGAACATTCTCATTCTGGGGATAATTAAACTGTATAGCCTATAGCCCTTTGAAAAACATGAATCATACATATTTTTAAATATTACATGAGTATATTGTGTGAACTTGTAGGAAAACACTAGCATTCAAATGATCTCAAAGGAAGACAGACTAAAATCCACAAAACTCCAATTTTTGTTATGTTTGTTTATTTTTCTAATGGTTCTCCTTTTGGCCAAAGGTCAGAGGTCATACACCACATACAAATTATAGTGTGAATGTGGTGGAATAATGCATTGCCTACTTAATCTATTTACTTTTTCTATTATTTTTTGTCAAAACATGACATTTATGTGGTATTAGACAATGATCTTATGGTCATATGTGTATTGAAATATGCAGCCACCATATGCTGACTGTGCATTGATGTAAAAAAAAAAGAAAATATTGTAAATCACAAAACTAATTGAGTTTTAAATGCTTAGTACAAAAAGAAACAGTAAATATGCTATACATTATATACACATGCACATTTATGAAGCTAAAGCTATGTGGTTTTTATTATTTATTATTATTATTATTTGCATAATTACCAGTGAGTGTCTTGTTTTTGTTAATGCTTTTCTTGCAGTTTTGTTTCTTGGGCTGTTTACTCTTGAGCTGAGCATTTTGACTTGCTGTGATAATGAATTAATCAAATCAAGATGCCTTTCCAGTAAAGTTGATTAAATCTTGAAACAGATTTGTTGAAAGGTTATAGTCGACTGGCGGCTGCTAGAATATGCCTAATAATTTGGACAGGAAGGATTGAAATGTGCAGGACAGGATTTGATGTTGATAACATTTTATCAGCATCACTTTTGGTGAACAGTTAAAGCTGGAAATCAAAATTCTGTGCATCATCTCCCTTCAGTTCCTCTGTATCACCACTAGAGGCGCTGTGCTCAGGATGACCCTCACATCCGCGGCAGCATCCCCCTCACGACTCAAACTCGGCGTGACATTTAATCTGTGTGCTAGGCAGAGGCATGATCACCACTGCTCCACATCCCCAGCGTTGAGAACTTTGTGCTTTCACTTCATTAAAATGCCGTTCAGAGGAGGCGGCAAGCATGAACTCAATAGCACTGTACTGGAACCAGAGAGGGAGAGAGACAGAGACAGTGGGTGGAACGGGTATATTATTTAAACAGAGACTTTGAGTTGCAGACAGCCTTCAGAATCCTTTGATTGACTGCTACTGCAGAGAGGCATTGACGCAGAGCCGAGCATGATTGAACAGGATGTTATCCTGAACACAAAACAAACAGATACAGTAATCTGCAGAGAACTCAGCTTTAAAGTCAACATGTAATGATGTCCACAACCAAGTTTTCTTTCGTAATATGATGTGTTTTGAAGAAAAATATACATGTACATACAAAACAGCTCATTGTGCTGCTTGATATTGCAAACTGGTATTTCTTACCATGTTATTTTAAAGGGGTCCCAGTATGCCCCTTTACAAGGTCTTGATTTTGTTTTTAAGGTATACTAGAATAGGTTTTCATGTTGATTGTTCAAAAAACGCATTATTTTTCCACATATTTTACATTATTACAGCATGTTAAAATGCCCAACTTTACAGGAGAAAAAATGTTTACAACCTGGTACAAAAAGTAGTTTTGGTCTATATAGCTAATTTTGCCCTTCATGACAGCTGTGAGGGGGTTGATTTTTTTTATTTTTTTTTTATAACTCATCCATTTAAATTATATTAATTATGCATACTGTCTTTCATCTTGAAATCATATGAATCGACTTGATACGTCTTCCGATTGGTTCTTCTGTGGACTTTTGCAGACGTTGGGAAGTGGTGTTTAGCAGTTTTTGCCAACAAACCGGAATTTCTGAATGGGCTGACGTTGACATTTAGGGGATTTGAAGAGAAGCATTCCCTCAATATCATTTTCTCATTTTTGACGGAGGTGCGTTTAGCGGCTTTTGGATCTGAACTCTTCATATGTATATATCTATATATAGCAACCTCTATGCTACCAGTAGCATATAGCATTTAGGTCCTTAGCTTGAGCTAGCTTGATCATGTCGAGCTAGGTGGGTGTGGTTTCAGCAACCAGGCACCTCAGCTCCACCCACGCTCCGCCTCTTTGCCCATTTTCGGTTATTCGGGAGTGATGTGCAGTGACGCGTTGCCAAGATGGCAACAACTGGCTCCACCCACTTTGGACTTCAAAAATGCTCTTCAGAAATATGGTGTAAATCTTTTTAGATCTATGGTATAAATATTAACAATGGCGTCAATTTCAAACCAATTCAAACCCAATTTAGATCCTGAGAATGTTAACAATCAAGGGGATTGTGTAGAAATTTGTTGGAAAACTATGGTAAAACAGACAGTAATCGATCACAAAACCATGGTTAATTTTCCAAATGAACAGCTTACAAAAGATACAAAAAATTCAAACAGCTTTTCCATTTGTTTTACAACAACATAAGGATGGAATGCTTAATAAAAAACACAACAGCAAATAATAAAATATACTTACAAGTTGTGATCCATAACCAATTGATTGTCCCGACAAAGTAGGAACAGTTCCATCTTTCAGGAGAAGCTGGCATTGTACTCTCTTAGGTTGTGGAACCTTTTCTCTGTAAAATGTGCAGCGCAAAAAAATAAATTAACCACTCTAAGTTTGTCCACGTTAGAAAGGCCAAACAAATGAGTTTTGCAAAAAAAAAAAAAAAAAAAAAAAAAAACAACAACAGCATCTCTCTCTGACATAGCAATAACACTCTTCGTCTCCTCTAGCGCAGCTCAACCAGGCCATGCCCCCTTTTTGGTTTTCCGTGGCGGGGATTATTTAAATGAGTAACATTGTGACTTCACAAGACCCGGAAAAAAGCACGTTGTATTCCAAATGAGCTGTTTGTTGTAGTTCTTGAAAAGCATTTTCTGTTAAATAAAATATCTCCTTTTGAAGTGAACTTCAAAGGAAAGAAGTGAAGTAACCTTGCAGATCTTTTTTATGCTCAAACAGCAACATTACACACTAACTAATGCTGAAACAGTGAAAAAGCATAATAGGACCCCTTTAATGTATTTTCATAATTATAAACACACTGGACTGTACCACAAATTGTTTTACTATTTACTGCACTTTGTTATTCTTCTTGATATTCCCCTATAGTGGTTAATGAATCGGAAGTCTGGCACATTCACAGAAAAAAAGCTTACTTCCACATTGAAAAATAAAGTGGATAGTTTCTCTGGAGTTATTGATTGAGAAGCCATTGATATGGCTGTGATTGAGGTTGTCATTTTAAACTGTAGTAATTAAACCTTCACTGTTCCAGAAAAGTCTGCTGTCATTAACATTATGAGTAAAAACATTGATGTTTTGTGTTGACTTTATCATTTATTCTTTTGCAGTTGGTGAAATTGGTGAAGAACAGCAGGTGTTATGCCAAAAAAAGAATTAAAATAATTTAATTTCCCCAAAGTCCCTGCGACCAAAATGATTTCTTGACGGGCTTCTAGATCCATACATCCCAGCCAAGTGTCTTATGAGTCGGTTCTTAACTTCTTTTCAATAAGATGGATCTGAATAGGTCTCAGTGGTCATTTTATTTCTCTTCTGCTTGTCTATCCCAGTGGGAGATGCCATCCAGGCCTCATGTGTTGGGTTTCCAGCCTTCTGCGAGTGTGGATCTACTTCCAGTGTTTCCTCATGTATACCGGACGGTCCTGCCTCCACACTATGGCAAGGGCTGGGTGGAGAAACGTGTACCTGACTACAAGGTAAAGGATGCATTCACAGAAATTGATTAAACCTATCTATCTATAAATTAAAATGTCGCAATGCAAAAAGTGCAAATGTCAGTGATCCCGAAGAGGCATCATTTTCTTTATTAAAAATATACTTTTTTTTAATTTAATGTTTTAATGAGATGTGTTTGACCAAAGAACTGATGTATGTTTGCAAAAACTTCATTGCTACTTATCAACCTCCCATACATTTGCAGTTCTGGTGTACACTGATCAGGCATAACATTATGACCACCTTCCTAATATTGTGTTGGTCCCCCTTTTGCTGCCAAAACAGCCCTGACCCGTCGAGGCATGGACTCCACTAGACCCCTGAAGGTGTGCTGTGGTATCTGGCACCAAGATGTTAACAGCAGATCCTTTAAGTCCTGTAAGTTGCGAGGTGGAGCCTCCATGGGATCGGACTTGTTTGTTCAGCACATCCCACAGATGCTTGACTGGATTGAGATCTGGGGAATTTGGAGGCCAAGTCAACACCTCAAACTCATTGTTGTGCTCCTCAAACCATTCCTGAACCATTTTTGCTTTGTAGCAGGGTGAAAGAGGCCACAGCCACCAGGGAATACTGTTCCCATGAAAGGGTGTACATGGTCTTCAACAATGCTTAGGTAGGTGGTACGTGTCAAAGTAACATCCACATGGACAGCAGGACCCAAGGTTTCCCTGCAGAACATTGCCCAAAGCATCACACTGCCTCCGCCAGCTTGCCTTCTTCCCATAGTGCATCCTGATGCCATGTGTTCCCCAGGTAAACGACGCACACGCTCCCAGCCATCCACGTGATCTAAAAGAAAATGTGATTCATCAGACCAGGCCACCTTTTTCCATTGCTCTGTGGTCCAGTTCTGATGCTCACTGTTGGCTCTTTCGGTGGTGGACAGGGGTCAGCATGGGCACCCTGACTGGTCTGCGGCTACGCAGCCCCATACACAACAAACTGTGATGCACTGTGTATTCTGACACCTTTCTATCAGAACCAGCATTAACTTCTTGAGCAATTTGAGCTACAGTAGCTTGTCTGTTGGATCGGACCACACGGGCCAGCCTTCGCTCCCCAAATGCATCACTGAGCCTTGGCCGCCAATGACCCTGTCGCCGGTTCACCACTGTTCCTTCCTTGGACCACTTTTGATAGATACTGACCACTGCAGACCGGGAACACCCAACAAGAGCTGCAGTTTTGGAGATGCTCTGACCCAGTCGTCTAGCCATCACAATTTGTCCCTTGTCAAATTCGCTCAAATTCTTACGCTTGCCCATTTTTCCTGCTTCTAACACATCAACTTTGAGGACAAAATTTTCACTTGCTGCCTAATATATCCACCCACTAACAGGTGCCGTGATGAAGAGATAATCAGTGTTATTCACTTCACCTGTCAGTGCTCATAATGTTATGCCTGATCGGTGTATATTTCATGTGATGTGAAGCACAAAACCTCATATCCGCTCGTGGGCATGAACAACTGTTTTGGGGAAACTTTCAGTTTTTTGCCGTTCTGTAACTTCACAGGATTTCTGTTTTCTCATTTGCAGTTTTATCTAAACAACACTTTGGCTCTTGAGACCACCTGGATCAGTCCAGAGGAAATGGGAATTTTCCAGCGTCAGGAAAAGCCACTGCTGAGGACGAATCAAACGGGGTTGAGCATATGTAGGCCAGCTGCAGCCTCCAGGAATATCCACACTCTACTTTTGACACCTAGGCGCATTTCAGGTAGGAGGGAGAATTTACGATCCCAGCACCCATTTTCCTACCTTTGTGATTCTCGCTCGCTGTTTGGCTAACATTCATCAGTGGGCTGTTTTTTTTTTTTTTTTTTTTTTTTAAATAAAGCTTTGTTTTCTATTTACTGCCTTGACTGATGAAACTGTGACTTGACACAGCACTTACATACTGTTGTACTCATGTTGATTTGATTGCTTCTACTATTCTCATTTGTAAGTCGCTTTGGAGAAAAGCGTCTACTAAATGACTAAATGTAAATGACTATTTCAGTTTCTGCTTCTAGTTTCTTTTTAAACAGCTTATCCTTTGTAACTTTAATCTTCTTATTTAACTTGATCTTATTTAACAATATCAAGTTTGTCAACTGAGATTTTACAGAGCAAAAACCTAAGCGAAGCTGTCACTCTGTTTTTGTGTTTGTGTGTGGGAAGAGAGGCGGGTTGATTTGTGCTTATGAAATGAAACTGAAATTACTTCAAACTTTAGCTCATTTTCAGTCATAGTGTGGTTTAATCAACCAGAGCGTGCAGTGAAGACTGCTTAAGAGTGTGTAATGAAGACCCATAATGAGTATGCAGTAAAAACAAACTATGTCATTTGATTCTGGTAACCTGACAAATGTATACGACACACTTTGTATACTACGCATCTTCGGGTCATTCCTGTTTTGCAGTATCTATTAAACTCTGTACCTTTTAAAAAGTTAATGCATCTGTTTAAACCTAGGTGTTTCTATAAAGAAGTATAGAGGACCTTTTTTTTTTATCCCTCTCAGGCTTTTATTATGCATTATAAATAAGTTTTTTAAATATTTCCAGAGTGCAGATCTTTTTGTGTATAGCAGAAAAATGCATGTACACATTATTTAAAATATTACACAATGGCAAGAAAATGAACAGGATGGAAATAAAGAGCCTTGGACTAACAGTGAGTTTACACGAGGACAGCAACTTGAAGTTCATCTAGCATTTTTTAACAATGTTTCAAAAGTATTATCATACTGATTTCTACAGTTTGTAGCATCTATGCATTTAAGTTGTGTAACTTTTCAGCAAAGCTATTCATTAATGCTACATTCCAGACAGCTCAGAAGAATGCCCTTGAAAATAATGACTGAAATGATGCTTGAAGTCAGACATTAAACTTTTTTTTTTGCCATAACTGGCATAAAAATACAAGGGCCCGGTTTCACAAACAGGGCTTAGCCTAAGCCAGGATTAGGCCTTAGTTCAATTAGGACATTTAAGTAGCTTTTATAAACGTACACTAGAAAAAAAACATTACTGGTGTGCATCTTGAGACAAAACAATGGCTCTAACATATTTTAAGATATGTTTTGCAATGTGACCTCAGTCTGAACAGACATATCGGAATTCCTGCGACTTTCACATCACTCTAGATCGATATTTGTTACAATTCTGCACTGATGGACATCACTCCAAAGATTTCACATACCGGCAGTTCTTTGAATATGGAAGATGACAGTGAAGTTCATTAGCGGACAGGTACTCACGCCCCCCTTAACATGTTGAAAACCCCTGGTGTAGGCCTACATGTGACAGTATTGTGACAGTATTTGCTCAACAACAACAAAGCTGGAGAATCTCACACAGCCAAAATGAGGATTGTCAGTAACGGTGTTCAGCCTTACATTGTTCAAACCGGAGTCGACACTGATGGAGAGACTCAGGAAGAAGTTACAACTTTTAGAATGAATCTGGACATTTCTGAATGATTAATGTATAAATTTATGTAGTTGCTGTGGAGTTGATTCAACTCATCGTCTAGCATGTGCCGTCATGTTAATCTTTTGTGCAAATCCAGCGTTGAATTGATTCGTTTTGTGAAGCAGTCCGGCGTAAAATGACGGCATGGTAACAACACTCTACTACAACAACTCTTCCTCTTCTCTAAAGCAGCCCAACATGGCCTCACCCTCTTTGTTGTGTGTTCTCGGAGGCGGTGTTTATGTCAATTTTAGGGTTTGTGATGTCACCAACCCAGGAAGAAGCTCGTTGTAGTCACTACCAGCCATTTGTTGTTGTCCTGAGCTATTTCTGTAAAGGGAAATATCTCCCTTTGCATAGTAAACCAGATTGTTATAGCATACAGGACGTTAACGCCACGTAGGCTACATAAACTTTGCTCCTTGCAAAAAAACATCAGCATACAGAAGTTTGGGAGCTCTGCGATCCAAACATGAGCTTGCAATAGCGTGGGAATAGTAGATCAGATCCATTTTGTGGAGACACATACAGTGTCCATTTTGTGGCCAAATGTGAAATCTGCACACCCAGCAGTCCAATTGATCAAAACGCATGAAGTGACCCCATAAAATATTCTCCAAAGTTAAATTTACCCACAGTGAACAAGTTAAATTGAAAACAGGCCAGGGATTCAGATACAGCTGAGCGGTGTATCATATAGAGTTCTGCATTTAATTTCAAACGCTCTTGCCCTCCAGCAGAGAGTCAGTGTGCTACACCTGTGCTCTTCCCCGATCATAAGTCTTTAGCTGCAGATGCTTTCAGGTAAGCAGTGATGAATTAGATTGCAGATGCACTCATGTGCCGTTCAAAGATTAGTCCTTGAGAGATGAAAAGTTCACTCCTGTTAAGGGTTTTCTGTCTTTCAGACCGCAAAGTCTGTAATGAGTGGAAGTGAATGGAATATCTTTGCAGCACAGATCCTGCGCAAGCTCTCCGAGTGTGAACTGAGGGTACAAAAATTGACCTTTTCTGCTACTCTTTTACATGTTTAACACTTCAAGTGTGCTTTAGAATAGAGTGAAGGTTTGAAAATTGTTAATAAAGCTAATAGACATTCTGAACATATTGTAAATGTGAATGTAAAACTCAAAAAAAAATTTCTCCCTGGTATCCTTCAGTTCATCTTGTTACAGCTTATGTTTGTCTTGCCATTTGGACTGTAATTAAATTATTAGTAAGTTTTCTTAGTGGTTAAAAAGTTGTACATCAGTTTTACCTTAGTGCTGTGGGTGTGACTTTAATGCCTTAAATTGCAGCAGGTAGGGAGTTTATTTAGGGAACAGAACTACTGAGTAGTATGTATGTGTTCAGTCCACCCAACTATGTCCAATATCCCTTATTCTGTAGATTGTTCTATTTCTAGTTCAAAGGCAAGCAGAGGCTATGCGAGCGTTTATTCTGACAGTATGAGAGAGACTCTGAGTATACAGTATATGTTGGCTAGGAGGAAGTGAGTCATGGATGCTATACATTCTTTCATTTTGTAAAGTCTCCTTTTGTGTTTCCACAGAAAAGTATAACAGTATATTTTAATTTTGGCTGAACTGTTGCTTTAAGTGCGCACTATATCGGCAACAACATGGCAGACAAGAAATTACGAATCTCTACACGTGAGCCGGTTGTCAAGCTTCAGCTTTGCAGACTGTGCTTTTCCTAACCCATTGAGGTTTTTGTGGAATTGAGGTGACAAATATTGTGATGGAAATAACAGATGTGGGTGTGGAAGTGAAGTCTGCTGCCATCTGTCAAACACTTCTACGGTTCGTGGTTGCCTCTGTACGCTTCATAACCCCAAAATCATATCTCTAAACCCCATAACCAAAAAAACAAAAACAAAAACCAAGCAGTCTGTTTCTGTGGCTGAAAAATTTTGAGATGGGAGAAAATTACTTGTTTCTCATGCATGTATAGATGCAAATCCATTTGTTGTGACTGATGTTTTTGTCATGTATTCTGAGCATCTTATTTAGCTCTGTGCCTACTGGGTTAAAAATTGGTGTATATATAAGTGATATTTATGATTAATATAACGTTCTTGCACGGTGCTGTGAAGGTCATGAATGAGGAAACAACTTAAATATTTTATGGAATGGAAAGTTCTCTGGAAGCCCATAAACTATTATTGTACATTCAGGAATAGGCCATCTACATGGAGTTTAAAAGGAGCATCAGAAGTGATGGTGGCAACTCAAAACTGTTCTTTAAACATGCAAAACTTTCCTTTTATAACTCTTTTGGGGCATAAAATAAGCATTCACCCCGTCTGTTGCCTGTCTGTTTCTCTAAGCCACAAGCAAGTTGCCTGAGAATTAGAAAGTTGATCTTTGATCTGGAGAATTACAAAATCTACTTGATCTTTGTCTTCACCTTTGATGAGCTTAGCTCGACATAGAGGTGAAAGGATCAAACCATTTTTTTTTAACACACCTCTGCGTCAGTTACAAAGCGATAGTTATTCACCCTCAGCACAACAAAGCTTTGGGGAAAAATTGAACTTCAGAAGTTAGACGTCTGTGTCCGGGAATCAGCTCTGGAGTGGTATTGAGAGTTGTTCTTACAAAGTCATCCTCACAGGCTCGAACCGTTGATGAGTGTTAGCTGAGGCAGTAATTGGTGCCAGAGGGTGTGCGGCGTTCTCAAAATCGAACACTGTGAGGAAGTCCAATTTGTGTCCTCGCAGTCACACTTCCATACCGCAGGGAAAAGGAAGTTCTCAACGTCTGCAAACACATCCACACAGGTCAGCATCAGTTTAAGAGCTTTTCCCTCAGGTAACAGCGTATTTTATTAGGTCTGTTCTCATGATAAATTGATGCGGTGCGCACAGCATTTGCCTTTTGTTTAAAAAAAAGTGTTGTAGGACTGTTTTTTTCTCTCATAGTGCTGATGTCTGTCATACTAAGGTGATTTCCTCAACTTTCTCGATTTTAATAAGCCTGCAACTAGTCTTAGCCTCACATGTCATGCCCACAGTTCTTTAACTGACTTTCTCATGCACATTGCACACAAAACTGGCAGCTACGATCTAAAGACCGAAAGTTCCAATCTGGTACTAGGTTGACATTAGCGTTTTTAAAAAACTAATCTCAAGTTTTAAAGGTTAGTGGGATTAACATTTGCAAAGATATTCTGAGATTTTTTAAGATACTTAGTTGCAAGTCAAAATAGATATCCACAAGCAGAACTGTATATTCTGGTATTATTATTCAGCTATAAACATGAAACCTAAAATTGTTTGTCTGCTGAAAGAGACAATTGGCACATTTTTCACCTGAACGAGACAATTGGCACATTTTCACCTGAAAATTCAACCAAAAGAGACAATTGGCACATTTTTCACCTGAAAATGTACCTGAAAGAGATAATTGGTGGATTTTTCACCTGAAAATTCAACTGAAAGACATAATTGGCACATTTTTCACCTGAAAATATACCTGAAAGAGACAATTGGTGGATTTTTCACCTGAAAATTCACCTGAAAGAGAAATTTGTCAGATTTTTCACCTTAAAATTAATTTGAAAGAGCCAAATTGCAGATTTTTCATCTGAAAATTTATTTGATTGGCTGTAGAATATTGTACATTCCAGTAGCTCAAACTGTATAACATGGTGCTAGCTACACCAAGGTCATGAGTTCAATTCCCAATTCAATGTAAGTTAAAATAAATTCATCTGCCAAATGCATAAATTTAAATGTAATGTACAAATGTGGAAGAGAAAAATGTGCTCTTTAGCACCTCTTGTGGCAACAGTTAGAATGATATGTTCACTTATGATTTATGAACCATACATATTTTGCAATGATGCACAAAATCAATCTTGGGTGGCTAGAAACATCTGCGTACTACACATATTTAGAGTATGTTACAGGCTTAAGAGATTAAAGTAAATATAAATACATTTGCAGGCACACACATAATTCTAATGTTCTACAAATGTACCTTTTCATTTGCATGTCATTTAAAATTATTTAAGTTATTATTTTTATTTTTACTAATTATTTTTTCCATAATGCAAGACCAATGAAAAATGCATTGAAAGGAGGGTATGTTTGGAAAATTTTTGTTGAAGGTGCAAGACAGGAAATGCGAACATACAATCGTGGCATAATGAAAACAGAGCAAATCAATATCTGAAGCAAATAATTTCCTGGTTATTCGGGCATTCTTCATCTACCCAGCACAGAATCTGCCACTAGCCATGTGTTCCAGGTCCATCGTTAATAATCTGTGCTCTACAGTGTTTACATCTAACCAAAGGAAATAAGAAATATGTTCAGTACAAAGTAAAAAGGCGTAATAGCTCAGATATATGTTTCCATCTTCAGTGCAGTTTCATCCCTCAGGGCCATTAAACTCCACCTTTTGAAGGTTCCCATATCTGTTCTGAGGTAAGATAGGTATCGATCCATAACACTACTCCTGCTGGATGTCATATACCGATAAACCAATATTTTATGCTGATTTATTTGTCATGTGTTCATCCTTTTTGATTCGCATTAGCGTGAAAATCAATAAGTGCAGTTATATGGTTTATGGAATACAACTGTGTGCTGTCTCTGAGGGATATTTTACATGTCGATGGAAAGGTAAAAACACACAGAAAGAGTTAATAAAATTGTCAGAGCTTAGTGGAAACAATGGGACTTAATATATGAGCATAAGTAAAAGAAATCAACAGTATGATCTATCATGAATTTTCATTTTTTATGAGTTGCATGTTTAATATGTACACTACTTTTCAAAAGTCAGTAGATACTACTTTTATTCAGCAAGGATGTATTAAATCAATCCAAAGTGACAGTAAATACATCTATAATGTTATAAAAGATTTTTATTTCAAATAAATGCTGTTTTATATAGCAGTGCTGTGGCATATATATATATATATATATATATATAATACACACAAGGCTTGACATTAACTTTTTTGTTCACCAGCCACTTTGGCTAGTGGTTTCCAAAGTTACTAGCCACTCACCATTTTTCACTGGCCACAATTTTGACATTGATACCATAGGGAAAAACTGCCATAGATATTTTTAATATTATCTCATAATTTGGTAGCAGGTATATTAGGCTACTGTCACTTTAAGACCTGATGCATGGATCCATTATACTGTTACACATGCGTTTTCTTTCTCAACTGTTTACATTCACTTAAAACATAACTGACTGTGTTTATGTGAATACTCGCCAAGAACAGCATTTTGACATTATTTTGTGTGTATTTGACTGTTTAAGCTCAATAAGCAGCGAAAAAGAAATCAATTTAGTAGCTGGTATCATGTATTTATTGTGCAGAAAATGAGTATTGGAAGCGTTTCAGATATTTCAGTGTCGATATGCATCGAAAAATCGATATTTTTGACAACACTTCATTGCACTCAGTTTATTATTACAGATGCCTTTATAAAATATGTATATACAGGTGCTGGTCATATAATTAGAATATCATCAAAAAGTTGATTTATTTCACTAATTCCATTCAAAAAGTGAAACTTGTATATTATATTCATTCATTACACACAGACTGATATATTTCAAATGTTTATTTCTTTTAATTTTGATGATTATAACTGACAACTAAGGAAAATCCCAAATTCAGTATCTCAGAAAATTAGAATATTACTTAAGACCAATACAAAGAAAGGATTTTTAGAAATCTTGGCCAACTGAAAAGTATGAACATGAAAAGTATGAACATGTACAGCACTCAATACTTAGTTGGGGCTCCTTTTGCCTGAATTACTGCAGCAATGCGGCGTGGCATGGAGTCGATCAGTCTGTGGCACTGCTCAGGTGTTATAAGAGCCCAGGTTGCTCTGATAGTGGCCTTCAGCTCTTCTGCATTGTTGGGTCTGGCATATCGCATCTTCCTCTTCACAATACCCCATAGATTTTCTATGGGGTTAAGGTCAGGCGAGTTTGCTGGCCAATTAAGAACAGGGATACCATGGTCCTTAAACCAGGTACTGGTAGCTTTGGCACTGTGTGCAGGTGCCAAGTCCTGTTGGAAAATGAAATCTGCATCTCCATAAAGTTGGTCAGCAGCAGGAAGCATGAAGTGCTCTAAAACTTCCTGGTATACGGCTGTGTTGACCTTGGACCTCAGAAAACACAGTGGACCAACACCAGCAGATGACATGGCACCCCAAACCATCACTGACTGTGGAAACTTTACACTGGACCTCAAGCAACGTGGATTGTGTGCCTCTCCTCTCTTCCTCCAGACTCTGACTCAAAATTTACTTTCATCAGAGAACATAACTTTGGACCACTCAACAGCAGTCCAGTCCTTTTTGTCTTTAGCCCAGGCGAGACGCTTCTGACGCTGTCTGTTGTTCAAGAGTGGCTTGACACAAGGAATGCGACAGCTGAAACCCATGTCTTGCATACGTCTGTGCGTAGTGGTTCTTGAAGCACTGACTCCAGCTGCAGTCCACTCTTTGTGAATCTCCCCCACATTTTTGAATGGGTTTTGTTTCACAATCCTCTCCAGGGTGCGGTTATCCCTATTGCTTGTACACTTTTTTCTACCACATCTTTTCCTTCCCTTCGCCTATCTATTAATGTGCTTGGACACAGAGCTCTGTGAACAGCCAGCCTCTTTTGCAATGACCTTTTGTGTCTTGCCCTCCTTGTGCAAGGTGTCAGTGGTCGTCTTTTAGACAACTGTCAAGTCAGCAATCTTCCCCATGATTTTGTAGCCTACAGAACTAGACTGAGAGACCAATTAAAGTCCTTTGCAGGTGTTTTGAGTTAATTAGCTGATTAGAGTGTGACACCAGGTGTCTTCAATATTGAACCTTTTCACAGTATTCTAATTTTCTGAGATACTGAATTTGGGATTTTCCTTAGTTGTCAGTTATAATCATCAAAATTAAAAGAAATAAACATTTGAAATATATCAGTCTGTGTGTAATGAATGAATATAATATACAAGTTTCACTTTTTGAATGGAATTAGTGAAATAAATCAACTTTTTGATGATATTCTAATTATACGACCAGCACCTGTATATATATTATTATTTTTTTTATTTTTTTATTTTTATTATTAAAACAAAGCAATCAGTCCAAACGTGACATTAGTTTTGTTGCAATTTATGAATATATAGTTGGAGAAGGAAAAATGCCTCCAAAATAAATGTTTTAGGCAACCAAACTAGTTCAGGCTTTATTTGAGCTCGCTCAGGGTCATTCATTTATCATCTAATAGGTGGAAGCATTGAAATGCTTCCTGAGGGCTTTCCTGAGAAGAGCTCATTCTGTTGTGTGCATTTTCAGGTTCTACAGTGTGGTTTCTAGGCCAAAAAGTCATTTTTACTTTAACCCACCATTCCTCTGCTTCACAGAACTGCTCTGAAATCTCATTTTTCATCTTCATGAATTTTAGCCTGGTCTTATTGACAGGACCTAATGGAACGTGAAAAGTCACTCTGGTTGCCTTGTCAAGAAATACGCAGCTTCTGGAAAATAGAGTTTAAAAGTTGAGCAGGCGATTTAGAAGCGCGCACTGAAGCGTTTTGGCCCACCTTGAATGGATCATCCCAAAGCTCTCATGGGAACTTTAATGAGGCTTTAAACACCTCCACATGAAACTTATCATGCTTTTATTTTGTGCCACCATGAGATTCATAACCAAGACTGAACATTTGAGAAATGGTTTGATCTCATTAGAGATAAAGGCTCAAGAACACACCATCCACGCTAGCACATCAAAATGTGTTAGAAACAGAAAGAAACTCTGTTTACTTTAGCTGTGCTAGAAGAATCCACTGAGGTGCAACAGTCACACGCTCCTTGCATATGACTCGAGCTAGTTCAAACAGAATTCTTGCCACATTTGAAATAAGAAACATTGATTTGTCTGACACACTTTCACCGCAGACTGTGTGTGAATACTAATTATACACTGTGGAACTTCACATTTTTATTTGTGTATTCCAGGGTGTGAATTAAACAATGACTTTCAGGGGGTTAATGACCATAAAAGAGTTTTTCGGTCATTTTCAAGGGCACAATCTGTTGAGCAGTGTCTCAAGCAATCCCTATTTGGGCAAATCGTATTTCACATCAGCCAAACCCACAAGAATTATATTGGTCATAGATTGCTCTTTTAATAGCTCGAGAGAAATAATGGAGCTCTTAATGTTTACTTCAAGTATAACAGCAGATGTTTCCCTTAAAATGACTTGGAATTAAAAACAGACACAGATGGGACAATTGTTTATATATATATTTGATGCGTTTGAGTTTTGACTTTTGATTGCATACTTGTTGCAGAATCTGATTTCACAGAGTGCAACCTGTTACTAGATCAACATCTTTGTTGATCCTGGAACAACATTCCAATCAGCCAATCAGATTTGAGGGACAAGTTTACAGTTTTTGTCAAGTTTAGGCTTACAACCAGGGTTAGGTGCTTCTACATCAGTTATTCCCCTATCATTTCCCTCTGATTTTTTTGGGTATGATTAGGTTTAGGGGTAGAGATAGGACAGAAATGTTGTTCCAGGATCAACAAAATATGTTGACCCAGGAATGCTTCTAACTCAGCAAAATCAGGACATGCACACTTGTTATCCTAATTTGCAAGACATTTTTGGGGTGGCATCTGGAAGATGCATATGAGTTTTTGTTTTTTTTCTCTTAAGGATGGTACACACCAAACTGACATCAAAGGTCTAGCGGCCAGCAGAGGTCCAACTAAAGCCGACGTGCAGAATACACTGCAGAAACTTGCTCGACCGACGCTTACCAACTGCCCGATTATGGCCAAAAGTGACTTTTCTGTCATTAAGTACTCACCCTCATGTTGTTCCAAACCGGTAAGACCTTTGTTCATCTTCGGACCACAAATTAAGATGTTTTTGATGAAATTGAGTTTTTTTTTATCTCCCATAGAAAGCAATGAAATTACCACATTCAAGGTCCAGAAAAGTAGTAAAGACATTGTTAAATAGTCAATGTGACTACAGTGGTTCAACCTTAAAGGGGACCTATAATGCCACTTTTACAATAAATAAGTCTCTGATGTCCCCAGAGTGTGTATGTGAAGTTTTAGCTCAAAATACCCCACAGATAATTTTTTTAGCATGTTAAAATTGTCACTTTTGGGGGGTTATTTTTGTCACTTTTAAGTCATTCTCACTTTTGAGTCGTTATTTTTGTTTTGTTTTTGCACACAAAAAGTACTCTCGTCGCTTCATAACATTAAAGCTGAACCGCTGTAGTCATGTGGACTATTTTAGCGATGTCTTTACTACTTTTCTGGACCTTGAATATGGTAATTATGTTGCTTTCTATGGGAGATAAAAAAAAATAAAATAAAAAAAAACTCGGATTTCATCAAAAATATCTTAATTTGTGTTCTAGAGATGAATGAAGGTCTTGCGGGTTTGGAATGACATGAGTGTGAGTAATTAATGACAGAAACTTCATTTATGAGAGAACTAACCATTTAAGGGAACATTCCATTTGATCATTTTGCAGACATTATAAACATTATTTTGAATGTTCTCTGAATTTTCTGTAGTAGTAACATAAAAAAAAAAAAAGTTAAGAGTAACATCCAACTAAAACGTTTCCGAAAAATGCTCCATGAACGATGTATAAATAACATTTTGAGAACATTAATAAAGAGCAGACAACTTTGAACAAACGTTCTATTAATGTTACCAGAAGAACATTTGTTCATAGCTTTGACTCTGTTATGATACATTTTTATCATAACACAGTGTCAATTGGTATTTACATCCGATAAGTCACTTTTTTGTTATTCATAAAATCCATGCAATAAATTTCATTGATTAAAAATGTGAATGCAGAGCATGCTACAATACTTTTGCCCCCCAATTAAGACATCAGCCAACCAACACAATTTCAAATCAATATATATTGGCAACTGTTCATATCCCAGCAATGAATTTTAACTCAGCCAAAACCCCTAAACCTACCTGGATTTCAAATTTAAATATCTAGAAAGCAACCTCAGTGCAAAAAATCTGTATAGATTACAGTATAGAGACTGGGTTGGAAAAAATCTGAAAGCGATTTAAGGTAAGATCCAAAACATTCTCCTGCCTTTTGTCTTGCACTGATTAACTAATATTTACGCTGACTTATTTGTCATATGGTGTTCTTTATTCACATTAGTGTGAAAATAAAAAATCTGAGGGATTTTTAAGCTTCTGTATCGATGGAAATGTTAAAACACACAGAAAGAGTTGATGAAATGGTCAGAGCTCAGAGGAAACAGTGCTTTAGTAACTTTGAGCATAGATAAATGATGGTTATTAGATTTCCTGTTATTAGAAATGTAGTCAATGGTACAGTAAATGGGAGAAAAAATAACAGATTTTATGTTTTGAGAAAAATGCTCATTTAAAGTCATGTCAGAGGCTGAGAATGTTATTAGATTTAAAGGCAAACATTTTTTTCTAATGTGGGCGGATGAATTGTGCAAATTATGATCATGAACACGCATTAAATGGATTTGTTCACTCAAAAATTAACATAAGGTCATTATTTTCTCACCCTTGTGTATTTTGAACCCTGTGCGACTTTCTTTTTTTCATGGATCACAAAAGTTGAAAAGATTTCATAGTTCTTTTTCCATGCATTTACAATGAATAAGGGTTAGTTTTAAAGGATGCCAAATCAAAAGTATGAGCCACTTTTATAGTGCTTTTGAGAAACCCATGAGTAAAGGAGTGAATGTAAAGGAGAAGAGTAAATAATGATAGATTTTGATGTTTGGTTGAACTATTCGTTTAAGAAAGTCATGTTGACTTTAAAACCATGTTTACTAAAATTGTTGTGCTTCTGCCAAACTTCTTTCTCAACTCAACTCTCTAACTTCATAAATTACTGCTGAAAGCCTCTTCTTCAGGCAGTTACATTCAATCCATGTTTACCCTGAAAAGAGGTGCTTAGCGTTATTATCTGGCCTATGTTACAGGAGGAGTCTGGGGAGGCTGATGACATAATTCAACAAAATAAGCTGTTTTCAGCGAGACGGTATGAAGGAGGTGGTTTGTTAACCAGGTAAATGAGGTAACAGTGGGAGGACAGCATAGTGAGAGAGACAGAGACTCTGACACAGAGCCTCTTTTTGGATCAAGATGATGGCAGTGTATAGTCTGAAGCACACATAAGTGGTCGAAAGTTTCATAAGTGCAATCACTCGCCATTTCAGCTCCGCAGCAGGACGTACAGCTCCAGAGCGCTGAAGGCTCCTGCTACATTTACCCTTGTCTTGGCCTGAATCTTTCTGCTCAATTTCTCTGAAACAAGACCCCCAGAGAGAGATGGGAGAGATTGCTAGAAACATGTCATATGATGACATGGCACTTTTGATCCTGTGGACTTTTAGAAAATAAAAGTTTTAAAAGTTTTCTTAAAACACTTTTTACACTCTCAATATTTTATTTACACACACACACGCGCGCACACACATGCGCGCACACTACTACTACAGTGTCATTTCCACCCAGTGTAGTATTTATATACATTTATAGTACATATATATATATATATATATATATAATATTTTTTTTTTTTTAATTTTTAAAATTATTCTTTTGTAAACTCTAGAAAAGTTTTTTTTTTTTTTTAAACTTCTGAGAAATAATGCCTTTTGTGAGATATGTATAAACTTGCAATTCTGCCATTTTTGTCTCGCAATTGCAAATTTATATCTCACAATTCTGACTTTTTTCTCTCAGAATTGCAATTGAGAGAAAAAAAAGTTAGAATGTGGGATAAAGGTTTCAGTTACCTTTTGTTTTTGTTTTTTTTGTTTTTTTTGGTGGAAACAAGCTTTTATTTGCATAATTTGACCTTTAATGTTTTTCTTATCTTATATTAAAGAAATAAGCCCCAAGAAGCCGTGGTTTACAGTGAATTTATAACAGCTAAGGGGCGTTGTTAGGCACGACGCAGAGCGGAGGTTTACCACACAATACAAATATTAAAGCCAAAAAATATGTATCAATGCAACTTTCATAAAATGTTATTAGTACCCAAATTGTTGGTTGTGACTAAAGAAAAGTTGTAATTTATGTAAAAATGCCTATAAATATTTATTCACAAAAAATACTTTTGTTTTGATGATCATTTTTTAATAATTAATATTTTTATGATATACAGTATATAAAATATTTATTATTTAAAGATTATAGTATATTACCTCTGTTGAAGCATCTGGGACAAAGGAAACAATCAAATATAAAAAGATAAATGCTCATATTTCATATTTGATCGAATAAATATATAAAACAAATTAGTAAAAAGTTTGCATTTTAGATTTTATGCAGCATTCTGTAACAAAAAGAAACATTTCTGGGACAGTTCCTGTATAACTTGAAGAATCACTCAGATATATTGTATACTATCATGGGGTGGGGTGTCAAAACCAACATTGGCTATGGTTCAAACGTAACTTGTGAAAGCATAAATTGTAAGGACTCTTTTAGGAAGGTTTGAGGACACTTCTTAGGAGCACAGCAATAATTGTTCCCCTGGAGACCAGGAAAATGGCCTCATTCCTGCAGCCTTTGGCCACTGTAGTATTTATAGTGTTTCTCCTTCTTTGTTAAACCTGTCAAGAGGCAACACCCAGTGACCAAATAAAGAAAGATGATTTTTTATATATTATATCAAGAGTGCTTTTTTCTGAATGTGTCGCTTTTGAGGATTTACCTCTGTTAAAGTCACATGGTGTGCTGGGCTGGCTCTCAAGAGAAGCCCCCAGTGGATATATAATTCACAGTTTCTATTTCACATCATGTCCATGGAGAGTGCTTCCTGATGAATGATGCATTGTTTATGTGATCTGTGCACCTGTCACTTCATCTCCAGTGGCTAGGTATTTAAGTCAAGCAGTTAGAGCCACATTTATCATTACTATCAAGCTAAAAGGTTAGTAGAGTTTAATCCACAGTCCCCATACCCTGTGCTTCAGGTGTCAGATGACAGAGTATTCCTTCCCCACCAACCCTCTGTTTTCCCGCCTTCTAAAACGTTCTCGCAGTATGGGAGAGTGGATGTGCTGGAGCGGCTCCATATGATATATTCCCCGGTGGCCTGATTTCCAGTGTGGTACATGTGCATGCTAACTGCTCTGGTTGGCTCTGATCCGCCCACTCAGTACCATTAGATAAAGTGTTTCAGCTGCTCAGCGTGGAAGAAACACCCCGCCTGCTCACTCCAAAGACCTCTTCAAGGTTTCGTTAAAAAGCATTTCCCTCAGTGGAGGCAGGCAATGAAAACGGTTGAGATGAGATGAGCATGTGTGTGTTAGCTCATCCAGGTGACTAATAATAGATCTTCATCATGGTTTGATGCGTTGTAGAGCACAACAATGACCATCCACTTTTGCTAGGCATTTCAAAAAGATCTGCAATAAAGAATTCAAAACCATGAACCAAAGCAAATCACACTGAAAACTTAATGTGAGCCAAAAATATTGGAGAAATCATGAAAAACAACAAGGCGTGTACACCGTAAAAAATGATTAACCCTTAAATGCAATAATGTTTTGCCAATTATTATTACATATTCAAGTCTTTAGTTTTAGCGATCTATATCTAACACGGATGGATCTGGCTGTTGCGATAATATAAAACTCTCCTGATATTAGAGTAACAATTACAGAAGAATAAGATAAAGCATATTTTGTTACCTTTTGGAGCTTAGAAGGGTTCAGTTTGAGCAGATGTTTTATACTATCATAACTGTCCTCATCAGAGCGCATTTTCCAGTACATTCAGCATCTGGCTCATATTCGTGATCTCAAACACATTCTCAAAACTATCATTTTCAACATCTTTTGAACAATATATTGATCACTGACAGCTTCTTCACCACATCAATCGACAGTGATACTAATATTTGATTGCGTTCAGTACTTGCTCTGCATTTTCAAGTTGCGCTGATGAAACATCCTATTCTTTTGTTTTCTGCCTGCAGTAACTATGAGTGATTTGTATCAGACATTGCCACCTTGAGGAATAAATGTGAATTGCTCTTATTAAAGCATTAGTTCACCCAAAAATGAAAATTATCCCATGATTTACTCACCCTCAAGCCGTACTAGATGACTATCTTCTTTCAGACGAACACAATCAGAGATATATTTAAAAATATCCTTAGTCATTGAGATATTTACTAGCAATTTGAATATTGAATATAAAATCCAAAACTATTGACTTTTAGTCATTGATTATAATGTAAAATACAATATATTTGTTGTTTATGGCAAAATATTCAAACAAATGTCATTAGACATGGCAGGAGTCGATTGTGTTATTCGTAATGCTTTACAGGAGTCATCGTTGTAGTTCATGTTTCTATACTAAAGCTCCAGGATTATGCATAGAATCAGTTTTATTTACTTTGAAAAATATATTTTTTTACAGTGTGTAGTTCTTACACTCACTTATGGCCTGTACAGAAGTATGTACTAAAGTAGTAGAAAATAATTTTGAATGAAATGTTATGGAAATTAGGATATATGGAGTTGGTAGAGCTATACCAGGTCATGGGTTTGATTCCCAGCGAGCGCACATACTGATACAATGGCTGTGGATTCCCTGTAACTTTATCCACATTACACTTTTTCATTTGCTGCAAAAAGCATTTGCCAAAAGCATAAATGTAATGTGGATGAAGCTGACTTTGCTTGCATGGTGGTCATAACTCCACATAATTCACATACAAACCACATTTCTTCTAATGTGTCTAATGTGCAGTTATAGAGTTTGGCTTGTTCACTCACTCACATATAGTAGATATTTATGTGTCAGGGTCGGGACTGTGTTCAGATTTGATAAGGTTTTCAACACTTTGATAATAATTCAAAGGCAAAAACCCATGAAGCGTTTGGCAGCCAGAACAAAGACAGGCCAGCACACGACATCTAGTGGGAAGAAAACACATATTGTATGTTCAAATCTTCACTGATGCACATGATGAAATTAGACGAATTTGTATTTATTTGACTGTTTACTGTTATTCTTATATTACATATGCAGCACTGTGGATTCTGAAGTCAAAAATTGACCCTAATTACTTTCGTATAGTAACATGTAATTCTTTTATGATTCAATCCAAAGAAACAAACATAAAATGTATTGCAAATGTGTTTTCATGTTGACTATTACTATGTTGTTGGTGTAAAATTATATGCAGGCAGATTACACATAGTAAAATGATTAAAGCCATATAATACATAACAAAAACATCATGCATTTAAAGTCGGCATGAAACAGAAGTTGCAATCGTCTTTTTTCCCCTATTGTGACTTATTAAGTGAAACTTGGAGTTGTAATTTTGATTTCATGGTGACTTTAAATAGACAATTTGATGAAAAAATAAATAAATCCACATCCATTACTGAATTACTGGGACCATTTTCCCATCCCAGTTCAAGTGCAACCATTAAAATAAACATTAATGAGCACATTTTGTTAGAAAATGGCCAGCAAAAAAAGTGTTATATCCAATGTGCTATGCTGCAAACCACAGTAATGCACTTATTTTATCAATCTTTATTTTTCTTTTCAGGTTGTCCCGTGGCTATTAAGCGAGTAGGAAGTTCTAAACGGATCGCTTTGGCAGCAGCAGCCATGATGGCGATGGATTCTGACGTGAAACAGGGACCATCTGTCTCTTCCGCTCACCCTCTCCACCTGCTCTCGCTCTCACCCATCAAGCTTCCGTTTCTGATGACACCTCATGCAGGTAGGAGTACAACAATAAAATGCTTTTATAAGTGTCCTTGTGCTCATGATAAAAATCCCAGCGGTCGCCTATCAAACGTCCCTGTCCCTATTAACTAACTAAAAGTCACAACCCTTTAAATTTCACAAGTTCGCCTGCCCATTCAGTCTGAATGGTTAATGGTAAAACAAACTTGGCTTGCGGTCCTCGAAGGAGGCTCGAACCCGAGGCTCAGCTCGAGCTCTGAATTAACCCCTCTATAACAGCTGGAGGAATTGTTGCTGGGATGGCACAGTGACTGCTGCTTATATACGTTCGTAATGATGATTGACAGGACTGAATGTTTAGGTTCCTCCCGAACCTACATTTGGAACTACATTTAATTACATTTTGCAGTGCAGCTCAGCTGTTTCCAAAAAAGTAAAGTTTTTCCAGTAACGTGGCATTATATATCTGTCACAATGGTTTGTGAATCATTCAAGAGTGCATGGTCGTGAATATGTTATTGCTTTTATACAAACGGCGTTAATATTGAGTAACTTACATTTTAGACATGATATTGCCAGTTATTTTGTGCATTTTTGTACAATCTCTGCCAAAGAAAGCCACAGCAGAATGAACCACTGAGCTTCTCCGAGCAACACACAGTAGTGGCATTACTGAATGATTCAGTGTAGTTGAATGAATCGGATGAGTGAGTGATTTAACAAATCACTGTTCTGCGGTCCAGTAAATATGTAGTAATATGTCCCAAAAGAGTCAAAAGTATGTACTTTTTTCACAAAAAGAGTACATACTTTTAGGGCATAGCATTGGGACACAGAAATGCTCAACCTGACTGAATAGGATGAGCGAATGATCCAATGACTCACTCGTAAAGATGGCTATTTGTTTCATTCCTGATTGAGTCTGTGTATTTGAACAGACCAGATGAGTGAATAATGACTAAATTATAGTCATTTGTTTCATTACTGAATGAATCACTGTGTTTGAACGAATCTGTTGACGTAATGATTCAGTGACTAATTCATAAAGATAGTCAGTTGTTTAGTTCCTAAAGGAATCAGTGTTGTTGACTGAATCGGATGAGTGAATTATTCAATGACTCACTTGTAAGGGCAGTAACTTGTTTTGTTTCTAAAAATTTAAATTGTGCTTTTTGTTAGTAGCCTGACTGTTGATTTATTTTTGTTTATTAATATTTTTTTGTTGATTAATGTTCTAATTATTTAGTGCAAACCAAACTTGGTTCCTGTTTGGTGTGCACTAAACTGTCTTTATCAAACTATACAGCTTTTTCTTCTGGCTCAGGTTTAAAACAACCTGCTTTGTGTTGTTTTGTCTGACCCACTTGGTATGATTCTTGGGTTCATAATGAGGGCCTGCTTTATCTCAAAGCTTCTGATGTCCTAATTGGTGAATTGTAATTGCAAATGCCTTCGGTTATGCAAATGTCATAGTTTTTTAGTCCTGGGTTGTCAGAAATAGTCTGCAAGTCTGCTTATTCCTTCACTTTCAACTCAGCATGCATGAAAAGAAAGGTTTTACAGTGCATTCTGGTGAAATAAGTTGGTGTGTTTGCTTATGGTGCTTTGATGCAGACTTAATCGATTTGAGAGGAAATGTGAGGGTTTTATGGTTGTTGGTTTGGACTTCCCCAAGCAATTACAAGAAATGTTGCTGCTTGAGCACCTGTTGTTTTGCTGAGTTTGTTTAGGTGTTGTTCTTACAGTGACGTTCCCATTTCTCTTCAAAAAGTAAGAGTTTTACTTTGCTGAAGTGGACGGGTTTAAATCAAGGGTCAGTGCATAATTACTGAACTGAAAAGAGAAGTACGGCCGTTCATTTGGGGAAACAGACAGAGCATATCCTTTTTATTTTCCAGTCTTTCTTTTTCTCGTTTTCTCTCTGTCTATTTCTTTTCCTTCATGCACATTGATTAACTGTTTCCTTCCTCTGTTGTTCAGTGAACTTGCTCAGTCCCTCTTGCTTGTGGATTGCCCGAGGTGAAAAACCGTGCGTGCGTGTCAATAAGAGTGTGTACATGAGTCTGAGTGCAGATCTATAAATTTTATGAGCAAATGTATGTATTTTTCAACTCTTGTCTTGTATGTGGGTGTGAGGGATGAATTCTCTGCCATGAATCAATAGGAAATTTGGCTGCTGTTGTCAGCATGCCCCATATGGATGACAGGAATCCTCCCCTGGAATTACTTCCTTTTAGCCAGGCTTCAAAAGCAAGAAGGCCAGCAAACACCAAAGGACTTTTAATTTAGCTCTAACGATGTATATGCATGTTTGTCTGATGCCGTGGTAACTGGATCACTCTTCATGTCTGGTCTGCGGAGCATCAGCCCCACTGCATTTGAGTTGTAATTGACGTTGTAATTCTTTCTGATTGCAATCTAATTCTTAATGCAGGAATTATTGTTGTACAGTTTGTGTAGGGAAGATAATGGAGGTATATAGCTCTCTCTGGATGCTGTGTTTAAAGGATTGTAACTAACGTAAAACAGAATAGAGCGAGTTCAGTTGACAGTCTTATTAATTAACCCACAATCTAGTTTAACAGACAGCTAAATGATTGGAAATACTGTTGCACAGTGAGATTTTATCACTCCTTTCTATATTAATTAGGCTAATCACAGATTGCACCTTATCACATCTCAACGCTGTATTTAAGTGCCACAATTTTGTGTGAATGATTAAATATTTAAAATGTTGATATTTTTGAATGTCTATAACTGGCTATATGTACATGTAAAAAAATATATTAAATATTTATAAAATAGAATTTTTTATGTCACACATTTTTAATTTTTTAGTTTATCCTGCATTTTGAATACATATATTTATGCTTGCAAAACGTGTATTGCAGATTTTTGTGTTTAGTGCACTTTACTACGGACACAAATGGTGCTCTTTTCTTGCAATGGCTGATATCTTGCTGTAGCCAGCTGACTTTTAAGTCAGCTTCTTAACTGAAATGGAACCTATAAGTGACAGATATTTCATAGGCAGCAAGTTTGTGCAACATAAAAATATCTAGTTCAGTCATGAAACTCTAGAAGGCACAGGCTGATAGGTCTTTTACATGCAGTCTGCAAGCAATCATTACCGCATGGCACAAACTGATTGGCCTCTGCTGTTCCTGCCGCCATTGAGATTGCTTGCTCAACATTTAAATAGTCTGGTTCATTGTTTGCTGTAAGCTAGTCCTGCAGAATTCCTCTGAACCCTTCCACCTCCCCCAGCTCCACCCACCTAGATCTGCTACAGGATTTATGTATGTCTATTTATGTATGTCAGTGAAGCTGCTTTGACTCATTTGTATTGTATGAAGTGCTATAAATATGTGGGAAAAAAAGCGATTTCAACAGAATTTGGCGTTAACATTGCTACGCTAACAATATGATACATAAAAATACATAGCGCATTTCAATATAGGGTAAAATAGTCCTTTTAAAATTATATTTAGCTAATTTTATTAACACATTTTGGTATTGAATAAATTATATGTATATATACTGTACATCAAACCATTTCTCTTGCTTTATCTGCCAACTAAAATGCATTTTCCCCCATCTTAGATGGCACAGTACATGCTTTTCATGTGATGCTACCTTTGAATTAAGCCAAACAGAAGGTATTTTAGAATAATTATGCTGCCTACTATTTGGATCAACCTTCATGACGGGATCATGCATATGATGCTTCCTACATAGAGCCAAATAGAGCCAGTGAGGAGTCTGTGGATGCTGATGGCAACTGCAATGGATGCATGTTTTTGAAAGCAGATGTTGCCATTAAATGAATGTGCATGAGTTGAGTTTAGTTTCTTATTTGGGCTTATCATGCTCTCTGTTAGTGCCAGTGCTGCGGGGGGAGTCCTTTAATGCCAATGGAGGCGGCTTTGAGCTCTCTTCAAATGCCTGAATTACAGGAGTCCTACACATCTGTGCTGAGAGATTAGGCTTTCAACTGATGCCCTGAATGTGACTCCATTGTTGCCAAACCAATTTTTCCCCTCAAATAAATGATAGAGGAATAGTATTGTATGACAAAAATTGTATAGTAAAGTATGAAAACTTTTATATTACAATATCAAAATGAAGGTGACTTTTTTATGTGTTTGTGTCAGAGGTGTTTGTCTATTTATGTCGAGATGTTGCACAGTAAGTCGAACTTATGTGTTGTCTGCCAAATTCCCAAAGCTTTATGGTGTCTATAGATGCCTTTTTACTGATGTGGGAGAAGTTGTTTTTTGTCTCACACCTAAAGATGTGTTTTTCTACTCTTTACTTAAAAATCGACATGCTTAGTACACTTGTAAAAGAGGATACCGATCAGTGATGGGGGTGCACAACTTTGTTGTTCTGCAATGATAAAAATGAAAAGAAACAAAACTGGAAATATCAAATCTGAAAACTTACAAGATTGAGACAAATTTGCAGCATCATTATATAGAATATGAAATCAATAGAATATAACTATTTACATTGTTGCTCAAAAGTTTAGGGTCAGTAGATGTTTTAATGAAATTAAAAGGCTAGTTCACCCAAAAATGAAAATTCTGTCATCATTTACTCACCTCCATGTCGTTCCAAACCTGTAAGACTTTCGTTCATCTTCGGAAAAACAAATGAAGATCTTTTTGATGAAATCTAAAAGCATTCATAAAGAGATAAAAACTAATCCAAATGAATTGAGCGGTTTAGTCCAAATTTTCTGAAGAGACTCGATCACTTTATATGATAAACAGATTTAATTTAGGCTTTTATTCACATATAAACATTCATCAACTCTTAGTGACCAAACTTTTGATTGGAAGTTTAATTCTGTCTCTGACTGATACGTAGATGGAGTTTCAAGATTGTGTTAACTCCATGAATGGCATTTGCATTTCATGACTTATACAAGGTGTGACCCACCAAAAGCCAAAGGTCAACATTTAAACAAGCCAGGCTGCTGAATGAGGGGACAATTATGCAAATTGCATTATGTCTGATAACAGCAGCATTAGTAGGTCATGATTTACATAAGAAGTGTCTTCGCTGCTTGGGCATAGAGATAACACTTTGGAGATTAATTTGGAGTTTTCTGAGAACTCTGATAAACACCTTCACTGATAAATCTTCACATTTCTCTCTCTCCCTGTGTCTCACTTGAGAAATCCTGCTAATCTTCCTAATTACAAACTTATCTCAGAACAGTAGTGGGCCGGTCCAGGGGGTCAAACTGGTTAGATGGCATTCTGCAGACAAAATGTGTGTTGACATTAACATTTTTAACAAGCAAGGTATTTTATTATATTAGTCGATGTTTAACCAGTGCCCATTTGTTTGTTTTTTTCTGGGCTCTTTAAAGCATTACATGCATTTATATTTTTCATTATCTTTTGCCTTTCTCAGCTCAAAATACAATCAATTAAATGGGCCCTCCTAAAAAATTAAAGGGGTGGTTGATTATGATTTCACTTTTTTAACTTTGGTTAGTGTGTAATGTTGCCGTTTGAGCATAAACAACATCTGCAAAGTTACGACGCTCAAAGTTCAATGCAAAGAGAGATATTTTCTTTTAAAGAAATAGCTTTTTAAGGACTACAACATACAGCTGGTAGGGACAACGAGCTTAGTCCCGGGTTGGTGACATCACAAGCCCTAAAATTTACATAAACCCTGCCCCCGAGAACACACAACAAAGGGGGTGAGGCCATGTTGGGCTGCTTTAGAGAAGAGGAAGAGTTGTTGTAATAGAGTGTTGTTGTCATGCCGTCATTTTATTAACATGACGACACATGCTAGTCGATCAGTTGAATCAACTCCACAGCAACTACATAAATTTATCCACTAACCATTCAGAAACGTCCAGATGCATTCTAAAAGTTGTAACTTCTTCCTGAGTCTCTCCATCAGTGTCGACTCCGGTTTGAACAATGTAAGGCTGAACACCGTCACTGACAATCCTCATTTTGGCTGCGTGAGATTCTCCAGCTTTGTTGTTGTTGAGCAACCGAAGCACGAGCTGTTAAAGCTCCGCCCTTTTCTGGCATTTAAAGAGTCACACACAAAAACGACGTGATTTTGCTCAAACCCATATAGGGGCAAATTTGACAAGCTATAATAAATGATCTGTGGGGTATTTTGAGCTGAAACTTCACAGACACATTCTGGGGACACCAGAGACTTATATTACATCTTGTGAAAGGGGCATTATAGGTCCTCTTTAACATTGATAGAGATTTTTTTGAAAGACATTGATACTTTTATTTAGTAAAGATGGATTAAATTGAATTGTCAAAAGTGACATTTATGATGTCTATTTAAAATAATGCTGCTCCTTTGAACTTTCTATTCATCTAAAGAATCCACATTGATAATAATAAGAAATATTTCTTGAGCAGCAAATCAGCATAGAATGATTTCTGAAGGATCATGTGATTAAAGAAAAAATCAGTTTTGATTACAGGAATAAAAATATATTCAAATAGAAAATGGTTATTTTAAACTGTAATAATATTTCACAATATTACTGTTTTTACTTTATTTTTGAATAAAGTAAAAAAAAATGCAGCCTTGGTGAGCATTTGAAATTTCTTTCAAAAACATTTAAAAAATCGCACAAACATTAAACTTATATATAGAACTTCTGCTCAGATGGTGATTGCCCCGGCCGCAGCTCTCATCTCTCAGCTCTCTCACCTCATGGACTCGTGGACAGCTTGTTCTACTCTTGTTCACACTGATCAGATCAGCCTTAAAGCTTTAATTGATTGAAAAGGTCACCGGAGAGTGATAAAGAGCGAGAGAGATGAGGATGATTAAAGTGGAGAGGTCTCTAGCACAGCTTTCATTAATATTACGCACTCTGACTGGACTAAGAGAGATTCACTAATGACTCTGAGGAAGCTCGCTATGAATTTGGTACCACATTTAGATGAGCAGTTTGCCCCCTGGAAACTCCCTGCATGGAGCCCTGATTTAGCAAATCTATCAGGATTGTCATGATACCTTTCTGCTGTTCCAGTTTCATATAGATAGATTATAAATAAGACATTCATGTGTTGATTCCAAACAAGTTTGGGGTGGTTTATCAGGTATGTATAAGTACAATAAGATGTTTCATATAGATATAGTGCGTGTGTGTGTTTGTTTGTGTATTTATATATATATATGTGTTATAATTATTATTAATTATTAATAAAATATTATTACTAATTATTTTATTTATTATTATTATGGAGGAAAGTGTAGACAAAATATCACTATTGTGTTATAAATTAGAAGACCATTATTTATCATGGATAGTAAAGCATGTGGAAACGCTTCAGTAAGTTAAATTTTTGATTTAAGTATTTATTATTTACAACACTACTTTTTGAAGAATAACAAGGCATCACTATCATTTTGATGCTTGGATACAGCGGCACTGTATGGTTATATTAAACCCTATGATATTTTAATCTTTTAATTTTTTTTGTCAGATTATTGATAGCATGAGCATCACTCATTACCAGACTGAAATGCGATGAGGTGCGAATGGCACATTTGAATGTGCTTCAGTCAGTGTCTCACTGTGAATAACAGATCTGTCACTCTGTCTTAATTTCAATGTTTTGGCATCACACACACGCACAGCAACATTACCTGTAATTTGTTTCTGAGCAACTGCACATTTGTGTCAGTGGTGGCCGAACTCACCACAGCGACACCCTAGTTCCAACACGTTTCGTGTTTTATTAATAATTGAAGACAGGATTGCATCGATAATTTTGCTGGTAATGTGATTCACTTGAAAAGAATGAACACCGACAGATAAAGTATTGAATTCTCTACATGAATTCAGGATGTTTTTTTGTTTTGTTTTTTTAACAATCATGTCTAGAAATAGTACACTAGTAATTATCCAAGTCCTGGTTTGCCTTCTATTAAAAGCCAGTCTCTGATGTGTTTGCAGACTGTTTTCACAAGTAAGAACAGATTTATGCCACTGATCCTTTGATATATGAAAAATCTTTATAGCTCCATTTGGCTTGCCAAGCAGGATCTTGTATGGAAACATTCTTATTTCAGGGCAAAAAGACTAGTTAGTATAACTTTCAGTACTTTAATAGTGTGATAATGTGATAGTCTGTGCATATGAAGTCTATTTAGCTGTTTTGATTTTTTTTTTTTTTTGTTACAAAGTTGTTTTTGCACTGATGCCATGAATATGAATCATCTTATCCTTTAGTTTGCATCCAAAATAATCAAATGTGATGAAGTACCTTCCATTTGCGAAGTTTTCATTTATTAGATTACTCAAAAATGGCATTCCCTTGTGGTTATTTAAAGAATGCAAATTCTGTCATTAATTACTCACCCTCATGTCGTTCCAGAGACTTTAGTTCATCTTCAGAACACAAATGAAATCTGAGTGATTTCTGTCCCTCCATTGACAGCTACGCAACTACCATTTTTGTCTCTTCAAAAAGTCCATAAAGAGATCGTAAAACTAATCAATAAGAATTGAGTGGTTTAGTCCAAATTTTCTGAAGAGACACGATTACTTTATATGATGAACAGATTTAATTTAGGCTTTTATTCACATATAAACATTCATCAACTCATACATCAGTTGTGGTAAGTGGAAACTCAAGCATGTCCGCTTGATGTGCGAGAACCAATGAGGTTCATTCTCGTGTGTTACGCACCACATTTGAGCTTCCTCAAGAACCAATGAGGTTCATTCTTGTGTTTGTTTGTTCTTGTGCATCAACCAGGTTCGTTTGAGTAGTTTATGTTCACTGATCAATGTTTATATGTGAATAAAAGCCTAAATTAAATCTGTTCATCATATAAAGTGATCAAGTCTCTTCAGAAAATTTGGACTAAATCGCTCAATTCATATGGATTAGTTTTATTATCTCTTTATGAACTTTTTGAAGCGTCAAAGTGGTAGTTACGCAAACTGTCAATGGAGGAACAGAAATCGCTCAGATTTTCTCAAAAATATCTTCATTTGTGTTCTGAAGATAAATTAAAGTCTTACGTTTTTTTAAGATTTCGAAAATGGTTAGTTTATTAATTTCCAACAGAAATAAGTATATTGTCATGCAATTACTCATTCCATGGTATCAACTTCAGGTGTTTGTATCTTCTAAATGAATGGTCATCACTTAGGATGATGTTATTTTCTAAACACAGCACCAGACTGTCTTCCAACAGAGCCGATAATTACCATTTTCTCTGTAGGAATATTTTATTGCTTAATTGACAATTCGAGAAAGCCCTCCTGTAGATCACTGGGACATTGATTCTCACATTGTTATGCTGAACAGTTGGAGACTTTACAGATTTACTGTCTGCAAACCAGTTTCCCATAGCACTGAGAATTACTCACCAGCACCGGAATCAATTTAGCCTGTCAAGTTCCCCACTTCTCCGAGCCACCGAATAAAACTCTTATCGCTTCTCCGTTCCTACTGTCTCCCCTTTTGTTAATGTGAGGTCATATCTTATCTGGAAAGATGCCCTCACAATTTCTAAAATAAGTGAACTCCACTAGTATCTTATCATTTGGACGGAGAAAAGAAAGCTATTAGCAGTGCCTCCTGGTCTGCTGAAAGAGTTCTGTGAACTCTTCTTAAGACTTTTGAAGAGGGTCACTCCTTTCCTCTGTATCTGTCCCTTTGTAAGCCTCCACATTAAAATTCCCTTTCAAATTTTTATCATCAAAAGGTGGGGAAAAACCTTGCAAATCTTCAAGCTGTGCTTCTGATTGGTTGTCAAAGTAGATGAGGGTCTAATCTCTGTGGGTGATGTCCTAATCTCTGCCCTCAGTTTAGCTTTTCACTCAGGTTCCTCAGCGGAATATACTCAAGTCCGCTTCAAGGAGAGTCTTGAACACACCACGTCACGGCCCGTTTGAAAGTAAAATCGTGAATGGGATCTCGTTAATACCTCAGTTGTTTCTCCTAAACAGCTCAGATTTTGAGTCCAGCAGTTTGAGACCACATTGATGATTAGATTTTTTTCAGTTCAACCTTGTAAATAACAACATTTTAAGTTTTAAAGAACTTCAAATCAAAGAGAGGTTACAAGATTAAGTTAAAAAGAAACTTTCAATTAGTGGTTAAATTAGTGATTAAATTAATGATAGTGGTCATGCATTTGACTCCTTAAAGGGTTAGTTCACCCAAAAATGAAAATTCTGTCATTAATTACTCACCCTCATGTCGTTCCACACCCGTAAGACCTTCGTTCATCTTCAGAACACAAATTAAGATATTTTTGATGAAATCCGATGGCTCAGTGAGGGCTGCATTGCCAGCAAGACAATTAACACTTTCAATGCCCAGAAAGCTACTAAAGACATATTTAAAACAGTTCATGTGACTACAGTGGTTCAACCTTAATGTTATGAAGCGACAGAAATAATTTTTGTGTGCCAAAAAAACAAAATAACGGCTTTATTCAACATTATCTAGTGATGGGTGATTTCAAAACACTGCTTCATGAAGCTTTACAAATCTTTTATTTCAAATCAGTGGTTTTGTATCAAACTGCCAAAGTCACGCCCCCCAATGGTGAACCATTGAAATTTCAAAACACTTATGAAGTAATGAAGCCTCGTTTACTGAAATTACGCGACTTTGGCAGTTTGATATGCGCTCTGAACCACTGATTCAAAATAAAAGATTCATAAAGCTTCGAAGCAGTGTTTTGAAATCTCCCAAAATCGTTATTTTTGGCACACAAAAAGTATTCCCGTCGCTTCATAACATTAAGGTTGAACCACTGTAGTCACATGAACTGTTTTAAATATGTCTTTAGTAGCTTTCTGGGCATTGAAAGTGTTAATTGTCTTGCTGGCAATGCAGGCCTCACTGAGCCATCGGATTTTATCAAAAATATCTTAATTTGTGTTCTGAAGATGAACGAAGGTCTTACGAGTGTAGAACGACATGAGGGTGAGTAATAAATGACAGAATTTTCATTTTTGGGTGAACTAACCCTTTAAGGTTTTCTTGTTGCCATCGAGGCACAGAAGACTAACCAAAGACTAAAACATTTTCAAATGCTACTTACTTTTCATTTAGTTTGTTATAGTGCTAACATAATTTATAAAGACAGGGAAAAATTGCAAAACAGCAGCATGTCTCAGACTTTTTGGATCTATATGTGTTTATATCAGGCTATCGTCTGTGCTCATATACATTCTAAAGGTAGAATCATGAATAGAAGCAAGAGGTGGAGTTAATAGCAGGTTATATACAGGAATGGACCTTGTATGTGTATGTTGCAGCCTAGATTTGTGCAGCAGTGTATCATTTTATTCAAATAAAGCACCATAAAACACTACTGTGATCAAGTAGAAGGATGCTGAAGTGTTGAATAATGTATTAAATGACTGCCCTACTCTACATTGAACTGACATGTGTGGCTTTGGAGGCTTGTGTTCTCACCAGGAGTCTGTTTTCACTGTGTGCTGATGGTGAATATGAAATCTCATGCAACTAGTGTGTCAATAGTAAAAAAAAAACAAAAAAAAACACTCATCTGTAATCAGATTACTGTCATTTAAATCAGGCTGGTTTTTCCTCACATCATTAGTTTCAACCCTCACCCTAGTTCTGTGCAATTAAGTGGGGAGCTGAAGGCAGACTAATTATATTAATTTTAATTATGTAATATGTCATCATTATTATATTTTAATATTTGTTTCAGTGTACTTGATAAGTAGCTTGGGTGCTCTGATTATGATAGACCGTACTCTTGGTGTGGTGATGCTTTCCTTGCCGAAAAGGCTGTGTTGAATTTCCATGCTGGGTTGCTGAACCAGAACCAAACTTTGACTGCTTTTAGCAAGGGTTATATTGGGATTTTTGAAATCCATTGATGATTCTGGTGTCCTCAGCTGAATGACTGAACAATTCAGATTGGCATTCGAGTTATGAGTGTCGTTCCAGGTCATTCTTACCTCTGGCTGTAAGAGACTTTTTTGCAATACTACACATAAAATGTCCTTATAGCTGACAGATATCACTGAAATAGGTGTCCAGAGAAATCACATCTGTCTCTGTGACAGAACTAGACTTTGTTAACAGCAAAACGAAGAGTCAGGGGAGCAGCTGACGCTTTTTAGCCAATCGGAAACTCCCACTGCCTGTTGAATCATTTTGTGCGTCTGAGCTGCTGACATCTGACATGTCAGTTATCAAGCTGGTGGAAGTTAGTAAAGTGGCAGAAATTGCTTACAGCACAGTAGCCTGGCCCCGCTGGTCTCTTTAGAGATTGTATTATTTGGAACTGACCATGGTACTTTTGTGTCCTCAACACGAGTACCATCGTGAGAACTAGAGTAAAGCTATTTACCTCTGTAGGTAATGGAGGAAAAGCCACCATTTTCATTATGCTTTTGAAGTATTTGTCTTAGACATCAAAACTTTACACCCACAGAACAGTGCTTAGCCTTAGATGCCGCAGGATGTGATGAATGAGAATAAGACAAATCATTTGCAGACAAATGCGTGCAATCATGAGCTTGCAAAGATGCGAATTATACACTACCATTGAAAACTTTGGGGTCAGTAATATATATTTAGATGTAAACACCATGTCATGGCTCATAGGAAAGTAAATTCAAGAATTAAGTTTTAGAAGAAATATCAATAATGTCTCAAACTGTGTTCAGATATATGAAGTTATCATAATCCATAGTAATCAGAATACCAGGTTTATAATTGAAAAAAGTCAGATTTGTAAGAAATACAATCTCAATTTCAAGCAACAAAGTCAAAATTGTGTGTTTATATCTCGCTTCCAGTTATCCTACTGGAAGTAGTCATCTGAAGATGGGTGCACTGTGGTCATAAGGGGATGGGTATGGTCAGCAACAATACTCAGGTAGGTTGTGGCATTTAAACAATGCTTAATTTGTACTAAAAGGCCCAAAGTGTGCCAAGAAAATATCCTCAACACATTTACACCACCAGCAGCCTGAACCGCTGATATAAGGCAGGATGGATCCATGCTTTCACTAAATTCTTATCTGAATGTTGCAGCAGAAATCAACGCTCATCTTCTACTGTCCAATTTTGGTGAGCATGTGTGAATTGTAGCCTCAGTTTCCTGCTCTCAGCTGACAGAAGTGGCACCCGGTGTGTCTTTTGCTGCTGTAGATCATCTGCTGTTTGACATGTTGTGCGTTCAGAGATGCTCTTAAGCATAACTGTTGTAACAAGTGGTTATTTGAGTCATGGTTGCCTTTCTATCAGCTTGCACTAGTCTGGCCATTCTCTGACCTCTGACATCAACAAGTCATTTTCTCCCACAGAACTGCCGCTCACTGGATATTTTCTCTTTTTCAGACCATTCTCTTTAAACCCTAGAGATGGTAGTGCGTGAAAATCCCAGTAGATCAGCAGTTTCTGAAAAATACCCAGCTCAGCCCGTCTGGCACCAACAATCATGCCACGTTCAAAGTCTCTTAAATCACCCTTTTTCCCCATTCTGATGCTCAGTTTGAACTTCGGCTGATCGTTTTGACCATGCACTCTAAAAAATCATCAGCTATTTTTTCTATCCAAGTCCTAGGTTGAGCCTTTTGGGTGATTTTTGGGGTCATTTTTCCAGTGTTTGGGTAGTTTTTGTGTTACCCAGCTCATGGGTCAGATGTAATAATCCAGTTTTGGGGTAGTTTTTGTGTTACCCAGATCCTGGGTCAGACATAACAACCCAGGGGTTGAGTTATTTATCGCGACTTTTGCGACCTCTTCAGGAGAGAGCAGTGCAGCTCCGTCAAATTGGTGCATGTCTTCTGTAAAAGTTTTATTTTATTATTGTTCTGTATCATTTAATTTTATGCAAAGCAACATACAGGGGCTTGATGTGAGTCACCTAAACGAGTGTCGCGTCGTTTTTCCCTTGGATAAAATCTTATGATTTTATTCAAAAAGATACAGAATATAAATACTTAGGATGTTAAACTATGTTCTCAGAATTGTACACTGATAATTTATGGACAGGTTATGGAGTCAGTCACAGCATTGGCTGCGAGTGAATAGCAGAGGTGAAGTTAGCCCGCCGAACACGAGCCATCTCTGACATGAGATCCAGCGCCGTTACGGTGGAAACAGGACAACAGAGACGACGACTACAACAGAGATGTCGATTACACTTGAATTACTTCTAAATGTTTAATTTTTACTTCTAATATTTGTTAAACAAGCTTTAATGTAGTGTTAAAAACAACCCCAAATTCTGTTCTTTTTAACCCAGTGTTTTTAGAGTGTGTCTACATGCCTAAATGCATTGAGTTGCTGCCATGTGATTGGTTGATTAGATAGTTGCCCTAACAAGCAGTTGTAGTGGCCAGGTAAGTGTAAACTCACAATTCTGAGGGAAAAAGTCTGAATTGTGAGATTGCAAGAAAATAACTTTTTTAAATTGTGAGATAAAAAGTTGCAATAACCTTTTTTTTTATTGTGTGGTGGAAACAAGCTTTACTGTCACTAATGATCAATTAAATCAACTGCATCCTTGCTGAATAAAAGTATTTATTTCTTTCAAAAAAGAAAAAAAGAACAGACACTCAATTTAGTACAATATGTAACTGCTTTTTGTTACTATCCATCAAGGTCCTTCTCCTGACAGAAGTTGAAGATCCCTGCTTTAAAGCAAGTAGTGTCCATCAAATCCTTTTATACTCCTTTTTTCTGCAGTTTCTTTGAGAATAGCAACACTTATTCATGTGTAGTTTCGTCTCAAGAGTCAGTTTGCCATTTTTTTTATTTAGTCTGATTTTAGAAGCTATTTCAACTCACTCTTGTGAATGGAGCAGCCATCGGTGACGCACCAGTATCCCTCTGATGTTTAATTCACAGGGCAGTCAAATACAAAGTGCTGAGATAGTGCTTGCACTGAACTCTGTTTTGATGCCAAATTTATCACAGTATTTCTGGCAGGCCTATTGTAAGTCTCTGAAGTCCTGCTGCCCTCATAAACCAATATTGAGCTTATTTCTTTGTGTGTTATGCATCAGATTGATCTGTCCTACAAAGGTCTATATGCAGTGCCAGAGCAGTCTGGTGTTGTTCTGAAGTGATAGGCTTTTGTGGGCTCTGACAAACAGCACTATGTCTATCTGCTTCTGAACCCACACCAGCTCCAGCACTCAGGTATCAGACAGGATGTCCTGATTTGTATCTGCTCACTGTGAGTGCTCCTTTAGTCGGCCAGGTGAATGACAGCTCTGATATTCTCTGAAGCGACGGCTGTTTTTAGACCTGTGCTGGGAAGAGCTTGATTTTTCCACAGTTAAGTGTGAATGGAAGAAAGATAGAGAGGCATGAGGAGAATCACAGCTAAACAAAGAGCCTTTCCACTGATAAGTCGTGCATGACACACACTTGAGTGCGTGAAAAGAGCGTGTTGGGTCACGGCGCAGAAACGCTCTCCCAGGTGCATTATGAAAAGGTCATCTGCAAATCTGCGTTCGTGTTGTGGGAAACAACCTCAAATGACCTTTTGCTTTGAAAGGAGCTGAGGTTAGTTTACATTTACATTTACATTTACATTTATGCATTTGGCAGACGCTTTTATCCAAAGCGACTTACATTGCATTATACCATACATTTGTATCTGAGTATGTGCAATCCCTGGGATCGAACCCATGACCTTGGCATTGCTAGTGCCATGCTCTAACCACTGAGCTACAGGAAAGCGACTACAGGAAAGTTTGCAGACTCATTGCTACAATATGTCTGTGCTGTCTTGAATTCCTTGTGGATTCTGTGATCGATTCATGTTTGGTTAGGGTACTTTTTTGACAACTGCCTGTTCTACATTTAAAGTGATTTTTTAAAAATATATTTATTTGATCAAAAATACAGTACAATAGTATAGTATAGTGCAGTATACAAAACAGTAATATTGTGAAATGTTATTACAATTTAAAATAATTACACTGAAAAAAAAAACGAAGCCTTTTTTAAGATTTACGAATTTCAATTGCATAGTAAAATTCCATCAAATTGAATTTTTATTCATAAATGTAAACACAATTTTTTTTTTTACATTTATGAATACAAATCACATAAACTGAAATAGTCCATTTAGATTTATACAAAATGTTTTATTAAAGGGGACCTATTATGCCCCATTTTGCAAGATGTAAAATAAGTCTCTGATGTCCCCAGAGTGTGTATGTGAAGTTTTAGCTCAAAATACCCAACAGATAATTTTTTATAGCATGTTAAAATTGCCACTTTTTGTGATTGACCAAAAACGCGCCGTTTCAGTGTGTGCGCTTTTAAATGCATATGAGCTGCTGTGCTCGGCCTAAGAGGGCGGAGCTTCACGAGCTGATTCTCCGGTGACAGGATTCAGTCAGGACGCACAATAATGTCAGAAACTGCAAAGATATGCTGCATGGAGATAGAACAGGTATAGTTTAGTTCAATTATGGTTATAACTTATATTGTCTTCTTGTTTTTATCCACTATGTTAGTACAAGCCTGTTGTACCGTCCGAATGATGGCCAAAACTTTACAGATGAGTTTTATGACGTTTATTGTACTTCACACAAAAGATGAAGCGTCTGTATTCAACTCTAGAAAACACAAAAACTCTAGAAAACTTACAGTGTAAGAGCTTAATAAAACACAGTACAAGTGTGCATTAAAATATTATCCATAAACTCTCTCTCTCCCTTGCATTATCAGCAACATATATAGCGAATTACACAGACAGTAAACAACTAACAGTAAACAAATATATAAAGACCTTATGCCTTTTTGGGTGGTGCTTAAACTTTATTTCTGTAAATCAACTCCGATGAACTGTAACAAAGTGCTCTCACCTTTATTACTGCTGTATCCAGTATCACTCTGGAGACTGTAAGCTGGATCACAAACAGTTTACTGATCCATCCTTGAGTAACACATTTTTAGCACAACCTCTGTTTTGTATTATCCCTTTGTATTGATATTCGTTCACTAAGAAGTCCGGTGTGAAATGATTCGCGCAGACATAAATGAATAAACACCATGTAAAAGTGAATTTTGCATAATAGGTCCCCTTTAAAGGGTTAGTTCACCCAAAAATGAACCACACCCGACCTTCATTCATCTTCAGAACACAAATTAAGATATTTTTGATAAAATCTGATAGCTCAGTTAGGCCTATATATATATATATATATATATAATATAGTGTGTGTGTGTGTAGGCCTTGCATTGTTGTGTTAATTGCTTTCTGTGTATGATTTATTCATAACTGATGCACCACTAGCTAAGAGGTTACAGGAACACTTCACCAAAAAATAAGCATTCTGTTTTTATTTACTCACCCTCATTTCATTCCAACCCCGTATGCTGTTATTTTTTGTGTGGAAGAATCTCCACACGGCTCTTTTCACAGCGGCCGCAGCTGTCAAGCTCCAAAAAGGACCAACTCCCTAAAAGCTTCATAAAAGTAACCCGATGACTCATGCTGTCTATTCCAAGTCTTCTGAAGTTATTCAATAGCTTTGTTTGAGGAACAGACCAAAATGTGGGTCGTCAGACCAAAATCTTCCCAAAGACTTATTTTTTTGGAGTGAACTATTTCTTTCATGCTTTAGCTCACAGTGTGTCTGTCTATAGAAAGATGGTGAAAAAAATGCCAGCTTAGACCAGTTTGAATTTACATGTTACACTCTAAAAAACCCAAGTTGGGTTGAAAATGGACAAACCCAGCGAATGGGTTGTTTTAACCCAGCGGTTGGGTTAAATGTTTGCCCAACCTGCTGGGTAGTTTTATTTAACTCGACTATTGTTTAAAAATTACTATATTGCTTGCTTAAAATGAACCCAGAGTATGTTGGAAATAAACATGTATTAAATTGCTTATTTATAAATGTTCACATTTTGATTGTTATTGTTGCCTTTAGAAATTATGTCTGATTTTAAATTTTCAACCCATTTTGGGTTCATTTTAAGCCAGCCATATAATATTTAAACAATAGTTGGGTTAAATAAAACTGCTCAGCACGTTGGGCAAACATTTAACCCAACTGCTGAGTAAAAAAATAACCCAATCACTGGGTTTGTCTATTTTCAACCCAACTTGGGTTGTTTTTAACCCAGCATTTTTAGAGTGTAGTTTAAGCTGGTTTATTCTGGGTACTACAATAGTAGCATGGCCATAACATTTAGAAGCCTGTTGTCTACCTGACCACAACATATGATGTTGACTGGATTGATATGTTTCACTGTCATTACAGATTAACTTGGACAGTGTCTGCAAAAAAATTATAGTGCACTACTTCATAAAATATGCATCACAGTGGTCTCAAACCACTGTATGGCCTTCAGCAAAACCCACCAGCTCGTTTCATCCATTTTTCTAGGGCCAGATCATTCCCTCTGCCACATGAGCACAGTCCTGAATTTCTCAATCAAACCTGGGTCTGATAGTCCCTCCGTTAGTCCGACCACAGATGGATAACTATGTCACGAGAGCCAGCGATCGGGCCATGATGGAGTTTGAATAATTTAATGGTTGGTTTAAGGTCAGGCTGGACTGGGCTTTTGGGCTTACTGTTGCATATAATAGGGCCACTGTTGCATTATATTGTTGAATATTGCAGAATCTTCCTTTTGAACCTCTGCCAGGGCTGGGTTGATTTAGCACAGATGCTATAATTCAGACAAAACGCTCAGGACTTTAGGGGGGGTTAGTGTTAGCATTAGGCTGTGGAACAGTGCCATGAAATGAAAGCTTAGGCGGCTCATGTGGCACAGCAGATGTGCTTGGTTAAAGTAACCAGTGAAAGTTCAATATTCTGAAGGTTGCTGCACAATGAGACTTTTGCAGGATGAATGAGATTACCACAAGATTTTTAGTGTTATGCTGTAAAGACATGGAATGTTTTTGGAAGGGCATGCTTCTATAGAAATGCTGTACGCACCTTTTCTTTGCCAAAATATGCAGTATACAACCAGAGTACACTCTCCACGATGCAATGCACTTGACTCGACCTATATATATATATATATATATATATATATATATATATATATATATATATATATATATATATATATATATATATATATATATGTATACACACACACACACTGATCAGGCATGACATTGACCACCTTCCTATTGTGTTGGTCCCCTTTTGCTGCCAAAACAGCCCTGACCCGTCGAGGCATGGACTCCACTAGACCCCTGAAGGTGTGCTGTGGTATCTGACACCAAGATGTTAGCAGCAGATCCTTTAAGTCCTGTAAGTTGCGAGGTGGGGCCTCCATGGATCGGACTTGTTTGTTCAGCACATCCCACAGATGCTCGTTTGGATTGAGATCTGGGGAATTTGGAGGCCAAGTCAACACCTCAAACTCGTTGTTGTGCTCCTCAAATCATCCCTGAACCATTTTTGCTTTGTAGCAGGGTTCATTATCCTACTGAAAGAGGCCACAGCCACCAGGGAATACCGTTTCTATGAAAGGGTGTACATGGTCTGCAACAATGCTTAGGTATGTGTCAAAGTAACATCCACATGGATGGCAGGTCCCAAGGTTTCCCAGCAGAACATTGCCCAAAGCATCACACTGCCTCCGCCGGCTTGCCTTCTTCCCATAGTGCATCCTGGTGCCATGTGTTCCCCAGGTAAACGACGCACACAAAACGTCCACGTGATCTAAAAGAAAACGTGATTCATCAGACCAGGCCACCTTCTTCCACTGCTCCGTGGTCCAGTTCTGATGCTCACGTGCCCACTGTTGGTGCTTTCGGCGGTGGACAGGGGTCAGCATGGGCACCCTGACTGGTCTGCAGCTATGCAGCCCCATAAGCAACAAACTGCGATGCACTGTGTATTCTGACACCTTTCTATCAGAACCAGCATTAACTTCTTGAGCAATTTGAGCTACAGTAGCTTATCTGTTGGATTGGACCACACGGGTCAGCCTTCACTCCCCACGTGCATCAATGAGCTTTGGCCGCCCATGACCCTGTCGCCGGTTCACCACTGTTCCTTCCTTGGACCACTTTTGATAGATACTGACCACTGCAGACCAGGAACACCCCACAAGAGCTGCAGTTTTGGAGATGCTCTGACCCAGTCATCACAATTTGGCCCTTGTTTTCCAGCTTCTAAAACATCAACTTTGAGGACAAAATTTTCACTTGCTGCCTAATATATCCACCCACTAAGAGGTGCCGTGATGAAGAGATAATCAGTGTTATTCACTTCACCTGTCAGTGCTCATAATGTTATGCCTGATCGGTGTGTGTGTGTGTGTAATTCATGTAACTACATGCAGTCATGTAAATCTGTGGCTTCTTTGAAATGACCACTGTACTGTATATATATAATTGACATACAGTCTTCCATAAACTAAAGTAAATACATTTTTTATCAAGTGTTGCATTATGTAAGATGAAGAGTGAGAACTCTTGTATGCAGTACATTATCAGAGACGGATACCGTTTGATTGAGCCCTGTCTTAAAGGGATAGTTCACCTAAAAATGACCTGTGCTATGATTTAATCAAACCATTTAATATATATATTTTCTGTAGAACACAAAAGGTACATTTGGTCTTTTCCTCAGACAAAGCTATCATATGGCTTCAGAAGACTTGTTGTATATTGCATTTTGGACAATATTCCCCACAAAACAATTTTCAGGTCATATTTTACTCCAACATAAAAACAAAACAACAATAAAAGCAAATAGGGAAAGTTCAAATAAATAAGATAAGATATAACAAGAAATCATATTTTGTTTAAAGAAAATGAAGAATATTTTTACAATTATTTATATTTTTGGGCATTGTGATATTATTTTTATGACAATTAACATATGGGTGAACTGTTCCTTTAAGAAAAGCATTGTGTTTGTGAATGCCGAATCAATCCTTCTTTCCTACACATCGTTCTGTTTATAAGAAGAATGCAGAATGATCAAATGTAGCAGTCTTCCATTAAGAGAGTTTCTCACCAAAATGGCCTTGTTCCTGCAATGTTATAGCACTCTTCTGTGGACCTCTGGTAAATAATTAAACATATTGTACTTTTTTTTGGATGCAGTCGACAGAAATGCAGGCCTTTAATAGCAATTCCATTGCCACATGTGGGAACAAACCTCCTGTGCTCTTAAATCTGATTGGTTATAAAATTTTAATTGCGCTGAACCAAACATCTTTATCACGCCATTGTTTGTTTAGATGGGAAACTGATTACTAGCTGATGTGTGAGTGTGGGGAAATTAGCAGGCACCAGGGGCTCCGTGCACAGATTGCACTCCATATATTAAAGATGTGCTGGGAGCTTTCATTGCAGAGAGTTCAGGCATCTCCGGCTCATTTTTCATGTCATTATTTTCATACAATGGAGTGTCGTTTCCTAGAGAGCAGAACTTATTCTGTGTCATAGCATTCTCTAAATAACACTAAAGTATCACTATAGAAAAGCAGGAGGCCATGAAGGACAGTGTGGGATGAATGGACTTTATTAAGCAGAGTGCAGAGCTTTGGAATGAACGAATCAAAGTTAGGATGAGCTATCATGCTTCACTTTCAAATGAACATTATCCCAAGCTTTACTCACCCTCAAGCCATCCTAGTATATGACTTTCTTCTTTCTGATGAACACAATCGGAGTTATATTAATAAATATCCTATCGCATCCGAGCTGTATAATGGCAGTGAACGATACCTAAAAATAGGTATCGTTCCATATTCAACGCACAAAGAAAGTGTAAAACTCTCGCAGTTCAAAAAGCTTACGCTATATCTAGCGCCTTCCTTATTCAACTTACGGAAAAAAGCTTAACTGAAGCGATGCCAGTTTACACTTTCTTCATAAGCTGAATATGGAAGGCGGTCTGGTGGAAGCTAGATATTTTACTTCATAACTTGTTAAATATGGATATTTTTTTTACACAAACGCATCACTTTGCTTCAGAAGACCTTTATTAAACCCCCCTGAAAGTGAACTAATCCTTTAATATCTAAAAAAAAAAAATAATAATAATAAAAAAATAATAAAAAAAACATGCCCCAATCTTTAGATTGAAAGTATATGTTGCTTTAAAAAAAAAAAAAAAAAAAAAAATTGGGCTGTGAATGAATTCAGAAACACTGAATCCCCAAATTAATGATAAATCAACATAAAGAAGAATATATTTAAATATGTAACCAATATCTGTTTATTAGCATCTGTTTGCCAAGTACCATCAAGGCAGAATTGAAAATGTTATCTTGTATTCTAGATTTTTTTTTGCCCCACTTTTTGTTTAGAATTCATTAAGAACATAAATGGGGTCAATTTTAATTTAATGTCGACCCCAATAATCCCAGCATTTTATAATCGCAGGGTGTTTGCAGCTAATTGCTAAAAAACTAAAAATATTCCCAGTGAAACTATATGGCTGCCTGTCAGCCTGCCTGTAAATGACAGGTAATTAAGACCGAGGAAGTCATATGTCCCTATCTCAGTTCCTTCTCTTCCCCTTCAGATCTAGATTATAGAATGACTGCGCTTGACGGACACTCCCACACTCACAGAAGTCTAGATGAGAACCGCAGGCATGTGTTTTTTCCCCCTCTGATTTGAGATATATTGCATTTCTGGAATGGATAAGGATCCTTTCTGAGTGAAAAGCCATTCAACAGACTGACACTTGCTTGAAGCTGATCTGTTTTCTACTCAGGACTGATGCCAGCATCACATGAAATCTTATAAGAAAAAGAGAGAGGAATCGAGAGACGGTGATAGCAGGAGGTTGAAAGAGGACAGATTTGAATAATTTGTTATTGTGAAGGAGATTCTAAAATTTGCTCCGAAGCGAAGGCAACGTGACATTGAATTGCAAAGCCTGCCAAAGCCTTTTCCTTGTTTTCAGAGGTAAATTTCAGCGAGCTTTGACCTGGTGGAGACTTTTTAGGGTAGGACAATAAGCAGGACTGTATCACAGCTAAGCTCTCTAATATATGAAATGGAGATGTGCTAAAATCTCCTTGATACAGCGGCTCTCTTAAGAAGACAAATGAGAGGAGATTAATGAAATGTCGCTGCATAATATCCTGAATTGATGCAACTATTTAACACTAGTGTCATGTTTTTATTCAGAATCTCTCAGGGCTCTTTTCAAATGGAAATGCATATGCATCTGTTTGGCCTCTTCTCCAATGACTATAACAATGGCTGCGTCTCTGCATAAGAACAACAAAAGCTTCCTATTTCACGCATTAATATGAAACTCTAACTCCAGTAAACATACATCTCCAAAACTTGACCCGTTATGCTTTCCAGAAGGCAGCCACTAGCAAATGTGTGCTGAGAAACGCTAATGCATATAAGCCTAACTCCCCTGACAAAGTGCTTTTGTTTCCACCCCAAATTAACACACCTTAGGCACTTACTTCGGTAATTAGATGAAGCTAGAATGATTGAATACAGTTTGGTAGGCCAGGACCAAAATAAAAACATTTACTCAAAAGGATGCTCTGGAAATAGGGTTGGGAAACAACTTTTCTCATGAGCGGATAGCCCTGAAGAAGCTACTTTAAAAGTATCTTTGTAAGGTTGCATGTTCAAGCTAAACATAATTTAAAGTAATTAAATGGTTAGTTCATATATATATATATATATACACATACATATATATATAATGACATGACATACTACGTGTTGTACGTCATGGCATTGTGTACTAAGTCATAGACGTTTTTTAGACGTACGTCGAATGTGTATGGCTGTCACGCCGGAAGCTCATTATTTAACTTTATAAAGTTTTAAATAAGGATTCACTTTAGAAGGCATTTATTAACCCCCTGGAGTCATATGGAATTTGGGCAGCCATTCACAACCATTATAAACCTTGGAGGACTAAGGATATTTTTAAATATATCTCCGATTGTGTTTGTCTGAAAGACGATAGTCATATACACCTAGGGATGGCTTGAGGGTGAGTAAATCATGGAATCATTTTCATTTTTGGGTGAACTAAATGTAATGCTACATGAGATATTATTCTCAAGCCGTTTTATTGATGTATTTCCGTGGTTGAAACACTGGTTGAAAGATTACATGTAAACATATCTGTATCATCTGTTCTTCTTCTTCTGTGCTTTTTCCTGTTATGGCGGTTAGCAAACAGCGTTGCATTACCGCGCACGCCCCCTTCTGGATTGGAGTGTGGATCGCCTGTGACTGACTGCATTTGGAGTCTGACAAATACATGTACACCCCGTTACACCCCTAATAAATAAATAAATATATATATATATATATATATATATATATATATTTATAAAACAGTTAGTTCCTGTCCTTGTTTTTGATTGGTCAATAGCTGTGTTTTATTCACGATAAAACACGGCTATGACCGCTTCACCCAACGGTTCTGTGTATCACTACACAACACCCTCAGCAACCACTTTTAGCAACATAAACAATTGACATTGTTCATTAAAGCTTACTGTATTATGTAGAAGAGTGTTGTGAGAAAAAGATTGAGTGAGCGAGTTTAATACCTGCATTCAGATTAAGCATTTTCCTTCAGGTCAGTCCTATGTTCATAATTAAAAAATCTGTTTAAATGTCTGATGTATCATCTTGTCCTTTTAACATTCAAGGGGTTTTCCCGTGACTGACAGCGCTAGTCAAAGCATTTGTCAGTTGCGTCTTGTTCCCTTTTCAAAACAATTCAGTCTTTTCAATATAAAAGTCTTCGCTACTGACTGACACACTCATAAAGACAGTCTTTGTCTCAATCTAATGGCGTGAAAATGTAACTTCTGTTGCTGTTCACGGTAAGGGACTATTTTTTCCGGCGAAAGGAAGCCTTTTAGAAAAAGTTCATGAAAGTTGCATTGATACATATTTCTGGCTTTAAAATTTGTATTGTGTGGTAACCATTTTATAAAAGCAATAAGGTATATATATATATATATATATATATATATATATATATATACACATATACATATATCTCCCGAATGTGTGTGTGTGTCTGAAAATGTTGATGCTGTCTTGGAATATGGCCAAAACAGGCTTATAGTGCCTTAAAATATACTGTCTAGATAAACAGCTGACTAGGTTTCGGAACAGAGCCGTTGTCTTACTTCTCTCATACCCTTGATTCCACTGCTACATCTCTTAGATTCCACAGAGACCCGCAGCAGAAAGTTCCTGCTTCATTTTTAATGAATCCTGGCTCAAAGTTGCACATACTCTCACCATTTAGTCTGTTTCTCTCGTAGCTCTTGAACACTCCCACATTTACCTCCGTGCTACACAAACTGTCTTTCACTGTATCTTGACCTCTCTCCATCCTGACTCTTCATACATATTATTAGACCTCATTTTCCAACAGTCTCTCTCTGCCGATCTGTCACTGTACTGTAAATTATCACACTCTCTCTTCTCAAGCTTATCTTCCTCACTCCACTACTTCTGTACTTCAAATCAGAAGCATCTCTGGTTGAAAATGTGTGAAGATTATTCCCCATAGAGGGCTTGTAAAGCATAATTAATTTTTAAAATCCAGTTTAGTTTACAATTGTCACAAGAAGTATAGTGGTTGAGCAGTGTTTTTTTTTTTTTTTAAAGTTACTTTTAAAAGTAATGCATTACAATACTGCTTTACTCCCTTAAAAAAGTAACTAATTGTGTTACTTAGTTACTTTTTATCAAAAGTAACGCGTTACATTACGACACTGAGCAGCAAATTAGCATATTAGAATGATTTCTGAAGGATCATGTGACACTGAAGACTGGAGTAATGATGCTGAAAATTCAGCTTTGATATCACAGGAACATTTTTAAAAATATTAAAATAGAAAACAGTAATAATATTTCACAGTATTACTGTATTTTTGTTCAAATAAATGCAGCCTTAGTGCATTCATTAAAATGTTACCAAACCCAAACTTTTGGATGATACATAATGTAAAGGTTTTAGAGTGTATTTTATTCCATAGTATTCCATCTTTTCAAGTCAACTCCAAACACTGACTGTTATATAACAGTTTTGCCACGTTGAAAAGTCTGTAAATAGTAAACATGTAAGAGGTGGAAGCACAGTTCTCACAGGCGTTGTGTATAATTGAATAAGTGTACAAGTCAGAAAGTCAAAATACACCCACGATATTTGGTCGAAAATGACTATGTGTACAATGTGCTTGACATTTATGTAAATGATTCTATATCACAGCCAGTGTCTGAATAGCACCTGTCACCGCAAACATCAAACACCCACATAAAGATGTTTTATGTGCATTAGAGGCTGTATTTATAGGCTTCCTTCATCCTGACTCTGAAAGAACTAGTATTCTTGCCACATTGCATCTTATTTCAGCCAAGAAACACCCACAGGAAGAGGCCGTCTGGTGACATGTAAAATGACCAACCACTGTTCATTTAATGAGTTATTTAGAGCCAGGTTCTGTTTTTTGGTGTTTTAGTTGCTGTAGAGTGAAAAACAGTGGATTATGTTTTGCACATAGTCCTCCTAAGTGTGTTTTTCTGTCTTTTCTGCATGTAAATTCTCTCTAAAACATGCACTTACACTTCTTGATGTGTCTGTGAGTTGATGAGTTAGTTTCAAGCATGTTAATGTAAGACTCAAGGCAGGTTGAACGCTAAGGCTGATGCAAAGTAATTAGGCCTTCAGAGATGTCAATTAGGCCTTTAGAGAAATCAAGACTTCAGTCTGAGGCATTCACCTGGTCACTGGTTGAAAGAGGTTGTTTGTAAATCAGCTCAAGAAATCTTTTCCAGCATGTGTGTCAGGTAGACTCAAAGAGGCATTAATGTGTCGATCTAAATATATTTGCTAATGGTCACTGGGATGTCTGAACACATCACAAAGGCTTTACCTCATAACCAAACGTGATGTGCATGTTCAAAATGAGAATTGAGAGCTGCAATGGGGGGAAGATTTTCAGTGAATAACCTACATAAATTGTGCCTTTTCCTTGGACAAATCTATTATATGGCTTCATAAGGCTTTGAATGCAGTGCATGCATCATATGAACTACTTTTCTGCTGTTTTTATGGTGTCTTTTTTGGTTCTTTTAGGAGCTTATTGTTCAGCTGAGGTCTCTATAAACTCTCATATGAAAAAAAGTTTGTACTTTTAGAGAGTTTGGAAGAGTAAATGTCTGAATTTTAATTTTTTTTTTTTTCCATTAAAATGCTTTTGTAAGCCACTTTGGATAAAAACGTCTGCTAAATGCATAAATATATTTTTAATATTTCCCATTATGTAAAGTGATCTCTTTAAAATCAAAGGACACCTATTATGCCCATTTTCACAAGATGTAATATAAGTCTCTGGTGTTCCCAGAATGTGTCTGTGAAGTTTCAGCAAAAAATACCCCACAGATCATTTATTATAGCTTTTCAAATTTGCCACTATTTGGGTGTGAGCAAAAACGCTCATTTTGTGTGTGTCCCTTTAAATGCAAATGAGCTGCTGCTCCCAGCCCCCTTTCCAGAGGAGGGCGGAGCTTTAACAGCTAGGGTTTCAGTTCGAATACTCAACAACAACAAAGCTGGGGAATCTTACACCGCCAAAATGAGGATTGTCAGTAACGGTGTTCAGCCCTACATTGTTCAAACCGGAGTCGACACTGATGGAGAGACTCAGGAAGAACTTATAGAATGCAACTGGATGTTTATGAATGGTTAATAGATAAACGTGCTGGCCTTTGCAAATAAACATAGTGTTTCTAATGTAGTCTTTACAGAAAACATACAGTTTTTCAAGACAATGAGATTTTACACTGCTCTTTACAAACATGTGGTTATACAATATATAAACAAGGTTTAAAATAGATGACAGACATATGGTCTCAAAGACAACAATAGCTTTAGCCGCATTTGTTGTGGATCTGTCTAACAGGTGCATCCACTGAATTGGCGATATGCTCAAAAATCATAAAAAATAAACCATGTGACACTTACTTCTTCTGGAGGTGAAGCTGGATCATGAACACAGATCCATCCTTGAGTACCAACTTTTTAGCAAAGCCTGCCTTGTATTGTCCCTTTCACAAAGCAGTCTGGAGTGAAATGATTTGCGCAGACATAAACGAATTTAGGTCAATTTTAGGCCGCATTACCTTAAAAATTAAAACTAATCCAATGTGTCCTCAGTGGCTCAGATGTTGGGAGAAAATGAAGACTCTTATGTTCAGTCTTACATTCAAAAACAACACCGGGATTGCTTAAGAGACATTGTTGACGCTACAGCTGCTTGAGCGCGGAGAAAATGGCAGACAGCGTAAAACTCGCTGAGGGTGGATACTATGGTAATACAGGACTGTCAGTCAGCGGCCGTGGGCGGGGCCTGAGCAGTGTGACGTCAGAGAATCAAACGGCATGTCTACTGAGACTGCTTTGGTTTAATGGGTATTTAAAAAAAAAAAAAAAAGGAGTTGGTGGATTTTTAATCATTGTAGGGTTGTTGTGTTCACACACTGCCTACACACATTTATGTCCAAACACCATGTGAAAGTGGATTTTGCCTAATAGGTGCCCTTTAAGTTGGTAGTGTTGTTAAATTATACTACACCAGATACTTCAGTTAATTAAGTTAAAATAATTATTGTTTGTTTCTCAGGGTCAATATTTTTTTTAATGACTAAAAAACGGTGAATTAAGAATTTCTCCTCTGTGGGAGTTCAGTTTAAATGGTTATTTTTCTTCAAATTAAAAGTTTTAGGACCCGTGTCAGCATTAAACCTCCATTAAACTGCCTACAGGAGGAAATTAATGAACATATCAAAACAAGCCTGGGCATATTTATGGATCTCACAATCCTGACAGATGGAAAGAAGTTTGGGGAGTCCGAGAAGCTAATATTGGACGGATTTTGCTTATCCTGCCTGCAAACAAAAGACAACAGGATCTGGATGGATCAAATGCACTGGTACTGTTATTATAGATGACAGTGAGTTTGGTGTGAAATGTGCAAATATTTTGTGCGGAGGAAATAGAAAAATCTGTCAAACATGGTGTGTTTTGAATTCTTTGAATTCTCACTCCAGTTTCATGTCAAATGAGTGTCTCGGTTCTAATTGTGTTTAAGAAATGAATTTTTAATGCCTCGTTTTTATCTATGTCAGTTTCATCTAGATCGATTTACATTCATTTCTAACATACTGAGCATTATTACCCAGCCAAGGATGTGTCACTGAGAATCTTTCAATACAGCGAACACCTAGAGCTTAAAGGTTGCTTTTCAAGAAGTTTGTGCAGTGCAATGTGTTCAAGGACTATTGATTATAAAGGTACAGGATCTGCCTACCAATAATGCAAGTCCTACTCTATTGAAAAGGCATTACTATAATCTTGAAGAGAAATTATATCACTTTATCAGAGGGAATACTGTTCCACTGCAAACATTAAAAACTTAAGTATGATAAAACAGCACATTGTGCTTTGTATATAGACTTAGCACAATCTCAATGACCCAGTGAATTTAAAATCTGTGTATTTTTGTCAATGTCAATTAGCTTCGAGTTTGTCTGTACGCTAGTGTGCTGCTAAAAGGTGACAAAAATTTCAGATATATTAGCAGATATATACTATTAAAATGCACATGAAAAAGAGTCCAAAAATATTGCTGTCATGGGTGTATCTAAATTTGAGAACAAATTTGAGAAATTTGAAAATGAGAACCTTATATCACTTTCATCTGACTAGTATTCCCTTGTGAAAATGAAGTGCACTTTCGCATACTTTTTTTTAGTATTTATTACAGAAATTATATTTGAAAATAATATACTGAAAACTGAATGTAATGTTTTCATACACTTACTTGCATGTTAATTGCTACCAAATGAATATGCATTGATCCATTTCTTTTTTATGTAATTTCCTAAATATTTATATTGTCTTTGAAATATGGTTAAAGTGTACTGCTGAATTTATTGACGATTTATGCTAAACTAAAATATACTAATGTAATTTCTATCGAAACTTGTATGTCATGAATTTGAATATATTTACACATTTGTAATGAATAATTTTGCAATTTAGTGTAATGTGCTTTAGTACACACCAGAATAAATGTACTTGGTTAAAGCACGAAAAATTATTATAAAGAAAGTAAAGCTTTAAAGTACTTTAAAGTAAAACTTTTAATTTTACATAACAAAGTGTACTTAAGTGTGTTAAAACAGTCATGAAATTAAGTGGTCTTTTATTTCAATAATATTGTTATCTGCAGGTACAGTTGTTGTTATTTTTTAATGTACTATTAAGATTTGAAGTACACTTCAAGTGCACATTCAATACAGTTACATTGAAAAAAACATTTGTTGGATTTACATGATTTAATTTTGTACATCGGTCCCACATGAATTAATTAAGGTAAACATAATTTGTTCATATAACTTCATCATCATTTTAAGTGACCCAATTAAATAGACTCAAAGTGAATTTTGTATGGCTCCCTAACATGATTCAGGCATTCAATTTCACATATTCATTCATCCAATTAAATTTCATATATTTTATTGTCACACAACTTAATTATAAGACATACGATTATAACACTTAATTTCAGCATGCTGAACGCCCAGTTTCAGTTTATGCAACTCAAATCCCAACACAAACGGAATAAGTAGACTTAAATTTTATATATATTTAAGTGGACTGAACACAATCAAATTAAGTTAGGACAAAATGTATAGCAATTGTGTTGCTTTAGCTCATTTTAATTAACCAATTTGAACAAGCAGCAAAAATCTTTTTTTTTTTCAGTGTCTTTTTCACAATGGTTAACAAGTAGCAAATCGTATTTCATAGCTGTAATGTAAACTAAAGGCTATTGGCTATTTTAACACAATGGAGCCGCCCCAACTTCCTGTTTGAAAATACATTCCAGGAAAGAGAACCGTTCTCATCAAGTCATTTCAAGGAGTTTTGAAGTTCTCTGTTAGAAGTATGCATGTGTTTGTTATGATCTGAAAGAATATGTCAGTATTGCCAGTATCTTGCACGCTGACACTACAACACTTGTACACATAAACGGGGGATGTTTGTTTTCTCAACATGTCAACCTTACAAAGTGTTACATCATGATAGTGTCCTGATCACAGTCTCTTTGATTTAATTTTCCACTCACCTCTGGGAACAGTACTTCAGACGCTCTTCAGGATCTCTCTCTCGTTCAGTCTTTGTTCCCACTTAATTTAAGTGGAATATGTGTTTAGAATCAAGGCCAGCGTTTTAGGCAACATCAGCACCCACTCTGTATGTGTTCATTTAATCTCTGTGTCCGTCACTAAATGAAAAACACTTCTGCAAAGTACTTTTGAATCTTTGAGTGCTCAGAAACCCAACAAAGAAAAATGTGTTTCAAGTGTCAGTTCTTGCTAAAAAGGCCAACTTAGACTGACATGAACTTCCATACACTTCGAGGCTGGTTTATGTTGTCTGCAATGCTGTTCACCATTAAAACCTTTGCTGCCTCACTGACTAGAAAATCAGTGACTTAACAGGCAGCATTTTTGGGCACCTTGAAAAATGCTGATCTCATAAAGCTTGCCAAGCACCTTAACAGCATGTCAATTCAACATTGTTTCTCAAATGAGTTTGTCCTTAAAACAATGTTTTTAAAATTGAACATTGGATTTTCTTTTAATATTATTTACATTACACATACATAAGCCAAGATTTTACTGCACAAAACTCATTATGGGTGGCCCAAACTATATGTTTTCTTTGTTGCATAAGATCTAATGTGTGATTTGTCTAGTTTTAAACAAGTGACAGATGCGTTTTGCATCATAATACTAGTTTGGTTGGACACAAATCTTTTAAAACATCAACAACAGAAGGTATGGTAAGCATTTTCTCATCCCCTTTAAAAGTTGGAAGGTCTGTTTATTTAGCTATTTTAAAGGGATAATTCACCCAAAATGACAGTTATCCCAAGATTTACTCACCCTCAAACCAGTCAAGTCAAGTCACCTTTATTTATATAGCGCTTTTTACAATGCAGATTGTGTCAAAGCAGCTTTACATTGATAACTGGTATATAATTTTGGCTGCACAGCAGCTCTTAAAGAATAGTGTCAATGCCGGCAGATCAAAGCACTGTTGAATATCAAATGTCAAGACAAATGTCAAGTGTCCCCAACTAAGCAAGCCAAAGGCGACAGCGGCAAGGAACCCAAACTCCAACAGGTGACATCAGATGGCAAACAGGTGGCAAATAGACTTCTGTGTTAAAATGGAGAAAAAAACCTTGGGAGAAACCAGGCTTAGTCGGGGGGCCAGTTCTCCTCTGGTGAACAGTGTTTTGTTACGATTCAGGTTGCTATCATATGTCCAATAGGATCGTAACATTCAAAGTATATGTGTATATGATTGATACATATACAGTATGATATTGTATATATAGTGTATATGACTATTGTCCTTCGGATGAACACAATCGGAGTTATATTAAGATATATCCTGGCTCTTCCAAGCTTTATAATGGAACTGAATGGGGCTCGAGATTTTGAAGCCCAAAAAAGTGCATCCATCCATCATAAAAATAATCCATATTTCTATGGTAACACTTTATTTTAGGGTCTTTTAACTTGTTGCTTATTGGCATGAATATTAATGGAATATCGTCTGTTTATTAGTACATATTAAGCACGTACTAATGCCTTATTCTGCATGACCATATTCTACATTCTTAATCCTACCCAATACCTAAACTTAACAACTATCTTAACTATTAATAAGAAGTAAATTTAAGATTTTATTGATGGAAAAGTTGCAGTTAATACTGAATATGTGTTCCCTATACTAAAGTGTTACCAAAGTAAAACTTTATAAACTATAATAACTAGCTACCTGCAGACGCCCATACTCCAAAAGAGTAACCTCTGACGCAACATAGGAGTAGCGTAAGCCTCACGCCGAGCAAACAAATAGGGCTCGGCAACAAATTCAAGCTCCTCGTCTCATATATCGAAATCCTCTGACATTTCTCTTTAAAAATTCTCGTTTTAGACTTCTAACTCGTGACCGGTGTTTTGTTTTGCTCTATCCTCTGCACTTCTGCGTTCGTCAATACATCATGCGTCAGGTCAAAAGTTACTCTTTCAATATAAATCGATGCGTACGGCTGTCTTCGTTTATAAAGTTTTAAATGAAAACCACTGATTTAGATCTTTAGTCATTGAATTGAATTCGGACATATCATTTATGCATATACTTTATGCCTGTTTACTGCCCGTGAAGGCAACATTTTTCAGACACAGCTCAGTTCATTTTTGTTTAGACTTTTAGGTGTGCCTTCTGTTACTCATAACCTCTGCAGAAATGTATGTAGATGTCCAAGAGCAAGATTGAACACCTGTCTAATAATATTAAGTGACCTTTAAAACAGGAGATGTTCTTCACAGATGGAAAATGCCATTTAGTATAATTGACTTACTTCCCTCTTGTAATCTCTATTGACCCAGCACTTCCAAGGGACAGGAGTACATCCATGTCCTGTTATCTAGATCTCAAATTAAATCCAAATTCATTAGTAAGACAAACAGAACAGGGCACACAATGAAGAGCAAGCAAATAGCCATATCACAGAAAGGACATTGCATGAAAGTCTTTGCTGCCTTATTCAAAACAAAGTGTGCTGTAATAATGAAATATTTTAAGAAGAGTAGTCGTGAAAGCCCTACCACGTAGTGAGAACACTCGCTTAGCTTTAATATGCTCCATGTTTCACTTGTACTTCTTTGCTTCTTTCGATACAACAATTTAGGAAACAATCAGGGACTGCCTCTACTCAGATGTCTGGCTAAACACTAATTGTTGCAGAAGTTAAACTTCTTTACAGTCACAAAGACTGGGGATCGTCGTGGGAGGTGCGAGCCTCAGAGTTTGAATTGTGTCCGAGCTTCTGGGGTTTCCTCAGCGCACCCTTGTTATTGTCAGTCCACACACATGAAGTGTGTTTCAATATAGCGCATCAAGTAAAAAACAAAAAATTAAAACTTAATTTCAATTTTAAGAAAAGCTCATGTTATTATGCACCATTAGATTTATGCAGAAGTGAGTACTTTCTATGTAGAGCAGCCTGGGTTCAATTCCCATGCTGGAATAAATATTTTTCCCTCGTTTTTAATAAATCAGGTAATCAAGTAAAATTGCAAATATATGCCAGTGAATGTATAAACAGGAGCAGGATCTCCTTTGGTTTAATTTTAGTTAGTGACTTGATTAACAACCTGAAAGCAGTGATGAACTCATTTTCAGTGGCAGCTTCACTTATTCGCTTATTCAAAGACAGTTATAAGTTTATTTAAAACATCTATTTTATGATTGTTCGTACACTTATATCAGTGGCGAGCAACATTTTTACACCTAATCCAAGATAATAACTAAGGCAGTAACAATTTAAACAATTTTATTTTTGAACTGATGTTCAGCTGTTGTTTTTAATAGTCGAATCATCAGTCATCAAGCTTGGTAAACTGGTCACTGATGTACCATTAATTCCAACAAGCTAATTGCTCAATAAAAAAACCCCACAGTCATCATGTTTTCAGGCCATTTCCAGTTTGATTTTGACATAAAAGCGGTGATATCTAAGTGGCTGAGTTGTTTACTTACTTTTTAATTAGTCTTTCTATTAACGCCTTAAAGTTGTTCATTCAGACGAATTTGTGAACTTACACGAAAACAAGAGGCGGGATTTATTGCACAAACCAGCCATATCCAATCATAACCCATCCTATCCAATCATAGCGTGGTTAATCACATGACTTTCCCCCATTAATTTTCAATTACCCCCACCAAACCTACCGTATGCTTTAGGGGATCTGTTAAAACTCGATGGGCTCAGGGGAGGCAAGAGAGTTTACCTGTGGGTGTCGCTGTTGTACAGTATTGATTTGAAAAACTAGTGATTTATTCACTTTTTAATGTCACATCTTGTAATATTTGCATTGTTTTTTTTGTTTTTTTTTTGAAGAGGAGGCACTGCCTCCCTTGCCTCCTTGGAGGAAACGCCCACTTATATTACTATAAATATTTATTTGTTTTTACAGAACCTTTTGTGCTGTATACCATACATTACTTATACTATGCAAATTTTGAAGTAGAAAAACTGAAATAGTATTTTCTTGTAAAATGTACTCCATAATCATTGTTTTATGTACAACTATGAAACATATATTTGTTTTTACATTTTACATTGTAGTAAAAGTCACTATGTGATGGGGCTTTACTTTTTTTTACTAATCGAATAGTTGTTGACATTTATACCGAAATATTCTTTGTCATTGTATCCCTACATTTTCGCTCATCTATGTTGGATAGTGTTCTTACAAATTGGTTGTTTTGATATATAATCTGCACATCCTTTGTTCCATTAAATTGCATTTATTATATTAGCTCACCTGTATTTTGTGTTTGGGTGAATGCGTATAGCCTTTGGTTGAGTAAAATTCTGGAACTTGAACCAAAAATGAGATAACAATGTGTTGTTCCCCTGTTCTTGCTGTTGTTTTGATGCACTGACTATTGGTTCTTTTAGCCAGTGCTCACTTTGTCTTTTGAAGCATTGAGCTTCCTTGTTTCAAAAGTCTGAGCTGGTTTGCCCATTATTTGCCTCAGAAGTGGTCTTCTAATGACCCTGAACTTTTGTTCTAGTGGGTTACCAGAATCAAACAGTAGGTATTGATTTGTGTTTCTTGTAGACTTTGATTTCCAGTATGCTTCCCTTCTTTTATTTAAACTGCTGAGTCCAAAAAGGCCCATTTGCACGTCCTCCCATATGCGCTTAATGTTCCTTTCCATCTAGTTGATGCTTTCTGTATTTGTACTCCTTTGTTTGATCTCAACCCAAGTGTCGTCCGTCTGTCTGAACCAACACATTGACAATGCAATGGTTAGAAAGATTTTTCAGCCAAAACAGATTAAAAAACGACCCTACTGACTGTTATTATATGGTCAAAAACACAGTTTTTCAAAATATCTTCTTTTATGTTTCACAAAAGAAAGAGTCATGCAGGTTTGGATCGACATGAGGGTGAATAAATTAGGTGAAATATCCCTTTAAGATCCAAAAAAGGAGGACCAATACAACAACAGATTTTGAATTAAAGTTTTTGATATTCAAATGTAGATATTCAAACTGCCTGCATTTTGAGTTCCTCACTTTCCCCGTCTCCTTGGGTTTTTGTGGTCCTGCTGATCCGTGTAATTCCCAAATTAATGTCACGCATCTGAGGCCTTTTGTTTACCTGATCTTTAGATGGATCTGTTTGGGGAGATTAGTAAGGCCAGGGGTGGCAACCTTGGCGCGACAGGTCTGATTGGCCTCCCACAATGCACTGCTGAAGCGTGACATCCTTCAAAAAGAGAATGGTAGATCAGTGTCGGAAAGCATAGGTCGACAACATTTGCCAGTGTGTGTACGTGTGCGCCATGTATTTATGTGCAATTTCGTGATTGTATAAAACAGTATTTCAATCAGTTTTCCCAAATATAGAAATAAGACTGATTAAAGTGCCACTTGATGGGAAAATTACAGGGAGAGATATCGAACGCAGGCCAATGCTGAAGTGCTGCAATGACGAGAGCTTGTGAAATTGTGTTGTCATTTTTATATGACAGGGCAATATTACAAACAGAAATTCATCCTCAAAGTTTTGGAAAGGACCGTCGTCTCATGACAGCCTAAAAGGGGTAAGAGCCTCACTTTGGCTGCCGTGACAAACCAGATATTTGGGTTCAATAAAAGACTGACAGCATAGGTTGCAACTCCACAACTTCAGAAAGTGAAATCTTAGAAGCCTTCAGAAGCTGCATCTGATAGCGTATATCAATTTCATGGATATTATAACTGGGATTACTTTTGGCTACAATAATGAATGCAATAATTGTTAAAAGTGAAACCCATTATCCAATCAAAGGATCATAGGCTGATGATGTAAAATATAAAATTCATTTTGTTTTTAGCTGGCCCACACCCAGATAACCTAAATCTCTCAGGCACTAAACTCCAACCCACACTGGGCTTTTCATAATTATTCCCAGAATTAATTAAAGGAAGAGTTTAAGCACAGCTTTTAACATTCAACTCATTCTCCTAAAACACTCTCGCCCTTGGGCCACTCGGTTGAGCTCACAAGAGGGAGTTCTTGATGCCGCCGAAAAAAAAAAAGGAGGCCTTCGGTTCTGTTGCGTCTTAAGGCCAACAGGAATCTCCGGAGTTAAAATGCTCGCGATTCTTGGCAGATGCGCCGCACGTCTTCGCTCATTGATTCTGATGTGCGTTTGATGTGCCGTGAGACTCAACTAGGTCACATTTTATTCCTTTGTTTCTTTGATACGAGATGTTTTGGCAGGGTGAGGTTTGAAATGGAAGGGAGAGGCATCCAGACTCTGAGTTTGTCGTAAATAACATGACTCACAAAAATGGATTATGAAGCATGGAGTTTTGAAGCCGTAGGTTTAATTATCTCACAGCATGTGATATTATTGCACATTATACGTAAATAAAAGCAGCATTATTGTTCCCTAGAGTTTGATAAAGCGAGAGGCAGAAAGGTGATTTATATGGTGAGCACATCAATAGTTATTAAAACCCGAACTGCATTGATATCAGAGCTGGATGTTCTGTTCAAATGACCCAAAAGGTGTTTTGGGACCAGAAAACTTTAAACTCAAGTACTTGAGACATCTTTTCATGTACTGGTGAGAAAAACAACCGGACCTTTGAGAGATTTGGTTCATTCAAAATAGTTTTTATTGATTCAGATTGAATTCTCTCTAGGCAAATCCTTACTGATCAACTTTTAATAGAAACTTTGCCACATGTACACTACCATTCAAAAGTTTGGGGTCGTTAAGTTTTTATTTATTTATAAAATACTTATACTTATATAAATACTTATACTTATATTAATACTAATACTTATGACACCATATGACACTTTTGGTTATACCGAATGACGATATTTTCAAACAATGCTAACAGGCTGATATCTAGCTAGTAAGCTAGCTGGCAAAAGGACAATCAAACATTTTATATGTAGTACAAGTTTTTAAAATATTACAACATTTCCAACATTGTTTTATAGCGGTTAAACCGAATGACCTGATGTTTTGGGACATGCGTATAAGCAAGTGAAAACATGAATTTTTCAAATAGTTAAGAGTTAGTTACTTTGCTTCACGACCATGTGGTGCTTTGCAGGTGTCTGAATGTTGTCACATCCTGTCACGTGATACTGACCGCATGACTTTATCCAGAATGGTCCCTTTATATTGGTTACTCCGAATGACATCAGTGAAATTCATTTTTCCGGACATTCTTTCTCATATCAGAGCAACGACTTCTACACACAATTACCATTTTGCACTATGTTTATATATGATGTTATAAAATCATGCCAGAATAAAAAAATATATATATATACATTTATTACATTTTAAGATATTTTAATCACAAATGAAATGGCTGTATTTGCCTTTGGACGGTTAAACCGAATGTCCTTTTGACACTTCAAAATCTTTAAAATACCTTTATATGTGCAAAATATAATTAAAACCTTTTGGATTCAATAAAAGAAATCTAGTTGCACTACCTTACATACTTTGGATGTCATATCTTTGTTTGTTATTATTATTATAGCCTTTGGACAAAAAATGACCCGTCACATCACTGACCCATATATAGAGTAATTTCTGAAGGATCATATGACACTGAAGACTGGAGTAATGATGCTGAAAATTCAGCTTTGATCACAGGAATAAATTACATTTTAAAGTATTGAAATAGAAAATAGTCATTTTAAAGGTTACACTTTATTTTTATGGTCATTCTACTATAAATAACTTTGCAACTGCATGTCAGCTAACTCTTATTACAGTATAAGTACTGTAGTAGACTGCTTGGTGTTAGGGTTTGCAAGTATGTTAACTTATTCTACTGACCCGTCCGTAGAACGTCTGTTGTGGGAGTATCGAAATAAAGTGTTAGCCAATATTAGACAGTCTATAACACTCTAATGACATGTAGTTGCAAAGTTACTCATAGTTAGTAGAATGTCTAAAGTGGACCATCAAAATAAAGTGTTACTGTACCTAACACTGTGTCCTAACTAGACATGATGTAACGCCGCGACACGCGATAAAACTTATATTTTCCATGGTAATCAAAGTTTTTGTCCTAACCAGCCGCGACGGCGACATGTGACGATTCTATTTTAGAAACGGCTTCTATTTTTCTGCGACATCGATGATGGACAATCTTGACTTACAGTAATGTGATGCATGTTTTTTTCCCTAATAACTACTGACTGAAATTTACTTTGAGGATGATTAGATAGCACCTTCATGGTGGTGATCTTGTTTAAACGGGCTGGTGATGAAAGGTCCATAAAAATTGACCAGCTACAGGCTCTGAGTGAATATAATCAGAAGTTACAGAAGCGTGTCTGATGGTGAGGCCAGCGAATCGTTTTGGTGGGCAGATACCATCAGGTAAGGGGCTTCAGTCAAGGTCCAGTGTCAGCAGTAGCAATACATTCTCATTCATAATGAAGAGGCTGTTCTGCTTCCCAAATAAATAAACATTTATTATTCTCGCAGTTGCATGAGCATGACAGGAATTGTAAATTGATACAAATTAGTGGGATACACAATGGGTGCATTGCAGCCTCTTTCTTTATGACAAATGCATCTAATAAAAGATGTGGTCCGTTTGGAACTAGATTATGCTAATATTTGGAAATAGATATACAAACCTGTGCATAACTCAGATCAGCATGTCTGGAGGCTGTAAAATATTCAAAATACAATTCGAAGAAAAAGCTAAAGTTAGGCTGTCAGCAAACTAAACCACGGCTGCATGGATCTATGTCAACATCACAACACCTCTTTCAGTCTTCATAAAAAATCTATAAGTTGGAAAGTTAGAGTTAGAATAGTTTGCAAGAATGCAAGTATAAAGCAGACGAGTGAGTGCATGAGTTCACCTGTTAGTTGTGATGACGTTTGATGTCCCCGACAGCCTCTGTGGTCCCATTTAGCCACTTGTTAGCATCCACCTTTTTTAAAGACATATACAAGTTTAAAAAAAAAAAAAAAAGTAGGGTTTACTGATGTTTTTTATGTCCTTAAACTTGTGTTAATCACTATGGAAGCTTGTTTCCACCATGAAATAAAAATAAAAAGGTGATTGGGACTTTTAATCTCACAATTCTGACCTTTTTTCTTGCAATTGCAAGTCTATATCAGTTATAAAGTCAGAATTGCGTAATATATAAAGTCAGAATTTCGAGTTATAAAGTCAGAATTGCGTGATATAAAGTCAGAATTGCATGATATAAAGTCAGAATTGTGAGATATAAACTTGCAATTGCGTGTTATAATGTCCAGTTGTGAGGGGAAAAAGACTGACGTTTTTTTTTTCAGAATTTCGAGTTTATATCTCACATTTCTGACTTTATAACTCACAATTGTATGTTATAAAGTCAGAATTGTAAGATATAAATTCGTAATTCTGAGAAAAAAAAAGAGTTCATATCTTGTAATTCTGACTTTATGATGTAATTGCGAGTTTATATCACACAATCCTGACTTTATAAGACACGATTGTGAGTTTATATCTCGCAATTCTGACTCAGAATTGCGAGATATAAAGTCAGAATTGTGTGATAAAAACAACTGCAAGAAAAAAAGTCAGAATTGTGATCGCAATTCTGACTATAACACGCAATTCTGACTTTATATCGTGCAATTCTGACTTCATATCATGCAATTCTGACTTAAATCTCGGAATTCTGAGAAAAAAAGTCAGAATTGTGAGAATGCAAAGTTGCAATTACCTTTTTTAATTTTTTTTATTTAGTGGCGAAAACAAGCTTACATAAATCACAGACCTTTAAACCCATTCAAAAAACCCAATGACTTCGGGACGATGGAACTCGTTTCCAGGTTTTACAATGCATTCCTGCAGCTGTTTTTCCCACTATTCGTGTGTGCTGTGTATTTTTATGCATCATTAGAGTAGCAACATGCTAATGCCAAACTCTATTGGAATCAATTATGAGTCAAGTCTCCCGTGCACAGCTATGTAGAACGGTCAAAATCAGTCAGTTACCTGTATGAGGTTTCATTTCTTTTCAGATGTTTGCCTATATAGGCTGTATAAAGCAAGGCAGCTCACTTAGTTTTGGTACAGAGCCTTAGATTAGCCCAAAAACATTAGACTACAACTTCAAACCAAATAATGGACACCTAAACACTTCAACATAAGCATAAATGTTTCAAAGGGTGTTTCTGCATGCAGCGATGCAATAGAAGAACCATTTCTGGTCCCCCCAAAAAAATAAAAACTTTCAGTGAGCAGTTCTTAAAAGAACCATTATTATATTGCAGTGAAGAACATTTAAATATTCTAAAGAACCTTTTTCCACTATTGTGGAATGGAAAGGTTCTATGGATGTTAAAGTTTCTAGAACCACCGATGCCAAAAAACTTTATTTTTAAAAGTGTAGCAGCAGAATGCACAGTTTTAGACCTTGCATTTTAACCTTAAACATTCACCTCACATCATGTCGGCTGTAAAGGTCTCTGTCTCTCACCCTTAGCAACCATTTTTCATATACAGGTCATTCCCAAAGCTTTCACTTGCTCTGTTTGATGCCTTCATAACAACAGATTACAGATAATGTCCTCTTGTCACCCTCTATCCCATCAGTTCTGACATAAAAACGCAACAAAGTCTCTTAACCTTCCCAAGAGTAATATACCGATCGACCCTGTTTCGCTCACTTCAGGGTGAGGACGGGTTTATACAGGACGGCTCTGTATCTTTATGAGCAAATTCGTCCTTTTTTATCCTCAAAGCATTACTGTGAGAGAAGGGGGAAAAAAAGTGTTTAAAGGGACAGTTCATTCAAAATTGAGATCATTTACTCAACCTCATGTCATAATTTAGCACTGGAAAAGCAGTACTAGGACAGAGACAGTGAACGCCACACTCTCGCTGTTGATTTTGGTAGCTTTAATCAGTTTTCAGGTTTTTGATCATGCGCTTTTAATTATTTAATGACTAAGCTGGAAGACATCTTTTTACTGAGGTCTTGTGTGCCTGTTCTCATTAAACGATCTCATCTTTTTATACGCAAGACAAGCAGCTAATTCAAGATTGATGAGATATGTGAGACGCGTCCTCAAGAGTAGCGAAACAGTGCGAGCCTCACAACATATGCAACTTTGAGTGAAATAAATGAAAGCTAATGCCCAGTAACCTGGAGACAAGCCAGACATCATGAAGTGTAGTAATGATCTATAGCTTCCCAAGGTTATCAATCCAGCATTTTTGTGTGATTGTCTGTTGGTGAGTCTCCTGGATATGAAAGCATGGCAAGAACAGCCGTATTGTTTCAGCGAACAGATGCAAATCATGAGTTCATGCATCATTAAATGTTTTAATGAGCAGATCTCATCATCTCCCTCTTCATTTAACTCCCATAATGCACTATATATCTTTTCAAGAAAGTAACTGACAGGACACAACAGAGACTGATGCTGTGTCCCAATTCACATACTATCCATCCTAAACAGAATTTGAAATTAGAATCAGTGTGTCCCAAATCGCAGTACGTTGAAATGAGTATCCCAAAGATACCCAGATGATTTACTATTTCCGGTTAGAATTCGAAGTGCAGATCCATGCACACTCTAACGGCTAATATTGGCCACAACTCATTGCGCATGGACGAGGATTCAATTAGAACTACAAATGTTTTAGAAAAACTACAAACATGGCAGATGTGCGAGACAGACGATTGGGTTTGAGTGATTAATAATCAGAAATCACAAAACCAGTACATACTTTTAGAACATAGTATAAGTAGGTGAATTGGTATGCAGGAGCATATTCTTTCATAATGAAGTGAGGTTCCAGAGTCAGAAATATTAACAAATGCATTGATTTATTCTAAACTGCTACATTTAACTTTACATTTGAACTTGCCAAACAAAGCATCATTTCATATATATATATATATATATATATATATATATATATATATATATATATATATATATATATATATATATATATATATATACAATTGCGAGTTTACATCTTGCAATTGCACAGTTGCAAGTTATAAAGTCAGAACTGTGTGATATAAAGTCACAATTCTGACTTTTTTGAGTTTATATCTTGCAATTCTGACTTCATAGCGCAGTGTTATAAAGTTATAAAGTCAGAATTATGAGTTGTAAAGTCAGAATTGTGAGATATAAACTCGCAATTCTGAGAAAAAAAAAAAGTCAGTCTTTTTGCCCAGAACTGGGGGACTCAATTGTGAGTTTATACTGTATCTCGCAATTCTGATTTTATTCCTCGCAATTGTGAGTTTATATCCCACAATTCTCAGTTTATATCTCGCAATTCTGACTTTATTTCTGGCAATTGTGAGTTAATATCCCGCAATTGTGAGTTTATTTCTCACAGTTGTGAGTTTATATTCCACAATTCTGAGTTTATAACTCGCAATTCTGACTTTATTTCTCGCAATTGTGAGTTAATATCCCACAATTGTGAGTTTATTTCTCACAGTTGTGAGTTTATATCCCACAATTCTGAGTTTATAACTCGCAATTCTGACTTTATTTCTGGCAATTGTGAGTTAATATCCCACAATTGTGAGTTTATTTCTCACAGTTGTGAGTTTATATCCCACAATTCTGAGTTTATAACTCGCAATTCTGACTTTATTTCTGGCAATTGTGAGTTAATATCCCACAATTGTGAGTTTATTTCTCACAGTTGTGAGTTTATATCCCACAATTCTGAGTTTATAACTCACAATTCTGACTTTATTTCTGGCAATTGTGAGTTAATATCCCACAATTGTGAGTTTATTTCTCACAGTTGTGAGTTTATATCCCACAATTCTGAGTTTATAACTCGCAATTCTGACTTTATTTCTGGCAATTGTGAGTTTATATCCCACAATTCTGAGTTTATAACTCACAATTCTGACTTTATTTCTGGCAATTGTGAGTTAATATCCCGCAATTGTGAGTTTATTTCTCACAGTTGTGAGTTTATATCCCGCAATTCTGAGTTTATAACTCGCAATTCTGACTTTATTTCTGGCAATTGTGAGTTAATATCCCACAATTGTGAGTTTATTTCTCACAGTTGTGAGTTTATATCCCACAATTCTGAGTTTATAACTCGCAATTCTGACTTTATTTCTGGCAATTGTGAGTTAATATCCCACAATTGTGAGTTTATTTCTCACAGTTGTGAGATTATATCCCACAATTCTGAGTTTATAACTCGCAATTCTGACTTTATTTCTCGCAATTGTGAGTTTATATCTCTCAATTCTAACATTATACAGTTTGGTCAACACTTGCATACAATGTACTTTTGTCTGGCTAAAAAAAATGCATTTGGAAATTTTTATAATTATTTTATTTACTTGCATTTTTATTGCTTTATATATTTTATTTTAATATTTTTATCTATTTTAGTATAATTTCTTTCAATTTACATTATTTAACTGGTTCATTCTTAATTTGTGGCTTAAAAAGGCAACTACAGAAAGAGAAAGGGCAACGTCATTTACAATCCCGAAAGCTTGATAACTTCAACCGATTTTGTGAAGCAGAACATCACAAATGGTTTAAAAATGCATCTGCTTTCTGTGCTCTAGGAAATGGCACATACATATTCAACCTGACAATCTGTCAACCCCTCTGGATTTCAGCAATGCCCAGCCCAGAGCTGAAGCCAAATGTAATTAACCTTTATGAAGAAGCAGAGTCTGTTGAGCAGAATTCGGACAGACGCTAGAAAATTAAAGGTTAAATATGGCCCGGTTGATGAGAAAGAGCCTCGAGGCTCTTCCAACATTTTCAGTGTTTAACCAGTCAGAGCAACTTTTGATTGAAGCTTTGATGAATTTAATAAGTTAGAATGTAAAATTAAACACTCTTTTGATTCCCAATGATGAAGGCAATGCTGATGTCAATCCAAGGAGTGATTAGTCCTCCTGTAGGTTTGTTTATGACAGGTTTGAGATTTGGGAATAGAATCCATAGCCTTATTAGCTTGTGGAAAACGGATAGCCAGACTGAATTGTACTGCATAATGTTTGTGTATTTTGCAGTGTCCTTGGCATCATCTCTCTAATAGTATTACTTTTCACAGTTGGTCACGTTTAATAGGAAATAACATGGCTTAAAGCAATCCCTGCTGTAAAAACAGCTTATTTCAGCTTAAGCTAGTCAAGTTGGTTTTTAAACCATTGATTTTTTTTTTCTTGACCAAGATAATAGAAAGCAGCTCCACCAACTGGTAATCTAGCTTATCAACACTGGAGCAGCTGAAAAGCACAAAATCACCTTAAGTTGGTTTTAGTTGAATTGAATTTAGGGCTTCCCAGTCAGTTTTCTGTAATTCTCTGTCTTTCTCTCTCTCTCTCTTAATATGTCTCTGTGGTTCATGCATGGTAAAATCTACTTCCACGTTGTCTTTGTGGCATACAGGAACACGTAGCAGCTGGGAGGGCTTGCTGGGACCCGTCCTTCCCTCTCAGATCACTGCAGTAACATCACTTTCTGCTCCTGGAGTGACCCTACTCACTGGAAACTGGAAGAAGCAAAGGGCAGCAGGTGAGACAACACACATACTTTCTTAAAGGGATAGTTCACCTAAAACTTAAAATTATGTCATCATTTACTCGCCCAAACCTTTATGAGTTTCTTATTTCTGTTGAACACAAAATAAGATATTTTGAAGAATGTTGATAACCAGCTGACATTAACCATTGACTTCCATAGCAGGAAAAAATAAAATACTATGGAAGTAAATCGGGTTTGGAACAACTGTAGGGTGAGTAAATGATGACAGAATTTTCATTTTTGGTTAAACTACCCCTAGCATTCCCACAGTTGCATTTCCATTGTGTATGCCAAATAGGGTTGCCAGATCTGCGTAACAAGACTAGCCCAATGGCCAATGAAAAATAGCCCAAAAGTAGCCTAATGACTATATCCCAAATATCAAAACTCAAAATATGCCATTACATACCTAAAATACATATTTTACAGTTACTGTTATGCAAATTGAAAACCTCTATATTATAGTGATCATAAACACAGTTCAAAGGCTCCATACTAGTAGCTTTAGTCACACTTTAGATTAGGGTCCATGTCTCAATATTAACTCTGACTTTTGCCTCAATAAACTCCTAATTACTGCTTATTAATAGTTAGTAAGGTAGTTTTTAAGTTTTAGTATTGGGTAGGATTAAGGGATGTAGAATATGGTCATGGAGAATAAAGCATTAATATGTGCTTTATAAGTAATAAACAGCCAATATCCTAGTAATATGCATGCTAATAAACAACTAGTTAATAGTGAGAATTGGACCATAAGCTAAAGTGTTACCTTGGCTATCCTTCACAAAACTTAACATCTAGCACAGTTTTATCATTGGTATAATTTCTGCAATATTAAAATGAGAAAATTAAAATTAAGTTTGCTGAGAATTCTGGGTCAAGAACAGTTTGTAATCGTGCCGTGCCGAATCAAGCTCAAGTGGAAACAACTTGGATCCGTACCATAACGTTCTTAGAACCGTTTGGCATGACAGTGCATGGAAAAGAGGCTATTGTATTTCTAAATAAGATAGATCTGACTCTGAACACTTTAGCTAACAAAACTGATCATATTTGATATGTCCAGCAATGTTCAACCAACAACTTCTTACACTGTGAATTTGTGCAGTTGTGCATTCTGTGTGTCGCATGTTTTAGACAGCAGCCTTATGCTTATCGCAGCATAAGCAGCTTGTGATTCAACTAGTCGCCACACAGACATTCTTCTCCATTGTCTTCCGTCTACGTAAGACCTCAGAGTGGAAGCGTGCCATGGAAGAAACAGATTAATGGTTTGTGTAGGCGTGGATGAGAGGTTTCCCGTCAGCGCTTCGAGCGTAACGATGATGACTGATATAAATCAAACAGAATCTTTATTCAGCCTTTATTGCAAAGCAGTTGCTTGTTGTAATACAAAGAGTTGCTATGGGGCCAGAACAGTTTCATCCAAGTTTAATCGGAATTTGTCAGTGCTAGTTGTTTTGTAGGAAATCCATTACTAGCCGTGTCCCCCTTATGCCACTTTTAACTGTATACACACACTACTGATCAAAAGTAAAAGAGTGTTTTTGAAAGAAAAGCAAGGATAAATTAAAGGATTAGTTCACTTCAGAATTCAAATTTCCTGATAATTTATTTACTCTTTATTTACTCACCCTCATGTCATCCAAGATGTTCACGTCTTTCTTCAGTCGAAAAGAAATGAAGGTTTTTGAGGAAAACATTCCAGGATTTTTCTCCATATAGTGGACTTCAACAGGGTTCAACGGGTTGAAGGTCCAAATTGCAGTTTCAATGCAGCTTCAAAAGGGCTCTACACGAGGAATAAGGGTCTTATCTAGCGATCAGTCTGTCATTTAAAAAAATAAATAAAAATTTGAAGGTCCAAATGTCAGTTTTAGTGCAGCTTCAAAGGGCTCCCAGCTGAGGAATAAGGATCTTATCTAAGGAAACGATCGGTTATTTTCTTAAAAAAAAAAATAAAGATCAAATTTATATACTTTTTAACCACAAATGCTCGTCGTGCACTGTTCTGCTATCCGCCACGCATTACGTTAGAAAGGTCACGCGTGACGTAGGTGGAAGTATCGCAGTAGGGTGAAAAAATCATTGTTTTACCTTTTTTTTGTAAGGGCTGTTTGACTTAGTCTTTGCAAGTTCGCTTTGTAGACACTGGATTTGTACTTTCATCTACGTCACGCGTGACCTTTCCAACGTGATTACGTAATGTGCGGCGGATCGCGGAGCTAGTGCAAGACATTTGTGGTTAGAAAGTATATAATTTTTTTTTTTTTTTAAGAAAATGACCGATCGTTTCCCTAGATGAGATCCTTATTCCTCGTCTGGGATCATGTAGAGCTCTTTGAAGCTGCACTGAAACTGACATTTGGACCTTCAACCCGTTAAACCCCAGTGAAGTCCACTATATGGAGAAAAATCCTGGAATGTTTTTCTCAAAAACCTTAATTTCATTTCGACTGAAGAAAGAAAGACATGAACATCTTGGATGACATGGGGGAAAGTAAATTATCAGGAAGTTTTCATTCAGAAGTGAACTAATCCTTTAAATTGAGTGTTTCCACGAAATTATTTAGCAGCATACTACTATTTTTAACATTGATAGTGATAATATAATTTATTCACATGAATAAATTACATTTTACAATATATTAAATTTGAAAACAGTTATTTTAAATTGTAAGAATATTTCACAATATCACTGTATTTCTGTACTTGTGATCAAATAAATGCAGCCTTGGTGAGCATTCTAAAACATTCATTAAAACTTCTTACTGACCCCAAAATTTTGAATTGTATTTTATGCTAAATGTATGCTGTCTAATCTGTAATACAGATCCTTCGAAAAACAATCCATGTTTTAAAGGGATATTTCACCCATATATTAACATTTCATCATTTACTCACTCAAGATTTGTCTGTGAAATGTTAGGATGAATGTCCAAGCTGCTCTTTTACATAAAATGAAAGTAGATGGTTTAAACTGTCAAGATCTTAAAAAGTACAAAAGGCAAGTCCATATGACTAGTGTACTTTATTCAATGCTTCAAAGTCATCTGATGCCTTTGTGTGAGGAAAATATTGAAATTTAAGTCTTTCTCAAATCTCATTTGTCATTGCATATACATTTTTTTTGTAATATATGCTGATATTCCATCAGAATTAATTGTTTGCATGCTTTTTAACTTGACTTAATATATGTAGAATGAAGACAACCTTTAGCAATCCCCATTCACACCTCTGCGCAAGATCTATTTCTCCCTGACGTTTCTTTGTTGTTTTATCCTAAGCTTCTGAATTCAGTATGCAGCCTGTTTGAGTTTATTTCATGCAGGACAAAAGATCAAGCAGCGCATTTGATTTCCACTCCACCTTATGCTTGCCACATCTAATTTCATTCCTTTCCATGGAGATAAAGTGAAAATTATTTTTGGTGCAGACTTAGTTTGAGTGCATTCAAACTATCTAAGTGACTGAAGTTGTAGAGTATAATGATTCTACCATTACTGACAGTCTCAGTGTGTTGTTTTCTTATTGATTTGCCTGCACGCTGTTATGTTGATGTTGTAATAAGATTTACGCTCATCAGTTGCTCTTCAGAATGTTGCAATTTCTTTTGATAACTTTTTGATGTTGCTTGTAATTTTTTTTTTTATACATTATTGATTTTCTGAATGTTCTGTCAATATTCATCAAGAGCAAAAAGCATTTAATTGCGTGGACTGTATACTGCATATGAAAGTGAAAGTGACGTGATGTGTAGCCAAGTATGGTGTCCCATACTCAGACACCATACATGCTCTGCATTTCACCCATTCAAGTATGCACACAGTTTTAAAATTGTTGTGATGGCAAAGCTGAATATATATATATATATATATATATATATATATATATATATATATATATATATATACACACACACTATATTTGGGACGCCTGCCTTTACGTGCACATGAACTTTAATGACATCCCATTCTTAATCCGTAGGGTTTAATATGGAGTTGGCCCACCCTTTGCAGCTATAACAGCTTCAACTCTCCTGAGAAGCCTTTCCACAAGGTTTAGGAGTGTGTTTATGGGAATTTTTGACCATTCTTCTAGAAGCGCATTTGTGAGGTCAGGCAGCGTGGCCTGCAGTCTCTCATGTTGGAACAGGAAGGGGCCATCCCCAAACTGTTCCCACAAAGTTGGGAGCATGAAATTGTCCAAAATTTCTTAGTATGCTGAAGCATTAAGAGTTCCTTTCACTGGAACTAAGGGGCCAAGCCCAACCCCTGAAAAACAACCCCACACCATAATCCCCCCTTCACCAAACTTTACACACAATGCAGTCAGACAAGTACCGTTCTCCTGGCAACCGTCAAACCCAGACTCGTCCATCGGATGGAAGCAATCTGCATGCCTATGTGCTTGACTTTATATACCTGTGGCCATGGAAGTGATTGGAACACCTGTATTCAATAATTTGGAGGGGTGTCCCAATACTTTTGGCAATATAGTGTATATATATAAATATATACACACACACACACACACACACATTTGTTTTACTGTATTAGTGAGGACATTACATATACATCCATTGATTTTATATTATTTTAATGATATTTTTGATGGCAGAAACATGCAAAACACTAGATTTAAATAAAAACCTGTTTTGTACAATTTATAAGCCGGTTGTCATAATATTTCACTATATAAGTGAGAATATTTGACCCTCACAAGTATAGCCAGATCTCTCTAATCAATAATTTATAGGTCACTAATCAGTTTTCATAATTGAATGCTTAATATTAAATTAGAAAAATGCATGAGGAACAGCAATCAAACAGAGAAAAATACTATCATTTACACATATGTACAAAACTATAATTAAACACATATATTCATGTATGCAAATGAAAGCACCTCTCTTTCGTTGATGATTGCTCAGCTTAAAATAGAAGACACAATGAAATACAGCTCTCAATATAAACTGATTTGCAATGTTTTCATAATGGGATTTCATTGATGAATTTGGATGCTACACCATTTGATTAGTAGATGAAGAGATTATTTGAGTGCGTAATTAGAATATCTGTCATCCATTTAGAGGGAATTGTCTTTTACTCTTTTTATTTGAACTATATTTACCATTGATGAGGTGCTGATTGTCTGAAGAAACAATGTGGATTTGAAAAGGGGCAACAGGGGGATATTGAGCATTTATCTCTGTCCTCAGATAAGATACTGGAATTAAAGAAGCCATCCTGCACAGACGCATTAGTGCTCCGCCGCGGTCCGAACCCAGAGGCTAAAGCTGAGGTTTGTAATCTTTGTCTTTCTCTCATTAGCTATTTGATTTTTAAAATAACATTATAGGCAACATCAACATAATTGCCATTGCCATTCAGTTCATTTGTTGCCAGACCTTGATCCTCATGAAAATTGTTTTGGATTGTCTTAGAGGAAGAAAGAATATCGAACTGATTTGTGGAAAAGGTCACACTGTGGGCAGAATCAGATTTGGAGTCCAATTAAGATTGAGTTAATAATCGCTTTTGTTGAAGTGCGCTGTACCACAGTGTCCCCATAGGTGACGGCTTTTAAAATCTTCTCATCCAGATTAATTAGTGAAATTCCCCCAGAACGGTAATTCATTTGACCATAAAGAGTGTGCAAGACTGCAGCCCGACAGTATGTGGAGAATCGGTAATCTGCATGATTCGGTCGTGCGGGGACTGGGTAATTGGTTGTTTTCTGAGTGTATGTTCAAGGCTGAACGCATCTAGACCATTTATCAGGCTGATAATCAACACTATATTTTATTATTAACCTTGTAACCCATGTTTGGGGTGAGATAATTGTGATTCCCTTTGCTTGCATGATTACAGATCAGAAAAAAACACATGCGCTCTGTTCCAAAATGCTGCTGCAAATGAACTGAAATGAGAGACTTGATTTCATAAGTGACTTTGAAAAAGCTGCATATACAGTGATGTTACTAAAAGAAAGAAAATATTATACTCTAATAAGCATAACAATACATCAGTCACGTAAATATTGGGTAAAATAATTGATTTTTGATTATTGTATTGATAACTTTCAGTACTGAATCAAGTAAGTATATTAAATGACATTACGCTTGCATGTTTTCACTGAGCTCTACATGATGCATTCTGGAATTGCAAATGTATGCTTGCAAAATTGTGGTTACTAGATTAAGCACTGATTTCTTCTTTAAAAGAAATTAATTACTTTTTTTTTTTTTTTTTTTTTTTTTAGATGAATTTGATTCCTCCATGATGACATAAATCACAGCTGAAAACCTTTATTAAAATATATTATTTAATAAAACAGAATTCATATGTTGATCCAAAATGCTATACACTGCATTTCCAATACAAATATCTACACATTCTTAAATCAAGACACATTTACTTGAGAAGCAAAATGACTTCAGATTATGTCTTGTTTTCTGAGAAAAAAATTAATGAGTTTAAACAAGAACAAATATCTGCCAACGGGGTCAGAAAAAATAACTTAAAGTTTTTGACTGTCGTAAAGCATAAAAATACCATAATATGTTTGCCGATATTAGGAAATATTTCTACAGCCAGTTGTTACTTTGAAATGTGCATTCTGTGTCGGAATGTCTGTTTGTGTTTTGGTCTGTGTGATCCCGCCCACTAACAATTTAACCAATGGTATTTCAACACCCCGGATTGCCAAATCATTGCAACCATGGAAGCCTTCAAACAAACTGGGTCAGAGATTGCAGATTCTACCTGACCTAAAAAGCCTCGGCATCCATCTAAAAATCTCTATGAACAGGAGCATATTAAAATGCGGATAAATCAACTTATCAGCTTACAGTGTGTATTCAGTCTTCTCGCCTTCCATTGTCAATTGCGCTCAGTCCTGTTGCGTGTATTCAATCTGGCAACCCGAGTAAGTGTTGAGTCTGAGGTGGAGGGGGCGGGGCAAACAACTCCAATATTTTGAATTTAAACTGCAGTACCCATTTCAACCACTAGCTGTCAATATTACATAGGCCTACTGCAGATATTTTTTCGTGTTTTAAGCATGAATTTGCTTAATTTTGACAATTTCTTCAGAAAACAAGACTTGTTATCTAATGCCATTGTGCTTCTCCAGTAAATGTATCTTGATTTAAGAATGTTTAGATATTTGTACTGGAAAACAAGACAAAAATACTGAGGAAGAACATCACTTCTTTGCAGTGTATAGATTCAGAATGTGACCTCTGATAAAATTCACAAAATTGATGGACTTCTTAAAGTCAGTGTGATCATGAATTTTACTTTCTTAATACACATTAATTGATATTCTGTGCGTGATTGATTGGTGCAATTGTAAATAATCTTTAATTTTTTGCCATTCTGTTTTACTCAAATGTCACATTACGCAGTAAAATAACTTGTGAATGCTGTTTGCTGTTGACTTAAAGGGTTAGTTCACCCCAAAATTAAAATGTCATTAATTACTCACCCTCATGTCGTTCTACACCCGTAAGACCTTCGTTCATCTTCAGAACATAAATTAAGATATTTTTGATGAAATCCAATGGCTCAGTGAGGCTTCCATTGAGAACAAAGCCACCGAACCTCCCAAGATCCATAAAGGTACTAAAAACATATTTAAAAGTTCTTGTGATGTTCAGTGGTTTTACCTTAATATTATAAAGCGACGAGAATACTTTTTGTGTGCCAAAAAAACTATATAATGACTTTTCAACAATATCTCAAGATGGCAGATTTCAAAACACTGCTTCTGAGCTTTACGAATCTTTTGTTTTGAATCAGTGATTCGGATCTCCTATCAAACGACTAAACTGCTGAAATCTTTGTCGCTCCGAACAAGTGATTCGATTCGTAAAGCTCCGAAGTGGCTTCGGTGGCTTTGTTCTCAATGGAGGCCTCACTGAGCCATCAGATTTCATCAAAAATATCTTAATTTGTGTTCTGAAGATGAACGAAGGGTGTAGAACGACATGAGGGTGAGTAATAAATGACATTATTTTCATTTTTGGGTGAACTAACCCTTTAAGCATGCCTCTTGCCCTAATCATATCCTGAATCAGTGTAAAAAGACTCGCATGGCCATTTTGGCCACTCAGACAACATAATATGCCTTTTGTGTCATGCTAGTATATCCTTTCTGTTTGTTTGTGTCCAGGATGAGCGTTTTAAAGTCAGTATGGACGAGGACAGCTTGCCCAAAGACAAGCGGCCAGTTGCATCCACGCCTATACCTGGATCACCATGGTAACTACCCGTTTTGTCTGCACAGATATGATTCACCATCAATTTGATGCATTTTTATTGATAATAAATGACTCTCTGCATGCAAGATAATGACTGATCGATTGTTCTCTCGCAGTTGTCTCTGTGTCAATTTTTTGTAAGTGCAGTGTTTTTCTCCTGTGTTTTGGAATGCTTTAATAGCCATTTTGTTCTTATATCGTGATATAAAGATGTTTGTTTTATCTCCTCTCATTCTGTCATAAATGTCAGCCGCTTTAACACCATTTAAATGATGCATGCTGCTGTATAACTGTTTGATGACAGTAATACATGCTTGAATAAAATACAGCAGTGCACATGGCAAACTTCCAGCGCTAAACAGATGCTGTGACATCCAATCGAAAACCTGCATTAGGACAATGTGTTATGCAAGACTTCCATTTTTCTCTGCCAAAGCAGTGTGGGCTTTCCTTTCCTGCAAACAAACACACAAACATACACACACAGACATTTCTGAAACCCAGCAGGCGTCATGGCTTATCGCATTCAGCTTTTGTTGACATACACGAACTGGCTTCACTGGTAAATCTTTGCTTTTAACATGTGGTTGATGAGACCAGCTTTGCAGAATTGGAGCTGTTGTGTGATTATCCAGATATAGATGTGGATTAGATTCCTATGGTACATAAAAGCCCATTGAGTCTAGACTCAAAGGAAAGATCAAATGAAATCTTTTTTGTGTCTCAAATGTCTCTGCTTGACATAAATTAAATGTGCAAACTGAGATTATTGCTTAAGTTTCCAGCTTCTCTGGCTTTTTGCTAGAGTTCTAGAAGAGTTTAAACCATATTGATATAGAGTTTCTGATCTAATTTGATTCTGATTCACAAGTTCTCAATTCAATTTTGATTTGATTCAATTCTGATTAATTTGGGCAATGATCATTTTGTTTGCATTTGAAAGAAATCTTAGCTAATTCTGTAAATTAAAGAACTGCTTCTTAACTGTTTGGTTCACAAATATTGTAGCCTACTGGTTGCTGTATGGCTACTATATACTATATACCTACTATATAGGTGAAAAAGTAGTATGTCCGAATTTACAGTACTCATAAAAGAGCAAGCAAGTACCCGGATGACATACTATTTCTGGCAGGATTCTGAAGTGTGCATACGATGGACACTTTACTGGTAGGTCACATGATAATGACGACATGGCGAATGTAGTACATCTGGGGCCATATTCACAAAACATCTTAAGGCTAAAAGCAGCTCCTAACTTGCTGATTTAGGAGAAACTAATGGGCGTGTCATTCCTAAGTCTAAGAGTATTTCACAAAACATTTTAATGCTAAAACTAGCTCCTAAATCTGTGAAAAGTTAGGAGTAGTGAAGAGTACTTCTAAGTACCAAATCACAAACAATCCTAAAATGACTGTTGCTGGTGATCCCGCCTCAGCAGTTCACCCAAGGACACTGTACACCACTGAGGCACCATTGAGATTTTAATCTGTGATGACATAACATAAAGGTTAATTTATGTACAGGCAAAATGCATTGAATTATGGAGAATAAAACATTGCGGTCAAGTTGAAAATAATGTCCGCGCATTATTAATGACGTTTGCGCCGATAGCCTTGTGGGCAGCTTGCGTGACCCGAGTTTGAGTTCCGGCTTGTGGACCTTTCCCGATCCCGTCCCCCCTTTCTCTCTCCCAATTCGCTTCCTGTCTACTCACTGTCCTATCGTAATAAAAAGGCAAAAACGCCAAAAAATAAATCTTTGCAAAGAAAGAAAGAAAGAGAAAAGAAAATAATGGCAGTTGTTTTCACGAGTTCACACTTACAAATGATCGTAAAAAGAGTAAAATAAGCATATTTGGCGTGCTGACTGAGGGGATCGAGCGCTCCGAGCTCAGAATTTAGCCCAAAGAGTACTCCCCCGTATCCCCAACAGGGAATAGGAATCAGCAAAGAGTGAGAGTCGGGGTGGTGGAGGGATGCAGAAAACTGTTGAGGTATCTAGGTAAGTTGGCTGTGTATATATGCCTCCTCTCCAGCTGATTAGTCCATTTGAATGTACTCTTGCTGAACTTTGTTCTTTGTTTATTTATTTATATAGCACAGTTTAATACAACGCAGGTTGTCCAAAGTGCTTCACAATCCCAAAAAAGCTAAAGAAAAAAAAACAGATAAAACGGTATAAACAAACATATAATCTTAGACAAAACTTACACACAATAAAAATCAAACTCCATCATTAAAACTCACAGTCAGAGTTTAACAAATGTGATTTTAACATGGCTTTGAACACAGGTAAAGATTTGGCAGATCTTATAGCGACAGGGAGATCGTTCCACAATTTAGAAAAGGCTCGATCACCTTTATGTTTGTATTTTGTCCTAGTAACGCAAAGAAGATATTTCTTTTTGGATCTCAAGGATCTGGGGGGAGTGTAAATTGTCACCGTTTTATAAACTTTGTTTATAAAACATCATTTGTCGCTTGAATTCTGCAATCTCCCGAGATGCAGACATGTAAGAGGCTGACAATTAGCTGAACATATATTGGTTTAATTAGTGACAGTCTACATTTTAAAATCTTTATTTGAATATGGCAACGTTTTTATTTTAAAATCTTTGTTCTACAAATCTTTGTTCTACAATATTTCTATGATTAAATCACTGACAGAGACCCCTCCCCTATCAGCCAATCACTGTGTGCCTAGTTAGTAAAAATGTTGACATCGTCAACCCCGCCCTTACTCTTAGCTTAAGGTTTCTCTCTGTTTCTTAGTAAAAGTTGGACAGCTTTATGAATAGGTTTTCAGAGGAAACTCTTAGCTAAGAACTTTTACTGCAATTTGTGAGAACTCTTAGTGGTAAGATAAAATGTAAATACAGCCCATGGATTACATTCATACTATACAGAACATACTTTTCTAGCGGTTGCAAAGTAGGTACTTCTTCTAAATAAGTGGCATTACTTATGGTGCTTATTCTAAAAAAAGTACCAACTCAAGAGAGTTTGCAATTTCAGATGCAGCCTGTATATTTGAACTCAGAAGAACCAGTTTCAGACTGGAACCAGGAATCAGACTGTTCCTGCTGTTTGTTGTTGTTCTGCGCGGCACATGAGGACAACTCAGTAAAAATGTGTCTTTTATATGACGTCCTTTGCTTTGAGATTCTGTTTATTATAAGGGGGGCTGGAGTTTATCGTCTGCTGCTGTAAATGCTCTTTAAAGCAGGGTGGATTCTGATTGGATGTCAATTATCGTTCATTGGCTCGGGAAAAATAGTTCTGAAAGTGATTCCAATGATAACGTTTCTCTGTGCCGTTATCGCTAGTTGTGGTGTCTGCTGTTATTTTATATTTAGAACGATTTTTAGAACTATTTATTGTTATCATTATAGTTATTGTATTTGATGTCAACAGGCCTTAAAGGGTTAGTTCACCCAAAAATGAAAATTCTGTCATTAATTACTCACCCTTATGTCGTTCCACACCCTTCGTTCATCTTCGGAACACAAATTAAGATATATTTGATGAAATCCGAGAGGTATATGACTCGTCCGTAGACAGCAATATAATCGACGCTTTCAAGGTCAAGAAAGGAACTAAAGACATCTTTAAAACAGTCGACATGACTATAGTGGTTCAATCTTAATGTTATGAAGCGACAAGAATACGTTTTGTGCGCAAAAACAAAACAAAAATAAAGACTTTATTTAACAATCTCTTCTCTTCCCTGTCCCTCTTTCATGTTCATAAAATTAAGGTTGAACCACTGCAGTTACGTTGTCTATTTTAACAATGTCTTTAGTACCTTTCTGGACCTTGAAAGTGATGGTTATATTGCTGTCTATGGACGAGTCATATACCTCTCGGTTTTCATCAAAAATATCTTACTTTGTGTTCCGAAGAGGAACAAAGGTCTTACGGGTGTGGAACGGCATGAGGATGAGTATAAATGACAGAATTTCGAGGAACTAACCATTTAAGAATCAAATGAAGAGCACAATTAATCAATGTATTATTTGTGTCTTTTTTAGTTTAGGATAAACTTTGAGATAGTGGCACAGAGTCACAGTGTTTTGCTTTTTTAAGAATTGACCTAGAAATAGATTCTGTATAGTAAGCTGGGACAGAAGTATTTCAGCATGGGAAAAATATTACACACATCAACCTCTGAGCAATAAAATGGTCTTTTGGGTATAATAAAATTGGTCTCTAATTTAATTTTGTAGTTATTGTTTTATATGGAGGTTGCATGGACATGATTTAAAAATTCAAGAATCCTTGCAAGGAAGGACAAATGAAGCATGTGACTAGCACCAACCATATGTTTGCACTATGAATAACTGCATATGAGCAGAGCGGATGCAACATTTCAAAGATTTTTTAATATCATTGGGTCAGTTTTATGGTATAGGAAGGCACTGCTGATCTCCCTGATGCGATGGGGTAGCAAAATGAAATGTCAGGATTGGTTTGTCATGGTTGGCATGAGGTTGTATCAAATTACCTCACAGACTACTGCAGAATCCATGAATACTTTATCCGACATGCCCTGAATGAGGCCTGAAATGGGTCTAAAATTATCACTGTAAGGTATGAATATCTAGTGCGGAACGCCTGAAAAATTGGTCACTTTTGGATTTATGACTGTAATCTAAAACGTATAATAGGCTTGTAGATACTTGATTCTGGACATATTGTGGATTTTTAGCCACGTAAAAAAAATCTTGTGAAACTGATAAAGGATGATTGTGGGAAAAAAAAATAGTTGGTGAAGACAAAAATACATCAGAAATCTGAATCAAAGGGTGAAATTCATCACATCTGGTTTTAGTCATTCTCAGCTGTCATGTGTGACCCAGAATCCTCTCTCTCTCTCTGGGTCGCTTTGGTCTTGATGGGGGTGTTTTTCTTCATTGGCAAAAGGCTGTTGGGTTGTGTTTTTGTGTGTGTATGAGAACATGATGGCATCTCTCTTTTCTCTAGGTGTGTGGTGTGGACAGGCGATGACAGGGTGTTCTTCTTCAATCCCACCATGCATTTGTCAGTATGGGAGAAACCAGTGGATCTGAAAGACCGCGGAGACCTCAATCGAATCATCGAGGACCCGCCACATAAACGCAAGAAAGGTGAGACTCAGTGATTCTGGACAGAAATAGCAAGACTATTCAAACATACCTAACATTCTCTTTTAAACACACCATGATTTGGGACACATTAAGTCCAATTTTAGATACAATTTAGGATAGATAGTGTTCAAATTAGTATGCTGGCAGTGTGTTTTCTGACCTATTTAATGGTAAATTTATTTAGAATTGAAATCCAGATGGGACAAACAAAGATATCTCATTTGAACTCCTTATATAGCTGAATATAATTATCAGCAAGCATGAAATATAATTGAAATTTCATCATCTTTAGAAACAACACATACAGAAACTGTTATGGATTATACTGTGTTAAAAACGTGATGCCGTGAAACATATTTAATCTGATTTCCAATTCAATCTCATCTAAATCAACCTATGATTTACATGAACCTGTTATAAGGTAAAAATGTTTACAATTTAGATGCTTTCAGGATGTTGATATTGTATGTTTCAGTGTGTATCCAAATGTAAGTAAATGTATGTGAGAACTAGAATTGCATGTATACATATGCTGTACATTACCGTTACCAAGGTTGGTAAGCATAAAAATGTGAAATATTATTACAATTTAAAATAACTGTTTTCTAACTGCATATATGTTAAAAAATAAATTATTCCTGTGATCAAAGCTGAATTTTCAGCATCATTACTTGTCTTCAGTGTCACATGATCCTTCAGAAATCATTCTAATATGCTGATTTGCTGCTCAATTGCTGCCTCCCCCCAAATAAATAAATAAATAGATCTTACTGACCGCAAACGTTTGAATGGTAGTGTACAGCACTTGCAAATACTAAGGAGATCATGTTGGCAAGTCCTACTGTAGCCTCAAGGTAAGACTCGTTTGAGTTCAGATTAAGTTGCTGAATCAGTGAAGTGTAACTCCTGACTTTATGATATGAAATACAGAAGTACAGTCTGTGTAAAGGGATGAACTTGACTAAAAGTTTAATCCTCAGTGGGATAATGATGTTTAAGCAAAAGTTTAATACACACCAAACCGCAGAACTGGTGTTCTCATGGATTACCTAAAAGCAGTAATCCAATGAAGCGGCTCTGCAAATATTGAACTAGTCTGGATCTTGTCTGGAAGTTATTATACGGTTGGCTTGATTTCCCAGAAGGCTTTTCATCTTTATTGATTTAGTTTTATTGGCGTTTCATGAAGATTATCTATATTGATGACCTTAATCTATTTGGCGTCTTCAATTTAAACATGTTCGTTCGAGTAAATTAGTTCTCATTGTACTTTTCAGATCAACAACCTGGCATGATCCAGGTAAATCAGTACAGAATGTCAAACAGCTGGTTTTGTGTCCATAAATAAAACTTTATCAACTTATTTTTTTACTAATTTTTCGATAATCTGTTTACAGTTATTAGTTAAATCCAAATTATATACTTAAATACTTCTAAAGCTTGTATACTTCTAATTATATACTTCTAAAGCTTGATTTGTTCAATCAACAGACGACGGCTCAAATTCTGGTGACGATGATGACGACGATGAAGAGGAACGTAGTTCAAAGACCAAGCGCTACAAGTAAGTTGGGTCGAGCAATGTAAAATATGACAAGAGATCTATCCTGAGTTTGCTTTAATTGACGAGGAGGATCTCGTGTCAGATGTGTTGTACGTCACTCACCTTAATAATCGCAGCTCAGCAGGAAGTCTTTGATTTTTGCTGGACAACATCTGCACTCACAGCTTGATGCGAATTTCTCAATCTGTCTCTCTTGGTGATGATTTAAATTGAACAGTTGGGTGTTTGAAGTGTGCCCAAATGTCTACGTAGAGACAAGAACACAACCTTACACTTTACATTTCAAGAAGAATTCTGAGAGATTTTGTTTATGCTGAGTATTTAATTTACGACAGCCGTTTGAATTTGTTTTTGGAGAGGTTCCCTGTGATTTGTAAAAAATGACATGATCAATATGTAATGACAACATATGTTTTTCCGTTACTTAAACTCTTCAAAATAATTTAACCAATTTCAAAACCAAAGTCATACAAGATTCATCTAGGCAAGATTTTAAAAAAATGAGTTGAAATGACTTGTACAGCCAATTTGACTACTTAAAAATTTAAGGCAGCAACTCAACATAAGTTTTTAAGCTGAATTACATTTTTTTTTTTTTTTTTTTTTTTTTTTTTGTACAGTATATTGGTTGACTGATATGGATTTTTTAATGTCTAATGAAAAAAGTTACATTTAGTTACACATAGCCACAATCTATGTTTGTCTAAACAAAACGTCAAACATTTAATCGTAAGCGTTTCAGATCAAAAGATGTCCAAACTTTGCAGTGTATGATAAAATTTTATGATAGCAAAAGAGGCAGAAATGCTGAATTGACATGAATATTTAATGTACACAATATTTACTCCAAAATATTAGAGGATATTTGAGTGAGTTATCCATTGACAAGTCTGTCGTAAACATTTTTTCTTTTAATCAGCCATTTTATATCATATCATAATAGTTTGGGCAGAATCAATGCAGTCTATTGGACATTATCTCCTTAGATATTAACAGCATTAAAGCTGTTTTATTTTGTCTCCAACTTTTTAAAGACTGGACCATCCTGTTGAATGTGATGAAGGAAAAAATGGATCATTACCACTGGAGCTGCGGATCAGCCATTTCAGAGACATGCTTCTGGAAAGAGGGGTGAGAAATTCAGTAATTCTGGGACAATAATGAAACTTCAGCCTTGAAGGAATAAAGTAGATAAAGGTTAATCCAATAGTTCACCCAAAAGTGAAAATTCAGTGGGCCATGAAAATCTTACAGATGGAGCAGTTTGTAATGAAGTGGGTAATTGACATGCGTTTGTTCTGTGTGAGCATCATTCATCCTGCGTATCTTGAACAGGTGTCTGCATTCTCCACCTGGGAGAAAGAGCTGCACAAAATTGTATTTGATCCACGGTACCTGTTGCTGAGTCCAGAGGAACGTAAACAGGTATGACACAAAGATTTCACATCAGCCTCAATCAGCCTCATACATTAATAAAACTTCAAACTTCATTACCTCTACACTTCCACAGGCGTACAGTACCATCATAGTGGTTTTAAAGTACTAATAGTTGGTGGTAATGCCTAAGGTTTTGCATCAACTGTTTAAACTCTATTACATTATTGAGAATTATGAAAATTTTACAACGGGACGTTTAATTATTAGAAAACAATGCACAACAAGGTGGAAATGCGTACACGACATGAAGTGGATGTGCATTATTTTCTAATAATTCAACCACCCGGACTCAGTTATTCCGCTTATACTACGGTTACCTCAATACATTGTTCAAATGCTGTATTTTAAGACATTTTTTCAGGTTTTTGTCCCTAAAAACCTCCTGTGTGTAGGACTAATTTCTTACACGTCTCATCCCAAGCCTCCGTTGCTAATTCCAAAACGTAATTTTAGAGATAGCAGACTAATGTAGTTTTTAAGCATATGTGAATTACTTGAGTGTGTAATTAATATTAATTTGTCTATGCATCACTCAACAGTGTTCGGCAGCAGGGTTTATACTAATAGAGAAACTGTAAGTTTATCTGCTTCAAAAACAGTGCCGTTATCACTTCGCTAGTGAGAAATGTCATGTAGCTTTTAAGTTGCTAAATTATTTTACTGATAAAATTGTCAAAGCAGTGCTGACAACACGGTTTTTGTCTGAGTGTGTGTCCGTACTGTATGTGTGTGTGTGTTTGAGCGGGAGAAAAAAGTTTGTGCTTTCTGTATGTAATAAAATGTAATTTTGTGGCAAAAAAAAACATGGAAATAATTTGACATTTTTGTCCTAATGTACTGTATTTATATCGTTATGTTGTTGTGGGTTTTGGTTCTTTTGCTATTGTAGGCTGTAAGGACCTCTGAAACAACTGAAATCATTTGGCGAAGTGATATGAAGTCTGGAAATACTTTAGCTGTGCATTTCCCAGAAAATAACTGCACACCTTAGAATGTTCGTCAACCAATCAGATTCATGCATTCAACATCCCTGTAGTATAAATAAACATTAAATTTATCTTAACATTTTTAAATATTTACTATATATTTTTTATACTTTTTTGTTGCCCACAGATTTATGATCAGTTTGTCAAAGCAAGAATGAAAGAGGAGCACAGAGAGAAAAAATGCAAACTCCAGCAAGCAAAAGAAGAATACAGAAAACTGCTGGACGAGTCAAAAATCACAACCAGGTGAGCTTACACAGTATATGAGATGAAATAAGTGTGACTGCTTTTGCTGATGCATTAATAAAAACCATCTCTAGAGCGGATTATTCATTCAGCAAAGGTGTTAATAACTGATGGTCTTTGCACTTTGAGTCCTCTTTTCTTTTTTTTTTTTTGAGTTTGTGTATTTGATTATAACCTTGTTTCTTGTTAAAGGTCTCTGACAGAAGTGAATTCAAACACGCCACAGGGATTAGCTCTCGGCTTGAAGTTTGCCTCTTTGCAGGTTGAAAAGAGAATGGCTTTCTCTTTTACTCTATTCTTTGCCTGATTCATTTATAGTGAAAGGAATGGAAGAGACATGAATCGAAGCACTAATATTAACACATTCACAGTTCCTGTCCTTGAAGCAAAACAATGTGTTTTTAAGAAGAGATCATCTTACATAATTAAAGGTTTAGTTCATCCAAAAATGAAATTTCTGTCATTAATTACTCACCCTCATGTCGTTCTACACCCGTAAGACCTTCGTTCATCTTCGGAACACAAATTAAGATCATTTTGATGAAATCCGAGAGGTATATGACTCGTCTATAGCCAGCAATTTAATTACTTTTGTTTTGTTTTTGCACACATAAAATATTCTCGTCGCTTCATAAAATTAAGGTTGAACCACTGCAGTCACGTGGACTGTTTTAACAATGTCTTTAATACCTTTCTGGACCTTGAAAGTGGTGGTTAATTTGCTGTCTATGGACGAGTCAGGCGAGTTCATCAAAAATATATTAATTTGTGTTCCAAAGATGATGGTAATTAATGACAGCATTTTTATTTTTGTCTGAACTAACCCTTTAACCCTCTGGGGTCTGAGGCTGGTCTGGGGTCCTGTAGTAGTTTTGACATGCCCTGACATTTTTGCTTTTTTCAGTTGTTTATAAATATATTAATGACAAAAGTCTCATTACACTGTATTCAGCAAAAACTATGCTAAAATAATATGTGAGCAACAAGTATGTACATGTTTGTATTTTTGAGAGAATTAAGTATATGCATGGTTTTTGAAATAAGTCACTGAAATAAGGCCTCAAAACACATACTAAATATTTTTTTTCACAAGACTTCTGGGAACTGTATATTTTAGTTTAGAGTTTTTGTTTCACGATGATGTAAAAATCATCCTGCTTACTCAGTCATATAAAACAATGTAAATTTCTAAGACACTTTTTGTTTAGGAAGGCCATATGTGAGGAGGCGTGAATCTTCATGAATAATGCTGTGATTCACACCTGAGGAGATTAAGACCCTGCCCCTAATGAGCCACATAATGAGCCATTCAGTGAGGAATGTGACTGAGTGAGCTAAGAAAAAATGCAATGACAAAAGACATATATCATTTTTTGTTTGTAGTTTATTTAGAATATAGTTAACTATATAAATGAGAGAGAAAGACACATGTTGAGTACACAGTTATACCTGGAAATAAGTCATGTTCAAAGATATATGTGAACATCACATACCTGGCATTTGGTGTTTCTGCACTGGAGGAAAAATAGAAAAAAAATTAGATCTATGTATATGTTTGCATTAAACATTTCCTCAGCATGCTTTCATTGTAAGTTCTCACACAGTTCTCAGTGATATCTAACCAACAACCCAGAACACCCTAGCATAGGGTGCAACTGCAACTGCATAGTTGTGTGCTTAGAAAACAATAGCAGTACTATAGCAATTATCTAGTTATTATCCAGAACACACTGGCAACTGCATAGCTACAGTATGTGCTTAGAAAACCCTTGCAAAATCATAGAAACACGCTAGCAATCGCCTAGAAATGCTCTAGTAAGCACTCAGAACACACTGACAACCACTAGATCTCTAGCACAAATTATTTAATTAAAGATTTCAGAAGATAGCAAATGCATCAAAATGAGTGGTTTCCTTGTGAAATTGTGCAGGTTCATGTGTTTTCAGCTCTTCTACAGACTTGAGACTGTACAATCTCCTCTATGAAAAGGCTTTCAAAGTCTAGAAATGAAAACCACAGCAATCAGACCGCTTACAGCTGAACAATTGTAGACCATCACACTGATGACATTAAACATCTGACGACTGTCAAGGATCTCATTTTGATGTTCTTTTTTGTAGGTCAACGTTTAAAGAGTTCTCGGACAAGTACGGAAAAGACCCTCGATTCAAACAGGTTCTGAAAAGGAAAGACCAGGAACTGTTTTTTACGCAGTTCATCAGCGCATTGAAGAAGCGGGACAAGGAGAACAGAATGCGTCTGAGGAAGATGAGATGAGTGTTTGCGGACAGGGACGTGAAGTCTCCAAACTACTGTGAACTGATTTCCTGTGACTGTTTATCGCAGCGTATACAGTGTGGTACCATCTGCCCATATGTCTGACCAAATGCCAAGGGCAGTGTCGCTGTTTGCTTCTCAATACTGACTTTCAAACAAAGGAACAGAACCAGCTGGGTCTGGGCAGCGGTTTGGTAATTAACTGTGTGTGTTTCATATTGAAGCTCTTAATCTCCGGTTTGAGTATAACAAGGTTCCGAAATGACAAAACGTTTGACTTGATAAAAGCATCTAAAGCCATTGACCTGTGCACACAGGTGGAAAATGATTTTTATAATAATTGTAAATAGATGTTGATTTGCCGTGTTGAAAGTGACTGTAGAAGTGAAATCATTTTGTCAGAGTAAGGGAATGTTTACACGACACCGTTTTTAACTAAAAACGGAAAACTATTTATGCGTTTTGGCAGTTTATTTACACTTGAAAACGAGTTTCAAAGTGTACATTTTTGAAAACGATACCATTATTGTCTCAAATTTGTGAAAACGGTGACATCATGCGCATGTGTATTACATGTTCAGTCTATAGGCGCATAGTGTTTCTTTGCAAAGTGACATCGCCAACTACTGGCCTGGCATGAATAATACAGCATTTTTAGTCATTTTCAAAGATCTGTGTGAACATCATTGTTGTCGCGTGTACATGAAAACACATACACCGTTTTTAGTATATTGTTGTCGTGTAAACGTACCCTAAGACAGATTCTCCACAGCATCTGTGAGAATCAGTAAGTGGTGTTGTGTGTCGATAGAATTTTTCAAATGTTGTCTAACGGTTTGTTGTAATTAAATTTGTCATGATATCGTAAAATGAAAGTGATGCTTTTTACAGGAATTTCATGTACAGCTCTGCGAAGCGGTGTAAATCTCAATTAAGAGCAAGAAGATTCTGTTTACAGAGAAATTTAATTGAAAGGACTGTTTAGATGTTTTGGCTGCATTCAATTCATGTAGCTATTTGCAAGTATGATTAAATAAATTATTTTATTTTATTTATTCTGGTTGAAATGCAATTTTACATTTTCTGTCAGCTTATATACACACTAAAAATCATATTCAGGGCTCAACAATATATTTTTTTTTCTGTTGACAATGTCAGTGGGACCAGCTATTTCACTGCATTTACTTTGTGTCAAAAACAAACAAACATTGTTTTACTTGCAAAATATGTTATATAAGATTATAATGTATTAAAACGTTAATATATATGCCATTAATTCCAACATTTAATGGAAAGTAAAATGCAAAATACTACAGATTTGGATATAATTTTCAACACATTTGAAAAACCCACCATTGCAAAGTCATTCTCACGATTTCAATAAATAATTTATTTTAGCCAGCTTGCGTTACCTTGGTGACATTGAAATCAGCAGAATGAACAACAATGTTCAAAACTTCCTAGGAATTCAAATGTTTGTTTTCAAGACATTAATACATAATCTGTGGATGCAAGAAATGGCGACAAAAAAAGGGAAAGCAATCTTTACAAAACTTTCCAGTGCCATCCTTATTGCTGAGACATGAGTATGTATGTTATTATGTTGACCATTTCATTATAAATGTTAATTTTTTTAATTTTTAGAGCTTTCAGTCTTCAAACATTTGATTTTACTGCTAATTGTTTTTGTTGATATTCAAATAAAAGACATTATTGTGGAAAGGTTAATAAAAATCAATTTCCAATGAAGCATTTCTGAATATAATAAACATGACCTCTAGCAAACTGTCACATACAATCTTCTTGGCCATAGAAAACAAGTTATTCATATTCAGTTTCCTCATTAATTTTGACATGCCAGATGAAATGTCAGCTGAACATGTCTGGTTTCATTTGTGTTCCTAGATGTTAGAATTCAATGTGACTAATTAAATGTTGATGCAAAAATTTTCATTTGTTACTGTTGTCAACATTAACACTACAAGACACATACAAACAATTAACATTTCTTATGCACAAACATAATTAAAGCTGGGTGAACATACGATTTTGGCCACGATTTGACATATTTTGTGAATCCTAAAACATTCCTCTGATCCTAGGCCAAAGTCTTTGATCGCTAGTTTGACATGTTCACTGATAGCCAATTAATGACTATTGCGATCATATTTTACCTCAGATGAAATTCTGGCAGTGTCAGAAGTTTTGAGGCACAGTCCTGCTTTATGACTTCTACAACAACCACCAAATCAAGAACCAATAGAACCGCAGAAGGACTATTATAAATCCTACAATGTGCACCCAGCTTTTTGTATATAAACTTTGGGTGATGTTTCTCAAATTCATGTTCACGTTCTGTGGGCATCGCTGAAGCTCTTTGGTTTACTGTTGTGGCCTGTTTTCAGCTGAATTGCCTGAAAAGCTCAAATAACCAACAACAAAGACTGTATTCCATCACCAGCACCCTCATTATTTTAACACCAGAGACAATGAGACAAGAAAACCCTGAATATTTAATGAATGTGATACTATGGTTGGAAATAAACCTGATTTTTTTACCCATAGCCTAATGATTATTTGAAACCCTTTTCACTCAGTTATGCACTGATGCTGGAGAAGTATCTTTCAGATATACTCGGCCATTCATTATTCAGCCTGTCTTGAATAGATGGGGTCAGGGGAACCATGTTCTATAGTGAATTGACAAATGACGTCTGCAGCTGTCCAGATAATACAACAAAAATAGCCAGCATGGTACAAGTCATGTTTGAAAAACAGTGATCAGTTATAGTTATTTCAGATAAATATTTCTAGATATTTCACCCACAAATGAAATTTCTGTCAAACCTGTGTGACTTCAGAAGACTGAATTTGGAGTTGTATGGACAACTTTTATGGTACATGATGCAGCTTCACAGCCGTGGTCACTACAAAAAAGTGCTTTTTGGTGATTCTTCAGAAATTAAATTTTGGGATCAACTGTTAATATAGGCTCATTAATAACCTGGAAGAAAACCACAATAACTTACACTTTCGCTTGAATCACAGTTTGAAGGAAGAACTGACACGATTTTCAAGAACACTGACAGTGGAAATTGGAACAAATAGATTCAATTATCTTGTCCAGTTGTCTCATAGAGCCTGGACATTGACTTCCTATAATACAACAGCAAATACCACAATAACTATTAAAACACAACACTTAGTATAGCACTTCATCAGTAGGAGGACACCTTTTTCAATCCATGCAGAAATAACAATGAGTCACAGCTATTTTAACGCCTTTAACACAGTTGACTCTCTTAAAGGGTTAGTTCACCCGAAAATGAAAATAATGTCATTTATTACTCACCCTCATGTCGTTCTACACCCGTAAGACCTTCGTTCATCTTCAGAACACAAATTAAGATATTTTGATAAAATCTGATGGCTCAGTGAAGCCTGCATTGTCAGCAATGGTACTTCCTCTCTCAAGATCCATAAATAATTCATACATTAAAATTATAAAGCGACGAGAATACTTTTTTTGCGCCAAAAAAAACAAAATAACGATTTTTTAACAATATCTATTTCAAAACCCTGCTTCATGAACCTTGGAGCTTTACGAATAGAGTCAGTGATTCGGAGTGCCAAAGTCACATGATTTCAGCAGTTTGGCGGTTTGATATGCGATCCGAATCACTGATTCGATTCATAAAGCTCCGAAGCTTTAAGTTTATATATATATACTGGCAAGTTTATTTATATAGCACATTTCATACACAATGGTAATTTAAAGTGAGAAGGAATTAAAATAATCATAAAATAATCACAACATATACATAAATAAAAATATCATGCAGAAGAAATAAAAGTTCAGTTTGGGGCACCCTGAAATGGAAGAGTCAGAGCTTCAGTTATATCCAAATATTGCTTTGGTTACACACACACACACACACACACACACACACACACACACATAGACTATTTTATTAGAATTTTATATTTTACTAAAATATTTTTACATCATTTAATTTTATATGTCAATTAAATAAAACATTTTTATTGCAGTAATGAAATTTCAACTTCAACTACGAAGCACATAACCAGCTGAAATTTTCTTGAAAATGTCACATTCAAAACTAATAATGGCTTTTAAGGTCAGCTTCATTTTCTTTCTGCAAAATATTTTGTCCCATCAAAATATTACCAATCATCAACACGAAGTAAATCAGAAAATTATTTCCTCTCTCAAATTGTGTTAAACCAAAAAGTGTCTACCCCATGAGAAAATTCCCCTTGTATATTCTTCCACCATATAAACATATTTCTCTCTGACTTATCTCTTCTCACAGCACATACAGCAGTAGAGCCGTCCAGACATCGTGAATGATGGAGAATTTGGTAGCTGGCATTGAGGCCCAGCGCTCGTTTACTGGGTGACGGCGCTGGAGTGTGTTCAGGCCGTCAGTAGTGCTGCATTCCCTCTGTGCCTCACACAGGCTGATTGAACCAACTCACTGGTGAGGAAAAGTCAACAGCCCTTCTCCATCAGTGTCACCTCAATGAAACACAGCTATAAATAAGCACAGGGACAGCAGACAGTGCGCTGGCAAACTGTTTTATGGGGGAGTAAACTCCATTATGGCTCCACGGGACATCCATAGTCTCTGGCTTCATTCCAAGCGTGTGTCTACTCCTATCCATTATTGAAACCGCAGGTGACTGTGGTGCAGGATCAGGGAGGAAAGCTCGGGGTGAGGGGGAGAGATCACTAGAACCTTACCTGACTGGAAGGGCATGACTGTAGATGGTTGAGACATGCACAAGTTTTCCATGACTCCATGTTCCATGAAAAGACTAAGGTTACGTTTACACGACTAAAAACGGAAAAGTTTTTCCTCTGCGTTTTTTTGTGTACAGGCGACAACGTTGTCAAAATGATCCCCACTCACACGGATCTGCGAAAACAACTAAAAACACTGTATTATGCTGACAGGCCAGTAGTTGGCGATGTCACTTAAGAAACACTATGCGTCTATAGACTGAACATGTAATACGTATGCACATGATGTCACCGTTTTCACATATTCGTGTTTTTGTAGTTTACACTGAGATGATGAGGGTATCGTTTTCAAAAACTTGCACTTTGAAACCTGTTTTCAAAAGTTTGCATTTTAGGCCCCCAAAACACCACTGTCGTGTAAAGTTTTCCGTTTTTAGTTGAAAACAATGTCGTGTAAACGTTCCCTCAAATTTAAATCATTGTTCGATCCAGTGTGCTGTTAACTTAAAGTGCCCTATTATGCTATATATATATATATATATATATATATATATATATCTACACTACCAGTCAAAAGTTTGGAATCTGTAAGATTTTTAATGTTTTTAAAAGAAGTTTCGTCTGCTCACCAAGGCTGCATTTATTTAATTAAAAATACAGTAAAAACAGTAATATTGTGAAATATTATTACAATTTAAAATAACTGTTTTCTGTTTGAATATATTTTATAAAGTAATTTATTCCTGTGATCAAAGCTGAATTTTCAGCATCATTACTCCAGTCTTTAGTGTCACATGATCCTTCAGAAATCATTCTAATATGCTGATCTGCTGCTCAAGAAACATTTATGATTATTATCAATGTTGAAAACAGTTGTGTACTTTTTTAGGATTCCTTGATTAGAAAGTTCAAAAGAACAGCATTTATCTGAAATACAAAGCTTTTGTAACATTATACACTACCGTTCAAAAGTTTGGGGTCAGTAAGAATTGTTATTTTTATTTTTTTGAAAAGAAATTAAAGAAATTAATACTTTTATTCAGCAAGGATGCATTAAATCAATCAAAAGTGACAGTAAAGACATTTATAATGTTACAAAAGATTATATTTCAAATAAATGCTGTTCTTTTGAACTTTCTATTTATCAAAGAATCCTGAAAAAAAAATATTGTACACAAATATTTTGTACAATTGTACACAATAAATGTTTCTTGAGCAGCAGATCAGCATATCAGAATGATTTCTGAAGGATCATGTGACACTGAAGACTGGAGTAATGATGCTGAAAATTCAGCTTTGATCACAGGAATAAATTACTTTATAAAATATATTCAAACAGAAAACAGTTATTTTAAATTGTTATAATATTTCACAATATTACTTTTTTTTACTGTATTTTTAATTAAATAAATGCAGCCTTTGTGAGCAGACAAAACTTTTAAAAACAATAAAAATCTTACCGATTCCAAACTTTTGACTGGTAATGTGTGTGTGTATATATATATATATATATATATATATATATATATATATATATATATATATATATATATATATATATATATATATATATATATTAGTGGAGCTACACAGAAATTAAACGGAAGCTGATTCTGCCACTTTATTTAGCATAATATTTTATTTAGACTTAATATTGAGTAACAAACTGATGATCTAATGTTAATAAGGACATCATGCAAAACATAATTTCCCATGCTCTTTTGAATTAAAAGCGTTTGATTTACTGCAGATGACTTTTATACATTTAAAACGCCAATGATGGAAAATCAGATTTTTCTGAATGCGTCATTTTTTATGTCACAATCATAAGCACTTTAACATTTACAGATCAATTCAGTATTCGCTGCAAAAGCAAACTCCAAAGAGGCTAGCCAGTTATAACAGAGCTCATTTGTATAATAAAGTCTTACAGGTATAATGGTCAGAAAAAGGGAGAAACATACTGCAATTTTCAAAAAGTGAATACTATTGCCCCTTGAAGTCACTTAATGTTCAACACAAATCATTAAACTCATATCACGAGGAATCAAAGCTCCCTTGATCTTTAGAGTTAAAAGATTTCATTGTACCATGAAGACATACTTTAACTTTCAAAACTCTAACCTTTATCCCCAGGGAAATAGACTGAAAGTAAGTTTGAAAAATGGCTCCCTCAATAAATATATTTCAACATATGAAGTCACGGTTCTAATGAAGAGGCTTCTTACAAAGAGGCCGACGTAGGATGGAACAGTAAAAAACTACTTTATATAACATTAAACGGCAAACCTACAGCTTGTAAATATCTAATTTCACATACAAAGATGGTATAGCAGAAGCAAAAATGGCAGAAAGAAGGTGGGAAATGGCCTTACAAATCTAAATAATGACAGTTTGTGGCACAAAATGTCTTAATAACTGTGAACTCTGTGGAAAAAATAATACATTAAAAAAATGAATTATATGATCCGTCCTTTCTATAATACAAAACACCATTTTCATTTGACACCGAGGTCAAACTAACACTAACTAAACAATCCTGCTATGCAGTTGTAACATCCAGCACATGCAGAGGTCTAACTCACACAGTTTAGAATAAATCAAACATGTGGCTCGGTGGAGGAAACATAGAGTCAGGAGGTAAAAATTAGATGTGGCATCATCTGTGACCGGTCTGGAGTGCTGACGCAAGTATATATCTCTTGATAATTGAGAAAAATGAGTGCTTTACAATCAAACCTGTCTCAAGAGGTACAGAAAAGGAAGAAAGGACAGGAAAAAAAAAAGGTTGAAATGAGACCATGCTGGCTTGAGCGAGCGCAGGTGCAGCACTGTTGTGGTAATGCATCACAATCAATATTGATCAAACTGCAGACATCAAAACTAACGAACAACAGGAATTCTGGAAATACAGACATTATTTTACAATTTGCCACTTATACATTACAATAGAAATGACACTAGCAGAACAAATATATTTTTCACCTGTTTTAAAGTAAATCCTATAAACAAAACAGAACACTTCCTCTTCAAAAAGCCGATTTGAGATATTAAAGTCCATTGCACATGTGAAACTTGATAATTAGTGAGCACTAATAATAGGGAAGAGCGGTGATGAAATGTTTTTAGAGCAATAATAATGTTGCTTTCAGCAAGGAGCACTAAAAATAAACATCTTGCCATCAAAAGATTGTTGTTGGATAAAATTATGAAAATAAGAATGAGATTTAAAAAAGAAAAAAAGAACAAAATGAAACCAAAATCTAAAACTAACCCAGCTTTTGTTCCACACAAGCTACGTCTCCATCCAAAGTTGAGAATTTATGGAATAAAATTTGGAATATCACATACTGTAAAACATTTGCGAATAAAACACTGTTTCTGTTCAAGAACAAAATCACCACTTCCTAGGAAATTGGTGCGAAATATCTAAAAATAAAAATGGAAGTTGCTGCAATCAGGGAGGTGCAAATGACAAAACGCAATAAACGCAGTAATGTTATCTTGCTTTCAGATACCTGGTGTTCTGGAAGGGAATTATACTCAACCATTCTGATGACAGACTTTGGCTCAGGCATTTCAGAATGACCAAACCAACATTTGAGATGCTGTGCGATGAAACTGTCCAGTGGTTAGTCCAGTTATCCAATCACATCCACTGTTCACACCAAGAATTGGTAAGATTTTTAATGTTTTTAAAACAAGTTTCGTCAAAAACAGTTGTGAAAACTTCTTTTAAAAACATTAAAAATCTTGCCGATTCCAAACTTTTGACCGGTAGTGTAATAGCACTGTCCACACCACAGCTACAATGATAAAAATATAGAGAAACGATATTGTTGGGATCATTTCAGAACGAATTTTTTTCCAGCTGTTGAAAGATAAAACAATGACAGCCAATCAGAATCCATTCTAATTTAAGGGCTCGCGCATTTAAAATGGCAGATGACATTGCGGAGAAGAAATCGCCAAAGTCCAAAGCCACCACTTTTTGACAAGTCAAACCCCCTTTTCAAGGATACTTTAAAGAAAATGGATACATGGAAAACATACGGTCATACCCTTGGAATAAATGGTGAGAAGTATTTATTTGTTAAGTCTGACGTCACGTGGCAGCACTTCCGGGTCCAAACAAAAAGAAAAGAAAACAACAAACGGTGCTAATATACACACACACGATGTGGTGTAATACTACCAAAAAATTATAATCATAACCTTTATCTCCATACCAAAATCACAGATGGCCAGACAGTGATTCATCTTTTATAAATCGTTAAAATATTAATGTCTGTGACGCTGTGAGCACGGAGAATGTTGTGTAGACTCTATTTTAAATGTTTAACTTTTTAAAATGTTAAATGTTTAATATCATTAAATAGCGCTCATAAACGGCTGTCGAGATGGCATTCTCAAGTGAAACGACTCGAGGCTTGGAATCAGGAACGGCGTTCCTTACGTCACAACTTAACAAGCGGATTAAGGATGAGATCATTATGCCAGGTTAGCAAACAGTGTAACATAAAAATTACCTCAGGTATCCATTGTCAGTTGCAGTGAAAAAGACTTGACGTTGTTTTTATTCCACTATATTGAGTTTGTCAGCTAAATTCACTGTTAGATTAGATCGATTACACTAGCTATTCACTCGAAACATAGCATGCCGAGGACATCTGCTGGTTAAAGCTGTGTAAATGCAACAAGAACAGCAAAAACGTTGTAGACACTTTAAAACCGCAGCGTGAGCTTAGAATAAACTGACCGTTATCGTTTGGAGGTGTGTACGCAAAAATAGTTATCGTTATAGTTATCTTTATAGTTATTGTTCTTGGTGTGAACGGGCCTTTAACCTAACAATGTAGTTGCAAAGTTACTTATAGTTAGTAGAATGTCTAAAGTGGACCATCGAAATAAAGTGTAGACCAAAATTCGCATAAAAATAGGTGGCTGGAAACAGCTAATGAAAACTTGAATATCAATGCATTAATTATCAAAAAATTCACACATTCAGAAAAATTTAGTACTGTAAAAGTTAATACTGTATACATATGGCAACCTGAAAACCATTACCCATGTAATATTCATGTGAGTGCAGTATCACTCACTTGCTGTAGGAGAATCATCCCGGTTTGGCCAGCAGATGTGTTTAGGTTGTAGACCGCCTGGTACCGCTCCATCCACTAACAAACTATTTGCTGTTGTTTCCGACAACCACAGTCACGTCCACACAACATAAGGTGCTAGCTGATGTGCTCTTGCTGCCAAGGGGGTTTCTATTTCAACACATTTTGTGCTGTTGCACGATAATACTTTATTTTTTTCTTGCATCTTGTATTGCATGTGTAGAACTGAATTCATCCATACTTGAGTGGCATTTCCACCCCCTTTTTTAGTTTAATAATTCATAGTTTTCAACTCTGAACCACATCAGCCACCATAAGATTATCTGTAAAGTTATCACACACATTAGCTACACAAAATATGAGCTATTTTCCAAAAATGTACACAAAATAATACTGTCCTGAATGACTCAAACAAATAAAAATGATTATAATACATAAAAAGAGAACAAATGGTGCAATAATAAATCCATAAACAATAAAGCAACAGTGAAATGAACTTGTGTATCATACACTAACAAAAACTGTGTGTACTCAAATAACTGTATAGCTTAAAGTCAACATGAAATCAAAATGGAGTCTGTTTGCTTTCTTAATGCATGTTCCTAATCTAACTGTGAATTTTCCATGTTATTCTTAATAAAAGAAATTGTTATTTGAAACAACTTTCCTTTTTGGCCAGTTCGGCTAATGCCTTTTTACTTTTCAACCCTTCCCATTCCCACTCTTCTTGATCACTCTTCTAAATAAAAGCATGTGCTATACAATGCTAAATATTGTTTTCATTATTAAAAGGTAAAGAAAAAATGTGTTTGGGTGTTTCATGTTGACTTTAAAACCAGGGACATTTATAAAGAAAGTAAATGGGTCCATTTTGCAATGACCAGGTCCATCCATTGTCATATGCTGAGATTCCTCTTGGGACACTTTAACCGTTTAAGGGCTCTGTGTGGGTGGTGCATCAACCAAACCGATCTGAGAAACAGCAAAAAACAGCAAATATAAAGTTTTAGAGAGAGAGGAAAACTATATAGAGCTTTTATGTTTGTTTTCTTGCTGTTCCAGGAAGAAAGAAATTTATTCGGGCTACCAGACAGTATAAATTTCTCACAAGAATAGTACCGTCCCCTTGAAAGCCATAAAAAGTTTATTTATTTATTTATTTGATCAGATCTGGCCCTATGCAGTTGTATAAACAGATACAGTCACACAGATTTCCATAGTAGTTCGGTGACTGACCTGTGAGCCGGAACGAAGAGGAAACTGAGCTCTTGTTTTTATCTCTACTTCGCATCAGGGATTCTATCCCTCTATCCACACATTCATTCCTGCATACAAACCTGATCTTGCAAGAAAATCATCAAGTAAAATGAATCCAGCTTGCAGAGGTGTACACCTCTGTGTTAAAGTTCATGCAAGTTTACTCAAAGTTTAAATGTGTGGACAAGTGGCTTGGTACATGATCTTTCTTTCTATGTGCTGCGAATGTTCCAGCATGATAGAGAATAATCAAATAGGTCTTTTTGTCCTGGCAACCTGTGTTTAAGAGGGACATTATTGGCTGCAGGAAAGAAATGGTAAGAACAGTGTCATTTTTACCTCTTTAGTCAGTACTAACCTTTCAAAAACACCCTGATTACCGAGACAACTTGGCATTCGTTGTACTAGGTTTGTGCTTTTACAATTTTGTTGTTCATTTTAAAAGAATGATATAAAATAAAGTACATTGGTGAACATTTTCACCTAAAACCTTATTTTTTATTTCCAGGTTTAAATTCCAGATTGCTCTAGACTGATATGCTTTATTTTTATTATATATATATATATATATATATATATATATATATATATATATATATATGCGTTCTGACCCTCTGTACACAGTTTTTGCTGCTGATTAATATTTTTGTGGAAACCTTGATTCATTTTATTTCAGGTTTCTTTGATAAATAGAAAGTTCAAAAGAACACCATTCATTTGAAAAAGAATCTTTTCTAACATCATAAATGTTTTTACTGTCACTTTTGATCAATTTAATGCATCCTTGCTCAAAAGTATTCATTTATTTTATTTTCTTATTCCAAAATTTTGAGCGCCAGTGTAAATGTGTCTCTGTGTGCACTAAGATTAAAGGAGGTGTCTGTGATCGAATACTAATTTGGCTTTGACGACACTGAGGCTGCATCTGTGTTTTACATCACACCAGACTGACCACAAGCATCAGTAGGTGAAAAGGGGACAAGTCTTTACGTATCTCTATGTCTGCTTCATATAGCATGATTGACCTATGTTAGAATTTTCTGCTCAGTTGAACTGAACACAAGGACCTTCGGGTGGGCGTCAAGAGTCATGGGTCAGAGCCCAAATGTTTTTCAGTGTGACATTTGCAAAACAAAGCATCAAAAACAAAGCTGCATGCTCACCACTGGAAACACTCCAGGCCTAGTTTTCCCTCAGATGGTGTAGTTACAGCATCTACCAGCAGGGGCGAATGCTACCCTAGTTTCAGCCTCAGACGTCACACTTACAGACCGTTGGCTGAACGTCTGATGCATTTGACACACAAAACTGGAAACACTTCAGGAGTTTCAAAGTCGTCATTTGATTGGTTGAATTCTACAGGATTTTTTTACGGTCCTCCTGGAAACAAAGCCATCATGGAGCGAAACCCCCTCATGGAACAAAAAAAAATCTGTGACAATGAGCATTTATCAGGATCACCTAAACGCTGGAATTTTCACAGAAACGTGAAAATGGTCTCATTTGAAAGAAAATATTCTAAAAGATGATATAGAGTTTGTAGCTGTATGTGGCTGATTGAAGCAGTCATCGGAATTGGAATGTAATGCTTGTAGGCTAACACCAAACGTAATCATAATTTATTTTCTCCTTGTCACTAAAAGATGTCTGAAATAAACATTTTAAAACTTAACATTGGTGTATGGCTTGAATTACAATGAATGTGATGTTTGTTGTTGGAAGTTTTAGTTAGCGAACAGCGCAGGCTATTTTCCCTTATCAAAAGTGCAGGGGTCTATTGCTGTCTTTTCAAAACTGCTGGGGTCATGACCCCCTGTCCCCCGTGTCAAAGGTGTACTTTACATTTTCACACTCCAAACATGAAGCTGAACAAAGCAAACTGAGGAAAGCTGCAATGGAGTCGAGACCTTCTGCCATTAGTCTGAAGGTCTGGCTATGCGAGACCAAAGCTACTCAGACGTGTTGCCTTTAACAAATGACATCATAATCTAGGAAGTGATATCACTTTGTAGGGAAAACAACAGCATAAACATTAGTAAGTTAGCAATGAATTGATGAGATTATTGATGTTTTAATTTCACACTCATCCTGTTTGATAGAACTTTTACATTACAAAAATCAGCATGATAATAATTTTTAAATCAAAATTGCATTTCTGAACAGACCTCTCTCTTTTTGTCTTTGCCTACTCATAATTCCCCTTCTTTTTCTCTCTACTCCAGTCCATAACGCTCTCTCTCCAGGGCTTTATATGTTGTCAGGCAATCGAGCGTTTATTTGGGCTACTCAATCTGCAGGTAAGACTTTTCATTGCATGTCTGTAGCCTTTGTTTTATTCATCTGGGCACATTTCACAGAGAACAGCTGGTTAAAAATTCATCCTGTCTCATGCACCTTGATTCCTAGTGTAGGAATGTGAATGTCAGAATGAAAGAAAGTGACAATAAAGCCATGATGTTCCCCACTGAGAGTTGTGTGCTTCCGAGGCTTCGACTGATAAAGCTCAATCATTCGTGCAATCCGTGGACTAAAATACAGCAGGCTCTCCAAAACAACAACATCACTTATTCAACGGCTTCCATCGCTGGGTTAGATATCAAAATTCTGACAACGCAGAAGATCACTTTTCAAAGCGAGCAGCTTCTGTGTTAGATCAGCCTAGCTGTCATTTTAGCTGCTGCTTTTGGGTCTGCGTGAGCCCGTTGACACCGCTTGTGTTTGGTTTGTTACCCGCATGCCTTTTCAGACAGAGCGGAAAATAAATTTGACCTACACAGACGAATGGACAAACAGTTATTGTGCACCAGCAAAGAGAGACGAATAAAGCAAGCATAGATGACAAATTCTGTAAATCAGAGAATGATGGCCAATCATTTTCTCAAAGCTCTTCTCAATGGAATGGCAATGGAGCTTTTGGTGTGCCGTTATGGTCAATTAGTTGTTTTCTATTTGGAAAAGGCATTAACACTTTTCACTGTCACAACAGAAGCTATGAGACAAGAAGTAAACGATATCTAGAACTCTATATGAAAGTTTACTGCAGTGAAGAGTTTTGATTCTCTTCCTGAAGAGGATGGTGTGCTACTAATCGTTTGATACAGTGCAGGTTGGGAGTGTGTAGAGAGAAAAACCTTACGAGGTGATTTATCTGTATGGATCGGCTGTCAGAGAGATAAATCGAGGGAGGCATTTGGTGGAAACATCACATATAGTGCATTGTATGTAGCAGGTTTAGCTCTGGCGTCTTGAAATATTACACCGTAACTTTTACAACCAATGCATCGGCCTTCGTTTCTGTAAACTGTGAGAGATCCAAGTGAAAATAGTATATAAATAATAATAAAGATTCATCCATTTTTTTTAAAATTATTATTTATAATAATCAGATCATTCTTAACACCATTTATTCATTTGTTTTAAAAAAAAGGCAATTATGTACTCTACGTCATATTGTTCCAAACCTTATTTATTTTGTATTACCAAATCATTTTATCCATAAACTAGGGGAATCATTTCTGTAAAAATAAATAAATTATGTGATTCCGGAGTGTACTCTAATCTAACAGGAAATAAACTGTTTTCGTTTCAGAATGAATGATGAGAGACATCGAGCGCTGTTGACTTTTTAAAGTGCTGGACATGAATGATTTGGTAGTCAAACTTCTGACCAGGGCAAATGAACCAGCCGCTATATAGCAAAGTCAAATACAGCAGGCTGTCATAATGATGGATATCTGCTCTTATAAACAGGAATGATGAAGCACAGAACAATCTGTTTATGCTGTTTTCATTAGCAAGTTCAATGGCAGCGAAATTTATTATACCTTGTCCACATCTTCACCTGTGTAAGGCATCTCAGAGGGAGGAAACCTTTTCTTGAAATTAGTTAATGCACTTTCTAAGATAGTATAAAGTCGTACAATATACATTTCTACTATATCTTTTCATGAATAAATGTAATCACAGTTGTAGCACCCAATTCACATTTTCCATCTTAAACAGCTTTCAAGATTACTATGCAAGAAAATAGTAGCCTATGCCAAATGTGTGCAGATGGCATAGTTTATCCAGTGAGTCGCGGTGTGCATCCATGCTTGTTTTTACAGCTATGCAAAAGTCATACAGGTTAAATGAATGTGAGTAAATGATGACAGAGTTTTAATTTTTTGGGTTAACTACCCCTTTAAAGGGGTACTTCAACACTGGCAAAATGGGCTTTCAATAAACATGGCTGCCTATACAGTAAAAAGGCAAAACTCTGTTTGAAACCTGAATAGAGAAAATAGACAAAAAAAAGCTGTTGTCTTCCCTTTTGCCAAATAGGTAAGAAAACTTCAACACCCACAATGCACTGGGCATGTTGCCATCCAAGGCCACTCCCACCAGTCTGTGATATGCTAACTACCACCTTGTTTTAGTAGCAAATAATTTTTAGTAAACTTTGAGTCATAATGGTATCAACTTGTATTGTTCCTGGGTGCAAGAATTCAAAGAGTAAACATTTAACAGGAGTGAGTTACTTTCGGTTTGATCCAGCGCATTGTAGGCAGTGACTAAAGGCTGCAAAGAATCGAAAATATGGTTGTGACGGGAACAGGTAAGAAAGCTGTTGCCATAGTGTGCCATTTTTACCATAACGCTGTTTAAAGAGTAGACAAAGTATGATACAATTTTCATTGATAAACCTACCCTCACAATAACTGTTCTGTTGATCGGACTGTCCGTGAGCACGGATAGAAATATGTGGAAGTATAATCTGTAGTTTTCACGAAAACCCTGGAGCTATCAAAAGTCTTTTGCTGACAAATAAATGTGAATTTCTCGGTCCAGGTAACAATACAAAGCAGGTTAAAAATTGACGAAGTTACACTTTAAAGGTAGGGCAAGCAATCTCGGAGAGGCTAGCAATAGCAAGCTACCTTTGAAAGCATAAGATCCCATCCTCCCTTCAGAGTGCCTTCGAAAACTTAAACGAAGGATGCATCTTGGAATGCATCGAGGCACATCCAAATCCAATGTTAGCTTCACTTCCTGTCTCCTGAGATACCTCCATCTGATCGATTTTTTTAAGGCAGCATAGATGTATCCTTCTCTGCTTTTGAGATCCCGCAATCCAGTGCATTCCATTCCTTTGCAGTTGAGGTAAAAAAAAAAAAAATTAAAAATGGCATCTGAAAGTTGTGTTTGGTGGTCAGTTTGTGTGTAAATGTAACTATGTTTTCCAATTCTGATATCATTTCTAGCGAGAATTTACTATTGTAGTAATTAAATATTCGCTTAGTTATCACCAAAGCTTGTTCTATTTTGCTGTAGATCATTAAATCGTTACGCTGCCACAGAAGTCAGTATGAAATCAGTTTTGTGAGGTGCCTTTGTGCTCAAACACTGCCTACAAAGTCATTGCCTGAAAAATGCCTACCCTACCTTTAAGTGTCTCTCTTTGACCGTATTCACCCTGTGTGAACTGGGATGCAGTCCAAGACTGAGACACAGTGGTCTAGTAGGTTTGTGGATCTATTGTATTGGCTGACAGGTCACTTAGTAAATCTTTTGCCCTTCAGGAACATTTAAAGAGACAGATGTCTTTGCCCCCAGAATATCCTCAAATTGATTATTAGTAAAGCGATTAGATAACTGAAATGCCATCCTGTGTTGGTTTTAATTACATTGCTATGAATTCTAATCAAATTACAGTAATATGGAAGCAAAAAGCTTTAATAGAGTATGAGACATTATGAAATAATCAAAGATGAAATGAAGCAAGCTTGAGTCTCTCTCTTGTAGCCTCTATTTTGTTCTCGCAGCTCTTTAGGGACACTTTTGAATGCCAAGTACATGCTGAAACAGGCAGAACTATGAGGCTCAGTCTCCTTCTGCTACTTCTCACAGCATGTAATTTCACTAAAGACATGCTGGCAGTTTCCTGGGAACACAAACCTACCTTAATAATAATAATACACTCAATCAAATATGTACTATATGCCTATTGTTTTGCCTCTCAGGAGCTGAGACATATTGGAGAGTCAGTGCTGCTTTAGTTAAGTCTATCTGTATTGCTCTTGTGTTATTCATGTAATTTACTTCTTAGAAATGATTTTTTATACCTTGTCTTTCAGTTTAGGTATTAACCTTTAGCGTTCAAATGATCTTAAATCTTTATATGTCATTATAAGTAGATTTTATGGAAGGTACTCTAAGGAGAGACGTTGAACAACAAAGAACAAAGATTTTGTCCATAAATAAGTATAAAATTGTTCATTTTTATAATGCCTTAATAATGTTTAAAAGTCTAAACAGTTTTGTGACCAATTATTGGGGTTGGTAGGATTTTTTATGTTTTTTAAAATTGTGGTCTCTTATGCTCACCAGTGCTGATTTTTATTTATTTTTTTTTTTTTTATCAGAAATATAGTAATATGTGAAATATTATTAGAAATCAAAATAATTGTTTTCTATTTTTATATATTTTGAAATGTAATTTATTCCTGTGATCAAAGCTGAATTTTCAGCATCATTACTTATGATATTACTTATGCAGGTTACTTATGATATTAAACAAGGTCCCAGCTTTCAAATTGTGTAATTTTTTAAGAAATCCAAACAATAAAAACCGTTTTGTTGCTCTTTAATGTGTCGTGACAGATCGCTGTAGCGCCTCAGCTCAAGCGGCTCGTGAACCGATCATCTCTTCCTACCAGTTAATTTATAGCATCAAATAAACATGAATGAGCATGAGAAGGAATGTTGTTTCAAACGCGGAAAGACGTCAATACACACCATTTTTCAAGTTTAAGTCCACCGAGGTTAATCTTGTAACTCCTGACTGCTTTGTCGGACAAAATGGCGGATTCGGCGTTATGATTGGTTAGATCGCTTGTCAATCAAACTCCCGGCAAAGGGTCAATTGCTGCTCAAGAAACATTTCTTTATGGAATCAAACTAAAATAACACTATAGACTATAGAATAACTCAAGACGCGTCACTCGTATTGTTTTGAATGGGAGAAAGTGCAATGTGCAATATGGCGGAATAAGTCCCGCCTTCTAAATAAGAGCCAATCGCCGATTGTTAAAGTTATCATGTCACTGCAGTGGCCGTTAGAAGCTCCGGTTCCTATAGAAACAGTCAGACGTGCGCCTACGAAATGAGACACAAGAGACAAGCACCTAGAGCTGCGCATGCACATTAGCTTGATCCAGCCTGAAAAATACATTTTTTTGTCATGATTTGAGCGTTTAGAAACAAAATTTATGAGACAGTTGTTGTCAGATTTCATTGGTCAAATATGAAATTTAACCGAAAGCTTGGCAAACATCTTTGGAGAATTTGATGTTTCCCCATTCAAAGAGATAGAAGCTGCACTTGCATGCCCAAGAGGCGTTTCAAAGATGGTCGCCGAGTGAAATGACTTGTCTTAAAGGGACTTTGATGGAATATTCATACTCATACTAATTTAAAGAGCAATAACCATTTTATTGTCTTAATGTTAGTTTTTCAGCTTATATTTATAATGACTGTGAGGGACAGGACAGAAAATTACATGCAGAAGTGGGTAGAATGGGGTTGCAAGACAGATTTGAACTTGTGCCACCAACCTGAGCTCTATGATTTAATATATTGTAGCACTCTAACCACTAGGCCACGCTTTTATGCACCTTCACTTTTATCTATTTGTAAAGTTTGTATGTGGTGCACTGTACCTTTCTCTTGCTATTCTTCCATTAATTGAAGTATCACGTCTGGTATTTTACAGTAGTATTAGCAGACCGAACGATTGTCAGACGTGAAGGGTGACTGTGCACTAGAGCTCTGTGTTGAGTAATCACATGAGCGGGAGCTGGCGAGACGAGATAAAACCACCAACAATGAGCACAGACGCTCGTCTCTCTCTCTCCATTCTCATCTTTCTTGCAGTTTGACAGCTAATCACGGCCTATCGGAGAGCATTTCCTAATGTGCGCTTCCCCTTTAGCCAACAGGGCTGTGCAGTTCCTTTCACAACACACAAATGTCAAATACTCTGATGGTGAAGTGTGTAAGTGCATGTTGGGTGTCAGTGTGTGTCAGTGTGTCTTTTCAAAGAATCCTGAAAAAAAGTATCACAGGTTATATAAAAAAAAAAATATTAAGCAGCACAACTGTTTCCAAAAATGACAATAAATCAGCATATTAGCATGATTTCTGAAGGATCATGTGACACTGAAGACTGAAGTCATGGCTAATGAAAATTCAGCTTTGCATCACAGAAATAAATTATATTTTAAAGCTGCAGTCTGTAAGTTTTGCCTCTTTGTCACCATCTCTGTTAGAAATCTGCAATTGCAGTTATTTGCAGAATTATCATCTTTATGTGGGTTGTGCATAAGAATTTTCACCGGACAATGACATCTGATCAAGTAAGTAACATGTCTGGCACTTTTGTTCTGACCAACTGAGAAAAAAAGCATTACAATAAATCATGCTGCCAGTGGTGATTATATCTAACAATCGCTTAGCTCGGATCACGTCAAACCGTGCAAATTATTATTAATGATGTACTCAAATTGTTAATGTTAACAACATTAGCATTGCGTGACTATGTGTATTTAGTGTGTATTAGCGTTACCTGTAGATTTCATTTTCTGTAGCAACTCTGCAGTCTTTTGCTTTTGACTACAGTGAATCTCCAGTTGTCACTGTCATTTGGACCTTTCTGGATTACAATCCACCATCAAAATGATAAATTTAATTATTCCAGCTGCAGTGAGAAAAGGCTATAAATGATCCGTCACCTGCAGCATCCTAACGTGATTTAGCCTACTAGCTGGGACTCCTTCTTCATGTAAACAGACGTGACAGAATGACACTAAGACGATCGGCTGCATGCTCGAATTTCCTGTGTAAACCCAGTCTTGTTAGAAAACATTATTACAAGCTTACCGTTGTGAATCTGGCTAAGGTAAGGAGATAGTTTTGAACATTGCTTGTTATGTACTTGCTCAAAATTGATTTGGGATCATTTTTAACCAAAAAAGTTAAGGACAGCAGCTTTAAAGTATATTAAAATTGAAAACCATTATTTTAAATTGTAATAATATTTCACAATATTACAGTTTTTTCTGTATCTTTTCTGTATTGATGTTTTATTTTTTCAAAAACATTAAAAATAGTAATGTGTCCAAACTTATGACCGGTACTATATATGCATTATATAATGACACATAACTGATATGCAGTGTCAAACTAGATGTGCAAACCATGTAATTTTGGAATGATTGCAGGGTTTTGTTTCTTCTGGTTAACATTGAGTCCCACTTTATATTAGGTGTCTTTAACTACTATGTACTTACATTTAAATTAATCATTTGATACAATGCACTTATTGTGTACATACATGTTTTTACATTGTACTTATATTTTAAAAATACCTGCATGTAATTAATTTCTGTAATTACATTTATAATTACACTGTTGACACTTACACCTTGACCCACCTTTAAACCTACCCATACCACCAAACCTGTCCCTAACCTTACCCGTATCCACCTCAATAGCAGCAAAAGTGTTTTGCAATACAGTATGAACACAATAAGTGTATTGTACTTATTTTTTGATGCAAGTACATAGTAGATAAGGCCACCTAATATAAAGTGGGACCCAACATTGTGATTAAAACAGTTGATAGTTCGATCATGTCTTATGAAAAAGCATGCTGAGATTGTCTAAACGCAGCATTAGCGCTGACCCAAATCATGCAGAAACAGTGCTGGACTGACACTGGCCTCACTTGAGCATCATCATGAGATGATTACTTTTAATGGCGGTTCTGCTGGTTTGATGAGAATTAAAGTTTGCTGTTTCGACTTTTGTCAGAGGACAGTTTATTCTCTTAGAATTTGAAAAGTAGAATCACTGGTGTATGAGTTGATGTTGACAACAAAATGACATCATTTAACAGTCGGAATTTGTCACCAAGCTGGCATTGAGAAGTCACTATAAAGTGCATACCTCTATAAATATTACATACTGAAAGTGAAAAAAAAAAGAAAAAAAAAAAAGTGTTTTCAAAGTATGTTGATGACATATGCATATGTATGTTAGTGGTGGAGGTGTATAAGATTAAGAAAAATATAATGCATGTACCTAATATAAATATAGAATGTATGTGTCATTATGTCTTCCAAAATCATTCTAATATGCTGATTTGCTGCTCAAGAAACATTTATTATCATCATTGTTGAAAACACTTATGCTACTTAAAGGGGACCTATAATGCCACTTTTACAAGATGTAAAATAAGTCTCTGATGTCCCCAGAGTGTGTATGTGAAGTTTTAGCTCAAAATACCCCACAGATCATTTATGATAGCATGTTAAATTTGTCACTTTTTAAGGGTAAGCAAGAACGCTCAGTTTTTGTGTATGTCCCTTTAAATGCAAATGAGCTTCTGCTCCTACGAACAGGACGGAGTTTCAATGTGTTAGCACACTGTATTAGCAGCGGGATTACCTCAGAGGCTCAGAAAACTTTTCAGACTTTTATGTTCAAACCGGCGTCGGACAATGAGGGAGAGACTCAAGAAGTGACAACATGTAGAATGCAACAGGACGTTTCTGAATGGTTAGTTGATTAATTTATGTAGCTGATGTGGAGTTAACTATCTTAAAGTTATTGATTAGCATTTTCTGTCATGATAATCTATAAATCGCTAGTGTGGGAACTGTTGTAAAATGCCTACAGAGCCAGAGAATATGAAGACAGAACAGGTTTAGTTTAATTACGGTTATAATTTGCCATGTTGTCATCTTGCTTTTATGACATGCTATTGCATTTGCGTTATGTACTGTATTGCAATAACTTGGCCACACCCCTTTGTTGTGTGTTCTCAAGGGCAGGGTTTATAAAAATTTTAGGGTTAGTGATGTCACCAACCCGGGAAGAAGCTTGTTGTAGTCCTTACCAGCCGTTTTAAACGGAGAATTCTTTAAAAGAAAATATCTCGCTTTGCATTGAACTTTGAGCGTCATAACTTTGCAGATGTTGTTTATGCTCTAACAACAACATCACAAACTAGCTAAAATTAAAAAAGTAAAATCGCAAAGAACCACCCCTTTAAACCATAATACTTTTTTTCAGGATTTTTTTGATGAATATATTTATTTTAAATAGTTTTTTTGTGCAAAAATGAAAAATTACTGTCACTTCTGATCAACTTATTGCATCCTTGCTGAGTAAAAGTATTAATCTCTGAATTAGATTAGCTATATTAATGCAGTATATATGAAATTAACACTGTATATGCCCTAGCGATGAACCTGACTGCACAGATCTTACCTTGGTTTTGTATATTTAATATAAGTTAAGCAAGTAAACAAGGTGCGAGTGTCAAAGCAGTTGCTTTTTTGGCTTTCATGGGAAGCTGCTGGATATATTTTTATCTACTTCCTTGTTATTCTTTTAGATCTAATTGTAGTGCAGTGACTTATACACCTGGGTACGCATTCATTATGTTATGCAATAAGTGTTTTTTTTTTAAATAACACGTGCTTGGTAATTCATATGGCTTTGATACAGTGTATAGAACTAAACTAGTTTTTTTCTGATTAGAAGTGTCAATGTTTAGAAGCAAAGCAAGACAGGAAAAATGTGAGCATGTGATGTGTTTTGGATCGGCAACCAGCTAGCTTTCGACCTACTGTTGTGCATATGTTTGTACACATGGGAGATTTCCGCCCTGAATGAAATCCTCTCCAGTTTCTTTGGTGCGGCAGATGGAGGCTGTAGGTATTCTGACATCTCAATGTGAAATGAGTCAATAGGAAGAGGAAGCCCCTGTAATGGCATGAGAGTTCAATGTCGTGTGTGTGTGAGAGGTGTCGACATGCTTGATGATAATCACATGGTCATTGACTGGAGCTGGCTGTGGGATCAATAGAGCTGACACATGGCTGCCTCCAGGCCAGATCATAATCCTTCATCTGTCACTCATTTCTTCATACCTCACCGTGGAACCGGTGCAGAAAGAGCGGCCAGGATCGAGCTGCTCGAGCCTCCTGTCGTGACGCACGTTCAGGCTCTCTGAATTCAGTGCTGCTATATTGGCATCGTACGGAGGAGGATGAGGGATTAGATCAAATTTAATTACTTTCTCCCACAAAGCCCCATATGTTGATGCCTTTCAAAACATACACCATCACACATGGGTGCGATAAACACGGTACTCTGCAGTGATCAAATTTACAACGAGTGTTTCTGTTCCATCAGAGTGTTTCAGAAATAACCAAAGAATTTGATAATTAGTTCAGTAGTATTACTCGCGTTCGGGTCAATGATGTGGTGATTTGTTTGTTCAGATATATTAACACATACATTCATATGAATAGTGACCTTTTTGAACATAATTTCAATATTATTATCCCCCAAAATTAATATAAAGCGTTTAAAAACGTCTAAAAATAATTTAAAGAAATATTTCAAACATTTTTAAGGCAACACACACACATATATAATATATTTATATATAACATTGACATACTGGAGCAAAAAATTTGTTAAAAAAACATAAAGAATAAGAATTTATGAAATATTTATGATGAAAAAAATCTCTTAAAAAATCTATGTGGTTGAAAATGCCTTCAGCATCACAGAAACAGCACATGACTGAGCATAGAGCAGAAAAAGGCTCTTCACCTCTTAACATTGAGCTATTGTCACGTCAAAATCCACCATAAAACCTACATTAACCCACACATCTCACACCTCCAGTCACAAGAAGTCAGAAAAAGCAAAAGATATGATTAAATGAGAGATGACGAGACAGGAAAAAAAAAAAAAAAAATGGTGCTACTGTAGGGCTGAGGCTCAAAACGACACATTTCATGCAGAAATCAAGCCTGTTCCCATGTTTGTCTTTTCCATCATTCAGCTCAGATAAAGCACAGTGTCTCCTGCAGTCCTGCACTGCCAGTAGACATAACCAGTACGTGGGAGATGACACCACGTTTGTGGTTTGCTTTTGATTAAACTAATCTCGCCTGAAGCTCTGTTTGTGTTTCCACTGTCAGGCAATGTAACGTTTTGCTCAATACACCAAAACACACTGAAAACATAAACACTTGTCATTTTACAACTGATAAGGAAGCTTTCTAGAGATTGGGTGCCATATTTATAGGAGCTCAGAAAACAATATCAGTCAGGAAAGATTTATGTCCCCTACACTGGCAAAGATTGTCACACACTGATGTATGTGAAATTAAACGAGTGCATCTAGTTTTACATTACAGTACATGTCTGGTCCAGTGATTCTTATACTAATTTCATAGTATTTATGCAAATTAGTATAAGTAAAAAGTAATGTTCGCATTCCTATTCATCAGATGCCAGTAAATTAAGATTTATGGCAATTAAATGTGGCCTTTGAGTTGCTTTGGCATAATAAGCAGTGTTATATATTTGAGATTACTTGAATAATTTTTGTTGCATTAACTGAAAATAAGCAGGTTTCTAGTTCCCAGCATGCTTTGCTTGGGATTGGAATGGGGAGTAAATGTGTTATTTGTGTTATTTTATGAGTTTTTGAGAAAATGGGAATACATGTTAGAGTTTAATAGTGTTGTATTTTGGGATTTCTGTTATGTCTTTTTAGGGGAGTTTTAAGGGGTTGCTATTATGCTTGAAGAGTGGTGCTTGGGTTGAGAATCGGTACATACTGTTGAAATGACCAGTTAGCCTACCAAGCAAAACAAAGTACATTAACTTTGCTTTTTTCATATATTGCATATAGAGAAAAAAATATATTTTGCATGCTAATGTCTGCCATTATATTGCTAGCTAGGTGTTAACATGAAAAAGGTTTGAGTTACTTTACTGTCACTTTTGTCAAAGGATGTCAAAGACATTTACATTGGTACAATCTTACTGACTTCAAACTGTTGAATGGTAGGATAGAAAGATAGGTAGATAGATTCTTTTGGCGTTAAAAAACTACAGTCAGGATTTACTAAAGACATGCAGTGCAAAATTAGTGCTGAAAAGGCGTGGACTGAGTTGTTTTCTGCGGCTGACCTTGCATATTGCATATGCATATGCATTTCTAGGAGTTTTCCTTTAAGACGCAAAATTTATGGGAGGACAGTATTTAAATGAATCACGCAATGCAGTTTACTAATGTTTGTGCTAGTCAATTTACTGGTATTTGCGCCATTATTTAACACCCCAAAAAAGCATGTCTTAAACCATTTTGTGACATGGCTGCAGTTGTTGCTGCTAGGAGGAGACACCACAGAGAACAGAGAGCATGTGGTATAAGGGAGATTATTCATTTCTTTGGAATGCCAGAGAAAGACGTTATCGTTTTCCAAGCCATGTTGACCTATATATATATATATATATATATATATATATATATATATATATGTGTGTGTGTGTACGTTTGTCACAAGTTGCGCCTGTGTCGACCCACACCTGATGAGCATCAGCTCTGCTTATTTGCCACCCAACGCTAATTTGCGCTGCTCTTGGTAGATTGCGTTGGTCCTTATGTAAATGATTTGACTGCGTCTGTGTTCTTTAATTTGCGCATCACACACAACTTGCCACTCCCATCGGCGCATTTGTGGAATTACGCTCTCATGCTAATTTGCCCCGTTTAGTAAATCTGGCCCATAAACTGAAAGTTGATGACAGGCTCATTGAGTTTATGGCATGTGTCACAGTTTGAGTGTCTGTGAATGTCTTTACAAGCATATTTGCTCTTATTGGCCCCTAGAGCTGTACCTGAGATCTATAGCTATTAGGAGGAGAAAATGGATCAATGCAGAAACGCCATGCAGAGGGAGACAAAATCAGTTCCTGGAAAGAAGCTTTCAGAGGGGTGTGGAAGGGCAGCCGGGCTTTCTGCCAGTACGCCTTTGTGACCTCCATCTTAAACAGCCGTAGCGTGATGCTAATCCCGCGGGTGACAGGTGTTCTGCCAGGCCTAGAGGAAACCGACAGGTGGATGAGCACTGGTCACTGACGTGTGTAATATACAGCCTGTTAACTGAACGCAGGTGGAGAGAGAGTGTGGCGAGGTGAGCACACACTGACTCCAATGATTGGCACTGATTGGTTCTTTAAATTTATGAAAAGCAACCTTGGCAACAATGTGGTCATTTAAAGTAAGGAAATAGAAAGGTTGTCAATCATGAGCAGATTAAAATAATGCTGGTTAAGCTCCATCCACACACAGAATAGAATCTGCATTTTTTTTAAAGCACTACATCAACATCTCTCATCATGGAGGTGGGGGAATGGATTCCGATAGCTGGATTGTTTGTTGTCAGATTTTGTTTCCACCACGTTTCTTACACAATAGCTGCTTTTCCACTGTTGGGCCAGTGCGAGCCAGAGCTAACAACGTGCCGTGCTGGGCTAATAGCCTCGGACCTCAAGCACCATGGCCAAAATCAAGTTGCATTTCCACTGTTGGGCCAGTAGCCCCGCAGCACTTCCCTAAAACCTGCCCTTAACACGCCACCACAGAACAACATTACACAACCTCATCATTTCACCAGCCGACTAAAAACTAGCTAGATCTCAAAATGAGCATGACAGAAGCGAACGCTTGGTCTTTACTTAAAGACTTAAGATTCCAACATCAATATTTGACCAATGTTTTACTACAAAAAAATGTTACAGTAACAGTCATTTTTTTATAGTCCAAAGCCTTACACATTTAGAAAAATACTGATAAAATATCATATGTTCACATCACATTTCTGAGCATTTCTATTAATTTTCCACGAAATTATGCAATGATAGCGATGTGGGGAGGTTTGAGCGATCTCTCCCATCTCAATACGGTATACTGTTATTCTTTCAGCCAGAGCAACTGAGGGAGCTCACGAGCAGAATGTGACAGATATGCATATACATTAGTCCGTTATCAACAAAGGCAAAGGGAAGAGACAGATAAAACATTAAACCAAAATAAATACATGATTATAATCATATGAGTTGTCTACATTCCTCAAGCAGTCTCTGGTATTTTCCATATTTATTATCGCAATGATTAGCATAAGTAGCCTTTAGCATCGCACATAAGTATATTTCTTCCTCATACGGTGATCAGAATCCCCATCGGATCACAAGGAATTTATTCCAATCTCTTGCTGGTGCCTGAAAGTGAGTTTTGAGCTGAAAAGTGTTTAAAATGTCTTAAATGTTGATGTTAGCTGGTAGCCTGATATAATAACATGGAAAATGAGCAGCGGTGTTAACGGTCTCCTGACTCAGGTAAACTCCGCCTCTGTTCACGACCACTCCTCAGGCCCCAGTTGGCCCGCTTTGGACCAAGGTATTCACAAGCTAAAAAACCTTGGCCGTTGGCCCAGACGAGGCTCGATCAAGCCCCGGAAGTGACAGTGGAAACGTGACTGGCTCTGGCATGCACTAGCACGCTCGCCTTTGGCTCAACAGTGGAAACGCAGCTAATGAGGTTCTAATATTTATCAAACTAAGGATGTTTAGGTGGCATCTATAACCTTGTGGTCAGTACGCTGACATATAGTGTGTTTGTGTTTTGGGTGACCCAAGTTCAAGTCCCAACTCGCTGACTTTTCCTGATCCCGTCCCCCTCACACTGATTGCCACTTTGCTTTCTGTCTACATACTGTCCTATCATAATAAAAAGCAAAACATAAATCTTTAAACTGATGCTGGTTCAGCTCCATCCACACACATAATAGAATCAGCATCTTTTAAGCCACTACATCAACATCTCTCATCATGGGGTTGGGGGAACAGATTCTGACAGCTGGATTGTTTGCCGTCAGATTCTGTTCACCCCAGCTTTCTTACACAATGATGTTCTAATATTTATCAAAATAAGGCTGGTTGGTTGATGGCGATAGCCTTGGGGGCAGTGCGCTGACCTATAGTGCTTTGGGTGACCCGAGTTTTCCTGAATGTATGTATATATCCTAAATTCTTATCTATCCATCAGACATGTACTACCCATTAGAAGTGACTGGAGTTTTATCTGACTCTCCATTTCCATCCTATCTCAGAAATACATTATGTCAAATTGTCAATGCAACCATTAAGACAAATTGCTAAATTTGATATTTATAGTTCAGACGTTAAAAAATTGAGCATAAGTATATTTTCCTGCATATTTCATACGGCTGTCTACAGAACATCCTTTTAGCCAAGGACATCCAGCCGCTGTGACCATGTGGCCGTGTTGTTCATGTAAACTTTGTAGAGTTGCTAATCTAAACCATCGGCCCCATTCACGGCCTTTAATGGCCTGTAATGAGGGTCCATCTAAACTCGGAATGAGGGAAGGGCTTGACAGTCTAATTAGCTAATCATCTTCACACACCAATGCACAAATAAGCCAGCACTGCCCTGCATTCGTTATTTATGGTCCCAGACAGAAGCAGCGTAAGGCCTGATCAATCTCTCACCGAGGCCAGTGGGAATAAAACATGAGGTGAGAGCCAAACTGACCTGTTATTTCCTCATCTGGTCATTTTGAGCGGGAATTAGCTGCTGTTCAGTCTACACTAGGGGCGCAAATGACTTTGCGACCCACATTATTAAAAAGACATGCATATGATTGCCTTAATTGCGGAAAAAATGCGGTCTCGTGGGGTGTGCCTTAGCGTGATATAACCTGTAGTGTCACATGGTTAATGGATGCTATAATTAAATTAAAGTGATTGATGGCAAGGAACAGCGAGGAATTGCTGCAGATATCCTGCTGAATACATTCCGTCAGTCAAGTTTGGGAATATAAAGGGCTGTTTTTCTCAAGCTGATCCTTCCCGCCAGCTCACTGTGACTGCTGCTATTTCAGTATGACCCTTTTGTTTTGTTTTAAAACTCATTCAAGGTGCACTTGCAACTCTTTGAGGAATACTACACCGTATTATTAGCCATTTTAACTTCCAAATGAGAATAGAATAGGCTGGTTGTTTAAAAGGAGCAAAAAAGAAATTGATTGTAAGAGTGGTGCATTGGAAAGAAAAAAAAAAGAATGGTGGCAACAATACCTTTACCTTCACAGTGCTACTTAAATACAGTCCACAATAGCGTTGCACAGAATAGGTTATTAGTTCTGCCATTAGTCGAGGCACTGAGTCTGTATTGAAAAATCGAATCATATTTGTGTTCTTGTTCTGTGTAGTGTTACTGCAGGATAATTTTTTTACCGTCCTCAAACTGCATCTGCATGTGTAGCTGCATGTCATTAGATTTAGATTAAATGGTTTTAATTTATATAAAAATGAATATAATTTAGATATAAATACTTATTTACACTCACTGACCACTTTATTAGGTACACCTGTTCAGCTGCTCGTTAACGCAAATATCTAATCAGCCAATCACTTGCCAGCAACTCAATGCATTTAGGCATGTAGACATGGTTAAGACGATCTACTGAAGTTCAAACTGAGCATTAGAATGGGGAGGAAAGGTGATTTAAGAGACTTTGAACATGACATGTTTGTTGGTGCCAGATGGGCTGGTCTGAGTATTTCAGAAACCGCTGATCTACTGGGATTTTCATGCACAACCATCTCTAGGGTTTACAGAGAATGGTCCGTGGGGCGAAAAAGTCTTGTTGATGCCAGACTGGTGCGAGCTGATAGAAAGGCAACAGTGACTCAAATAACCACTCGTTACAACAGAGCTATGCAGAAGAGCATCTCTGAAATGCACAACATGTCAAACCTTGAAGTAGATATACTCAAATGGCTTCCGGTCACCAGAACTCAATCCAAAAGAGCATCTTTGGAATGTGGTGGAATCTGCCATGGTGCAAGCGCAACTGGCTTTTAAAGGGAATGGGAGATAAGACTCTGATTGGTTTATTGCACATTGCACCCAAAACACACCCATGACTCATTAAGAGACTAGGTACAACCCTTTTGGACCATGTGCCTGGCAGCATATGTTGGTTAGGTATGTTTTGAAGCATGGCAGCTGGTTTATGCTGGTCCTTAGTTGGTCATAAGCTGGTCCTGAGCTGGAGCTAGTTGCTTAGGACCAGCACTTGACCATCTTAAACCAGCTCATGACCAGCAAAAAAACAACTAAGGACCAGCTTAAACCAGTTCAAACCAGCTTCCATGCTTTAAAATAACCAGAATATGCTGTTTTTTTTTTTTTTTTTTTTTTTCTCTCAACAAGGTAGTCCTAGATTATGACAATTCAATTAAGGTTTTCTAGATGCTGGTTTGTCTACATATATAAATATGATAACCTTAAACCTGTCTGACATTGTAACACATCCAAAGTAGCTATGTTTCCTGCTAGTATGTATCTGAGCTTTACCTGCGAGGATAAAATTTCTCTAGAGATATTTAATTGATGTTTAGGTGACACAAATATTATTTCCCCCATCTATCTTTTCATAATAAAAGTGCCGCAAAGCGTTAGGGTTGTCTTCTCGGGTTAGCCCTGCTGGAAACCCCAGAGGGAGCAGCCTGAGGGAGGCCTTGGCAGGACATCACGACTGGAAAATGTTCATGGAAGGAGTGTTGGTAGGCTGAGCACACAACGCTGCCGTATTGAAACAGCAATGACTGACGGGAGAGCCAATGGGATTGTTAATGTGGCATATGAGATTGCTAAGAGGAAGCCGTGGGGAGGTATTACGCAAATCCAACAGTTCTCCAGCCATCTTAGCAAGGCTTCTGAGAGCATGGGAGCAGGAGCTCACATCAGCATGAATACAAATCATCTCAACTATTTCTGTGCAAGGATAGTCAAATGAGTGTGAGATAAAGAGATAGAAGAGAAAAGACAAGAGAGGACGTCTGTAAGGGGGTTGGGGACATGAAGAGGAAAGCAGGAATTAGGTGAGTGTTTGTTGAACAGTGTGTAGTCAGGATGGAACATGTGCTACAGCCGGGGCTCAGCTCCCCTGAAGTGCCATTCAAAACCGGCATGCTGCCCGGAATATATAGAGAACTGGAAGATAGAGGTTTAGAAACTGAGATGTAGAGCAAACTGAATCCCTTTGGTTTATAAAACAGAAAGATCAGACTCTGAACTCTGATTGGAGGAGCCACATCTGAAACTCGCCCACCTGACCACACATTATATGTTCTTTATATGTTCTTATAATGTAAAACTAATCCAAATGAATTGAGCGGTTAAGTCCAAATTTTCCAAAGAGACTGGATCACTAAACATTGATCAGCGAACATAAACATAAGCTCAACCATACTTGCTTGATGCATGAGAACAAACCTCATTGGTTCTTGCAGAAACTGAAACGTGCTGTGTAACACATGAGAATGAACCTCATTGGTTCTCGCACATCAAGCAAGCATTCTTGAGCTTCTGTTTACCATATCTGATATATATCTGAATAAAAACCTAAATATAATCTGTTCATCATATAAAGCGATCCAGTCTCCTCAGAAAATTTGGATTAATCCGCCCGATTCATATGGATTAGTTTTAATCTCTTTAGGAACTTTTTGAAGCTTTAAAGTGGTAGTTGCGAAGCTGTCAATGGAGGGACAGAAATCTCTCAGATTTCATTAAAATATCTTAATTTGTGTTTCAAAGATGTGTTTGGAACTACATCAGGGTGAGTAATGACAGAATTTTCATCATTATTATATATAATTAGTTATATTTTAGTAGTTGGCCTATACTGAAGTGAATTACTTCAGAGATTTTTAGGATATTGCATTGTGCATGTTGTGATGGCAATGGCCTATTCACAATAACAATGGGAGTTATGCATTCGGACTAGCATGTAAATTAGCTCAAGTTCACCCATGCATAATTGTTTGAACAAATGGAAGTCAGTGTATTGTTAATATCTGAATATGCTGAATATTGTTGACTAAATTGCAAAAAGCAAGATGTCGACTGATCATTCACAATAGCTGTTCATTAAATATCAGTGACAAAATCAAACTATGCTATCGGCATGCTACCTTTCACCATGACCTAACATAGTTATATGGACTGATGAAAACTACACCACTGCTCAGCTATTCACCTGTTTTTAGCAGGGAACATGGAAGAATGTGAAACATATTTTCAGATTAAATATGAAAACATGCTTGAATCATCAATAAAGCTACCAGTGTTTTCCAGTTTCTTTTCCAATGTCTTTAAAATATCTTATTAGTGATTATACTGTAGTCACAGCCAAACCTTTGACTAAACTTGGCTTATTATTGTTGCTGTGTCATCTGAGCCAGAGTCTAAGAATTTTAACATAAAGGAGCTTTTTTTTCTTTCTTTTTTTTTTTTTGCAACTAGGCTTTATGTTTTGTTTGGGAAGTTTTGCTGCTCATCCGGGCAATTTCAGCAGTTCCCTGATGGTGGGTTTAGCTGGCATCTAAATCTCTTCACACGCCACTACACACAACCGAGATGAGACTGTCAGTGGAAAGATGTTAGAACTGTTTTAAACGCAGCTGACAAAGTGTGTTGTCTGTGTCAGATGATGTGCATTGATCTGAAACTCTAATTTCATTTCAATGGAATCTCAGTGCAGGACTTTTTTAGACCATATATAGCAGCATATACAGTTTAAACTGTATATGCTGTGTATGAGTTGGTTATAAACCCAGCCACTCTTTTAAAATTTAGTTTCTCCCTATGTTATTCAATAATGGAGTCCATCATCATTGGATGCAACACAATCTCATGGCATTCGTAACTATTGTACATTTTGCGAATTGGTGGCTAATTCATACTGTATGTGTTCGTCTGATCTGCTTATGCACCAGTGGCGTCATACATTATCGGATGATTCACTAGTTATATTTTCCCATTAGATTGAATTGGATGGGTTTGTATGTGCTTACCAGATCCAATGAATTTAAACTGAATGGAAAGATTTTCCATGATTTTAACTGGAGTATCAATGTAGAGTAAATGAATCCTGCTTAAGAACTCTTGCTAAAGGAACAGCTTTACCAAACATTTAAATTCTGTCATTATTTACTGTCATTGTTCCTCAGACAAAAATAACAGCATAGAGGTTTTTAATGACATGAGGGTGAGTTAATAATGACAGAATCTTCATTTAATATTTTCCAGGAGGTTCTCTTAGCATGCGTCTGTTGGGATTCAACCACTTAATATGTAAACTCACACACATAAACACTCTAGAAATGCATACTCTTGAAAAACAGTTTCTCATAAATTGGAAAGGCAAACACCTTTCCAAAACTGTTGCATTATGGGAAGGCCATTAAGAGCTCCACAGAACAAGCAATGGCAGGAGTCCACCTGTTGTAATTGCCACAACATTTGTCAGCTATAATGATTTCAACAGGATTTAATTTGGTTTTCCAAAGAATTTTCCATTACATTGAATGAGCTAGATTATTGAGCCACTTTAGTTGTTTTATATTTGTTTTGTGAAAATGAATATGCTGCAAAACCACAGCATGGGAGACATTATGTCAGCAAGCAATATTTGGCATGCTTTATGATGTATGTGCATAATATAGGATAATACAAACCACAAATCTTAAAAAAAAAAAGAAAAGAAAAAAGAAAAAGATTTGCAATATCCTCCATCAAAGGACAAGAAAAAATCCAATTTAACAGTTTTTTAACTATTGGGTTTTTGGACAACTTCCATCTCAGAATAACCCTAAAAATTAACTAGTAGTGCTAGCCTCTGTTACACTGTTACCATGTGTCAACATTTGTTATGGATCATTTAGAAAATATTAAAATAAACTGCTCAGTTATGTAGGCTTATATAATGCTAATAAAATGTTGCTAGGAATAAAATTTAAACCAACCAGATTAGTATAGACAACATGCAAGCTTTTATGCTTTTAAAAGTATACTTATAGACTTCTAATTTGTGCAATATTCCCATGTGTTGCTTTAATGGATAATGGTGTAAAATGTTTTTGAATCAAAGCATCTTGATGAGACCTCTATACCCCTCTGAGTTCATGAATAATTCAGTTTACAACCTTGAATGCAAATGAAGGTGAATGATACCATGGGTTTCCATTTCATTTAATGTTCCATCTGGATGGGTTTTTGTTATATTGCAGCTTTTACATGTCATTACCAATAACCTTCCATGCTGTTATTGAAAATGTAATATGAATTCCCTGTAAAATATTTGTCTAATTTTATCTAGCAATAACTGTTGATATTGTGATTCTTTGAGTGCAAGTGCATGCAGACGATCAGACACAATTCTTTATCTCCTGTTGATCTAATGGTCAATTACTGAGTCAGAATCTCCTCTTGGACTGTTTAAACCCGTCAGGCTGAGGTCCAATTATTCTGTCTGTCAGAAAACCACTGTGAGGGGTCCCTATTTCATTTAGAGCGGCTTTGAAGGTTCTTTTGATTATCCCATCATATTTTAGCACAGATTAAAATCATTCAGCAAGAATTAAGTTCTTTCTTTCTGTGAGCCAAAAAAAACAAACAAAAAAAAACATATGCTGTGTCTGAAATTGAATTCTTCCCTTCCATGTAGTAAATGAAAAAACAGTATGCCCAAAAAAGTAGTATGTACAAAAACCAGGAGGTGAAAATGTATGAATGGCAGTGAGTGACACAACTGATGCTGTAAATCCTGTGACAGTAACAACATGATGGATGTGGCATGTACGAATTTCATTCATGCTATATTCATATATATAGAACATACTTTTTTAACAGAAGCAAAGTACATTCAAATTCAAGTACCTACTCAGACAGTATAGGATTTTGGATGCAGTGATAGTGTTATTAAGTCTTTCACTCAAAATTTGAGACAAGTTCCTCAAAGCATCATGAAAGAGTATTTGAGGAGTTGACTCTAACTTTAATTTCTAAAATAAGTAATAAAAATATCCATGGAGCATTGGGAAAACCTTTGTTGTAACCACCTGCAAAAAACATTCCACATGAAATGTCAAGTCAGTGTTTTCATAAGAGCTCTGAAAGTATTGACAGAGAGGAAATGTATAATATGTAGCTTTCAGTGCAGTCATAAAGCCATGTAACTCATAATTCTACTTCAGCTTGGCATATTCAATGGGGAATCCATTAGGAGTACAGTGATATATGACTAGATAATTATTTCTAGTTAAGCCAATATATAGTCATTTGCCTTTTCATTGAGTTTTTATTGTCTTTAACAGAAAGCCATTTGTCAATCTTGAGATAATATACTCTGTATATTTAAATACCCTGCTTTATATCAGCATAAAGTGATTATCACTTTTTCACTAATTATTAAAATTAAAAATGTGATTTTGTTAATATATATTAAAGGGGGCCTATTATGCCCCTTTCACAAGATGTAAAATAAGTCTCTAGGGTCCCTAGAATGTGTCTGTGAAGTTTTATCTCAAAATCCCCCACAGATCATTTATTATAGTTTGTCAAATTTGCCCCTATTATGGTGTGAGCAAAAACACACCGTTTTTGTGTGTGTCCCTTTAAATGCAAATGAGCTGCTGCTCCTGGCTCCCTTTCCAGAAGAGGGCGGAGCTTTAACAGCTCACGCTTCGGTTGCTCAACAACAACAAAGCTGGAGAATCTCACGCAGCCAAAATGAGGATTGTCAGTGACGGTGTTCAGCCTTACATTGTTCAAACCGGAGTCGACACTGATGGAGAGACTCAGGAAGAAGTTACAACTTTTAGAATGCAACTAGACATTTCTGAATGGTTAGTGGATAAATTTATGTAGTTGCTGTGGAGTTGATTCAGCTCATCGACTAGCATGTGCCGTCATGTTAATCTTTTGTGCAAATCCAGCATTGAATTGACCCTCGTTTGTGAAGCAGTCCGGCGTAAAATGACAGCATGACAACAACACTCTACTACAACAACTCTTCCTCTTCTCTAAAGCAGCCCAACATGGCCTCACCACCTTTGTTGTGTGTTCTCGGGGACAGGGTTTATGTCAATTTTAGGGTTAGTGATGTCAACCCGGGAAGTTGTAGTCCTTAAACAGCAAATTCTTTAAAAGAAAATACCTCCCTTTGCATTGAACTTTAATCACCCCTTTAATCCAATGTACCTGAATCTGTGCTTTTGAACAAATAGTTTGAGTGAATGATTCAATGACATTTGGGCATTTTGTTTTGCACTCTTTGATTAGCTACTTGTTCCAGTGTTGGGTGTTGTTGGTGAACCAGGTTAAAAATTCATTATTAGATTTCTATCTGGTATCTGCAGGGACCTGACATATCACCTGACCTTTTGTCCCCTACTGTCCAAACTCTCAGTTTGTGACATAACACACTACAGCTGGAGAGTGTGAGCAGCATATTAATCAAGAAACTCAAACTAGCAGCTCATCCATCACAGTATGACAAATAACAGAGGAGGGAAGTACACAGGATCACAGTGAGACACAATCAGTAGTCTGTAGTACATTGCAGTATGATATTTTATATATGTGAACAGCTTTCCATTTACTTTTCTTAATCATTTTAACTAACAGTGTCTGTTAATGTTTAGGTGGTTGTCCAATGAAAAACAACTGTAGTGCTTAATCACAACAAATTATTAAAATGAGATTTTTAAGGAAATAAAGCTTATTATAGGTAGGGTTTTAAAATCTACTTGCTTTTCGAAGTAGCCTGCAAATAACGATTATTGTAATCCACAATCATTTATACAGCAGGCATTTGTTTATATTTGAAACACAATTACAAATGGTCCAAAACAATGAATAAGTCAAGCACAACCTGCAGCTCATGCAGGTGAAACTAGCTGCCCACTAGATGCATGTCAGATTTAAAAGGCACTTTACTGGAGACAGCAGAAATGGAGCTGAGAGGTGCTAAAGAGATGGAAATAGCTTCATGTCTGTTTTCCTCCAATGTTTATCCTCTTATTTTAAATTTTTGGGTTTTGTGTAATCCAGAGAAAAGTTATTACATTGGTGACAGGCTGATTCGATAACATGGCTTTGGAGAGTCAACATGCTGGACCAGGGTCAGAAAATTGTAATACTGTTGATATGCAACAAACACAGCTGGGATATGCAGTTGAAGATGTCTGCAGATGTGATACTTCTCCCTGGCAGATAATAATAATAATAATAATAATAAAATTAACAAATAATCAGCTAACAAAATGTATTAATTTATTTACACACAGGCAAATGTTGTTGTTTTTTTCAATGTCCTATAGACAAAAAAAAGGTGTTTTGAGTAATGTTTGAATACCATTGCTTTGGCGGAATTTCAATTATATACATATATTTTTATTTTATTTTATTTAAAATATAAAGTTCTGCAGTCAGTGAACATTTGGTGTCTCTGAGAAGCCACATATATTCCTTTTAAAGGGGACCTATTTTTATAAGTTGTTTGAACACAGCCTATTATGGTAAAAATCTACCCATTTTTAATAATCCCCATAAATCATAAACAGTTTCTCCAAATGAGCAGTTCCAGATTTTCCCCTAGTCTTACGTAAGAGTAGGGGGAAGCCATGCCCATCATTGGCGAGGGAGTTATTAGCTTAGCTCCTCCCCTGAGTGAGCTGTACACAGTCCGCCATTTTTGTCTCCTCACCAGAGCATTTAACAGTAGCGTTCAAGTAAGAAATTCATTCTTATTAAAGCTACTAAAGTCATTTATTCAAGAGCAGTGAGTGGTTTTCTCTTTTTCTTTGATTGTAATTCATATTAACAGCATATACAGCAATAGGTGCTGTATATTATGCTGCTGTCACTTTAATATACAGATCTAATATAGGCTACACCTGCGATTTCTTTCACTGCTGTTTACATTCACAGACATAACTGACTGTGTTTGTGAACTTTGTGTGTTTTTGACATAACGTTGTGTGTATTTGACAGTTTAAGTGCAATAAGACACGATAGAAAACTTAGTTTAATACTCACAGGATGCGCCATCTGACAGGCAGCTTTCAGATGAGTGCGCTGAGAAACCCATATATCAGAAGTTTAAACTGTTATGGCTTTAAAACAAATGCAAATAATAACTTTAATGATGACAAAGAATGAGCGTGGCCTCAATAGAGATGATAATAAGAACCAAATAGATGTTTTGTTAGTTTTTGGCAGAATATTTGAGGCACAAGCTGTACAGGCTCCACCCTCTTCTGGAAAGGGGGGTGGGGAGCAGCAGCTCATTTGCATTTAAAGATACATGCACGAAAACAGCATGTTTTTCCTTCCACTCAAAATGGACATTTAAAACATGGTATAATAAATTATCTGTGGGGTATTTTGAGCTGAAACTTAACAGACACATTCTGGAGACACCAGAGACTTATATTACATCTTGTAAAAATAGGCATAACAAGTCCTCTTTAATATCCAGGACTGTTGGACGTGGCAGAAAATTTTCCTAAAAATAAATGTCCTCTACAGTGGACAAAAATTAAAGGGTTAGTTCACCCAAAAATGAAAATAATGTATTTTATGCCGTTCCACACCCGTAAGACCTTCGTTAATCTTCGGAACTCAAATTAAGATATTTTTGTTGAAATCTGATGGCTCAGTGTGGCCTGCATAGCCAGCAATGACATTTCCTCTCTCAAGATCCATAAATGCATTAAAAACATATTTAAATCAGTTCATGTGAGTACAGTGGTTCAATATTAATATTAAAAAGTGACAAGAATATTTTTTGTGCACCAAAAAAAATAAATAAATAACGATTATATAGTGATGGCTGATTTCAAAACACTGGTTCAGGAAGCTTCGGAGCGTTATGAATCTTTTGTGTCGAATCAGCGGTTCGGAGCACCAAAGTCACGTGATTTTAGCAGTTTGGCGGTTTGACACGCGATCCGAATCATGATTCGACACAAAAGATTCATAAAGAAGCTTAATGAAGCAGTGTTTTGAAATCGGCCATCACTATATAAGTCGTTATTTTGTTTTGTTTTTTGGCACAAAATTTTTTCTCGTCGCTTTATAATATTAATATTGAACCACTGTACTCACATGAACTGATTTAAATATGTTTTTAGTACATTAATGAATCTTGAGAGAGGAAATGTCATTGCTGGCTATGCAGGCCTCACTGAGCTATCGGATTTTAACAAAAATATCTTAATATGTGTTTCAAAGATGAACGAAGGTCTTACGGGTGTGGAACGGCATGAGGGTGAGTAATAAATTACATTATTTTCATTTTTGGGTGAACTAACCCTTTAATTGCTGTTCCCAAGTGAATCAATTAAAGTTCATTTAAGAGATTGAATCGATATGTATTTATGATACTAATATAAGGAGCTTCAGTGTAAAGCAGTGACTCAGTCTGTTTACCAACAGCTCATGAACAGTCTATTTTTCTCCACCTCAGAGATCTGACTGGGGATGGTGGGAATAAACAGTGCCAGACACTGTTTTGGCTGCTTGTACGGTGTAAATTCATATTCAAGTGTTTCTGTTTATTTGGATATATGAAGGTTTCTGCAGGAGCGCATGAGTCTGAGGCAATATCCGACTAACCAGTCCACTGGTTTTATGAACCTCATTACACAGCGCTGTTTAGGTCCCATTGAATAGAAATATTGTCAATGCGAAAATGCACAAATCTGTGCCAGTGTAAATGCTTTCAATGGGATTTTCTCCTTAGAGTGGCTGCTATCAGTTTTATCTTCTCCAAGAATACACTCTGAGCTAATAATAGTTTCTTCACTTCAAGGCAATAATAGTGTTTTCCGAGGTGCTGTCCATGGATTTATTGACAGAGGGACACGAGCTGGTTCAATATGCCTGCTCTTGTGTGCTAAGCATCATGGGAAATAAGCTGCACAAACCAATGACTTCAACGCTGCAGATCTTTTTCTGTGGAGCATTTTTTGAGCATCAGCACTGCCATTTATTTTGCATGTAACTATCTGAAGTTTATTTATATATTGTATATTTGGGAGCAACAATGTGCCGAGTTGTGGGTTTATTTAAATGAAATTTTAAACCAAACATTGCCATCATTTTCCACTAAATAACTGCCCAGAGATACAGAAGTAATTAGTAGTCTAAAACAGTGAGTCTCGAGTTTTTTAAAACTAAAGTCCACTTGTTAACCACACGGGAAGAGTGCAACAGCTGGGCTGAGACAAGCACTGACAAAACCTTTCAAGGCCAAACAGATTGCCTGCAGATCAATAATTACATCTTGTACAAACAAAGAGACCAAGTAATCTGAGAAGCCGAGCTGCATCAATAACAAAGAGGAGAAATTAAAAAGCAGAGACACCGTTGTGTCGCTGCCACCCCAGTAGACAGGGAACATTCAAAACCAGTAAGCAAAACACTGTGTGACATTTCAGAAAATTGCATGTAAACAGTTTGTGGAAAGTGCACTTTGGGTGCCAAAAGAGTGGCGCAAAATACCCCTGAATAAAAACAGCTGGACAAAAGTTCAACCCTCTGGACATATGATAATGATTAATGTCCTTTTGTAAAGCTCAGGTAGACATCATGTTGCAGCTTTTGAAAGTAGCTTTCATTATAACAACATTATGAAGGTTTTCTGATGTTCTCTGTATATTATGATCCTGGTTTGTCGTGCAGCCAATGTCACCACAACATCCTGAGCAATAGTAATATCTATTAAAGAGAGATGAGTTTATTACAACCTGAATGGAGATATTCTGCTGGAGGGTTTGTGTCTTTTGGCTTATTTATCTAGGCATCTGCACAGATCAGATTAGTTTAAATAACATTTGCCGCAGGCGGTGTGAGAGTGCAAATATGCTAATGCACTAGCAAGAGCAAATTGTCCTTCTAACGCTAACCAGAGATAGAATTACAATTCGACTCGACAGATTGGATTGGAGGGCCATATCATGCACTGTGGTTTCATCGGTTATTGAACCTTTAGCACTGAGATGTAATCCAAACTGATATTTCAATTAAATATTTGATTCTGGCCAATTGTCTACAGCATGATTGCCACACAGAAAACATGAACTGTTCATAACATTTTCAAAGACATGCAAGTAAACAGAGTAATTTCCTAACAGGGTCGTTGCTAATATGCACAGGACACAAATATAATGTTTGGGCTCCCTCTTCACCACACACACACACACACACACACACACACACACACACACACACACACACACACACACTAACACACAGACACACTGATCAAGCAGCAAAATTCATTCTATACATTGCATATGCGTAGCAGTTACTAACATCTGTCTGTGCTCAAGGACAATGAAAGACGTTTCCATTAACACAGATCTGAGGGAAGGGTCAGTACGCAGATGGCTAAGAACTCACATGTTTAAATTTCCCTCTAATCTAGAGAAACAAAGCAAATATATGATTGATTGAAACCATCAGTCCAGCAGTGATAAATTAATCTCCATATTGAATAGGATGATATAACAATGCACTTTAGGTTATTGTTATCATGTAATCTCAACAATTACTTTATGACAAAATGAAAGTGAAGACATGAGTCCTATAAGATCTGCCCTGACACTACACTGCTTGTTAGACACACAACGAAAGACTGATCGTGTTGTAATGCTTTCTGACATCCTCAGAAAGATTACTGTAAGGTTCCTTTTAATAAAAACCTGCTTCTTTTATTAAATAGTGCTTTTTATGGAACACACAACTGCTGTGTATTGCAAAGCGGTTTAGCTGAGTTGACCTTTTGAAAAAGTGGACACCTGAGGGTTTATTTAGTATGTGTTGGAGGTTTGGTATCAGTGCACACACTCTTTCAAACACTGTAAATATCTACATGCAAACTGCTTTAAAGAGGTTTTAGCATCTTGTGTGTGTGCATGTGGTCCTGATAAACCCTACGCTATGGGGACAAAATGTCCTCACAAAGATGGCAATATCCAAATCCTTGTCCTTGTGGGGACATTTTTGTTTCTCATGAAGAAAAACAGCTTATAAATCATACTGATGTTTTTTGAAAATGTAAAAATGCAGAAAGTTTTCTGTGATGGGTAGGTTTAGAGGATAGAATATACAGTTTGCACAGTATAAAAATCATTATGTCTATGTCCCCATAAAACATGAAAATGCAGTGTGTGTGTGTTCTTGTATATATGGTTTTTGAGGACACAAATGTGTATAATAACATGGGTATTACTTCCTGTGTCCTCGTAAACCAATTGGTTTAAAAAAAACATACTAAACTGTGTTTTTTGAAATTCAAAAAATGCTGACAGTTTCCTGTGATGGGTAGGCTTAGGGGTAGGGGTAGTGTTAGGGGTATATAATGTACATGTGTATAATGTAATGTGTGTGTTCCGTCTCGTTTTCTTACTGTGCACTTTAGTGCTAAGCTTTTAAAATATAAATGTGATACACCAAGGAAATGCATCCATGTCTTTTCATCACAAAAAACTATCACTTTAGAAGAATAGTGCACACGTTTTTTTGGAGCTCGATACCATGGATCCCAATTAACTTTCATTATGTTTACTTTCTCTTTTGTGTGTGTTCTGCAGAAGAAAACAAGACATGCACAGGGAAGGAACATCATGAGGGTGAGTAAATTATGACAATTTGTGGGTGAACTACTCCTTAAAAAAAAAAGCAGAGCTCTTGGGACCTAGTTTTATTTTTAAGTTCTTGCCAAAGCAATACAAAACCACTGTGAGTATTTACCCAGTCCAAAGTGGGTTTATAGTGGTGAAGTAAACAGCATGAAAACATATGATGTTTGTTAAAAATGTATGACTTGTATAGTGCAACATGGATACAAATTGCTTAGAAACATATTTCTTCGCAATCAGCAAAGCAAGTTTCTTTTCTCTCTCTTTGTCCCTCTTCCTTTGGCTGAAGGTCATCTTGCATTGCACCTGGAAGACTGTGCTTGTTTGGTTCTTTACTGTGACAGGAAACATCTGTGAGACTCAGACTGTCCCCATAGAAGCTTGTGGGTTGTTTTTGCTAACTGCATGCCTGTGGCAATCAAGTAGTAAATAGTTTATTTTGTTGCTGGTGAAGGTTTATGCTGCAGGCAATTTGTAATTAAAGTGAAGAGCTCAGAATGAATCATCCAGATCTGAAGCCGAGACTGACACGAAGCAGGAAAACGCCACGTCGTCGCCAAACATCTTATCAGCACGCTCCGTCTCTGTTCGCACGCTGAAAACATCAAAGAGAATGTGTGTATTATCATATTGGCTTGCGTGGGTGAGAGTAATTATGTTCTACTGGACAGAATGGTGCTTTGTACATGAGATCTGGCAGCTGTGGTCTTTCAAAACCTGATTTGAAAGATGCCCGCATTGTTTGTTCTCAGAATCTGGTGTCAGAAATGTTTGCCTCCCAGAATTGCTTAAAGCTGAAGTGTGTCTGCGAGACTACTAAAAGAATTACAAAATAATGAGTGTTTTCAAAAAGTTTTCCCAAACTCTCTGCCATTGTTTAGCCAAACAGATCTCACCCCAATGTCAATGTATAGTCGTGAAGTTCTTGTTGTGAAAATAATAGCTTATTTGTAGTTCACAATTGAAATAGTTAACCCTGGGTCATTCTTAGCCCTGGGTAAATGGAATCCTGGGTTATCTTGCTTCATGTTTCACACTGCTCATAATTTACCTGCACTCTAAAAAAAAAAACGCTGGGTTGTTTCAACCCCAATTTGGTTTAAATATGGACATACCCAACCACTGGGTTAAAAATTTAATTTAAAAATGTAACCCAACAGTTGGGTTTGTCAATATTTGACTCAAATTTGGGTTGAAACAACCCAACATTGTTTAGAGAGCAGGTAAATTATGTGCAGTTATGAATATTCCAACAACCAAAGTCCCTGTAAGACAAGTCATTTCACTCGGCGGCCATCTTTGAAACGCCTCTTGTTTTTGCAAGTGCAGCTCCTATCTCTTTGAATGGGAAACATCAAATTCTCCAAAGCTGTTTGCCAAGCTTATGATTAAATTTCATGTTTGAAATCACCAATAAAATATGACAACAACTGTCAACAATTTTTGTTCCTAAACACTCGAATCATGACAAAAAACTGCGTTTTTCAAGCTGGTCCAAGCTGATGCACATGCTTGTAACTGCAGCTGCAGTGACGCGATGACCTTATCAATCAGCGATTGGTTCTTTTATTTAGAAGGCGGGACTTATTCTGCCATATTGCACGTTGCATTTTCTCCCATTCATAGTAATACGAGTGCACCGTCTTTCTGTATATAAAGTCTTTGATGCAACCTGTTTACATAAAGGCTCTAGCATTGTATGTCCTCATATTGTACACATTCTGTAATATCAAGTTTTCAGACTATAAATGAAATGTAAAAATGTCTCTTCACTCCAATTGTCGTGTTTTCTGTCGCCAAATAACATTTTTCCCTCAAACACTGAAATATACTGTTTATATAGTAAATTGTGTTGTGTTTCAGTGATTGTCCAAAGCACGTGAATATAAAGCACACGATTAGCTGTCTGTTGCTAAGCATCTAGGCTTAAAATTCTAACACTGCATTGTTTCAGTCTGTAATCTGTGTACGTTTTGCAACACAACACAGGGTTAAAGCAGCAAAAGTGGTGCTAACCTTACTCCAGAACAGGGTTTCATAACCCCAGGTAAAAAGCTGCGTCGACCACTCTTCTAAATTACAATGTTCCTATATCTGGCATTATAGTGGGATTTAGAATGACGATAATCTGGGGTTATGTTCATTGTGAAAGGCCCTTTTGCATTTTAAACTGGTATAAAATAAAGTTTTTTAACATAAAAAAAACACACTTCAGGTTTAAAACAGAGTGAAACCACTTAAAGGTTCAAACATCAAAGTGTAAAATCAACATATGAGTACAAGGCTAATAGCTGGACAAACAAACTTCACAGAATATTGTGTGAAGGAAGATAATTGCTTCATCTCTGATTACATTTCCAATATTCCCAATGTAATATTAAACGGCAGTCTCCTCACAAACAAGCTGTCTACAAACGAACAAACTTCACAAGTGTCTTGTTTTTGATCCTCTCTGTTTAAAAATGAGTTCCAAATTAAAACTCTGAACACTATAGTAAACATTGCCACCCATGAAACAATAAGGTTGAGTATGGTTGGCAAAGTTCCCTTTCATTTTTGTTGTTGCGATGTACAAATGGTAATTTTGCACAGATTTTTTTTTTTTTTACTTCATTTACTTAAATCCTTTAGTGAATTGGGTGCTAAAATAAATGGGCACAAATGGGCCCCTCTTTGTAAAAAGCCCATTTAGCAGAAATTCAACGCCAGTAACCCCAGGAAATATCATTCGGTGAGTCTCTCTGTGTAGGTCACACCATTTCTGTTATCTGTCATTCTGTCCTGTTTATAATGATTCGGGCAAGCCAGTATAACACCGGTGCCAACGATCTGCCTTTTCTTGAGCATGTAATTAGGAAGTACTATTTAGTTCTCTTCTCCAAGTAATCAGTCTAGCTGGGCTGACTGCCATTAGTCCAAACCTGGTCCTGTTCTAGAGTTAAAGATGAGAGAACAGCAACATTAATCGCCTAGACTGAAGCATCATGCATCGTCCAGGGGACATACCTGAAGCCTGAGGAGAAAAATTAACCTTGTTTGGGAGTTTTAAACTCAAAACTTTGCATTGTGAACTTTCTAAAACATCTTACGAGCAGTGTTTTAGTGTTCAGGTATTTAACAATATTTTTTTTTCTGTTTTGGAAAAAGGCTTATATTCCGATTCTATATTCAAGAACATTGCAAATCATTTTGCTTTTGAATTTGAATGGCGGGAACTGAAATTTACTGATTGCATTTTGAAAAATTGCATTTTTTTGAAAATCAGTCATTTCACAGGAACATATTCCAAGTTCCTTTAAGACAAGTCATTTCACTCGGCGGCCATCTTTGAAAAGCCTCTCGGGCATGCAAGTGCAGCTCCTATCTCTTTGAATGGCTCCCATCTCCAAAAAAACTATAAAAAAGAATAATAAACTAAAAAAAAATCTGCTTGTTTGCTATCTCAATTCAAATATAGGAATTTAAAAGAGAATTTGAATTCATTTTTGAATAGTGCACAACCCTGCTTTTATATCAGTGGAGTAAATCAGACTTTTTTTTTTTTTTAATCTTAGAATCACACTTTAAAGTCCTTCAAACTTTACAGCTTTGTCAAAATAACCTCCTGTCCCCAAAGTGCCATCTCTCTTCTTGCAGTGACCTTTTGCTCTCAGACACATAGCAAGTGATGGAACATTTCCCACAATGCCCCCGCAGCTGCCGAACTGGTCTTGACAAGATCTGTTACAAATGAAAGTGGCCAGTGAAGAGCACTGAGACAGAGGACAAACATTTCATTATCTTTTGTCAACCTCAGAGGTGTTATTTATGCAATATAATCACACGAGTAAGAGTGCTGTTTGTTTACTGAATGTCAGCCATAAGCACAATAAACAATACGTTAACATTGAGTAACTTACATTTCATCAAAATTTGTCAAGTTAGTTCAAGTTTTTTCACCGCCTACTAAATGGTTCCAAAGAAATGTTGATAAGCAGCGTATAAAAAACGCTTCCTACTCAAAGCATCCCTGAACGAATCAGTGTTTTTGAACAAATTGGATGAGTGAATTATTCAATGACTCACTTACATAGACATCCATTTATTTCACTTCTGAATGAATCAGTGTATTTGAACGAATCAGTTAAATGAATGAAAGATCTACTAGTGTAACTATGTATCTTGCAGTCAATGGAAAAATCCCCACCAAGAATGCACAGTAGTGATGAGAAGTGATTCATTTCCACAAACCAGTTCTTTCAGACAGTTCGCTTCAATGAACTGGTTCAAAAAACCAATTCGTTGGTTGGTTTATATCATCGCGTAAACTGACAGGCTCTGTCCCAAATGGCACACTTCATACAGTCTTGTGGACTTAAAATGGCCACCGGGGGCATGTGATCATGAAGTTCATGAGACTGTAGGTGTCATTTTATTTTTCAGAAGTGTGCTCGCAAGCGCCCCCCCTTTGTGATCGATATTTTCCCTTCATGTGCACTTTTGCCAAACACGTACTGAAGTGAGCTCTGCCTCTCAGTAAAAATTAAGTTATTTTTTACTGCTTATTGCACTTAAACAGTAAAACACACACAAAATATCAAAATGCTTGGCGAGTATTCACGTAAACACAGTCAGTTATGTTTTAAGTGAACATAAACAGTTGAGAAAAAAAACGCATGTGTAACAGTATAATGGATCTGTGTGTCAGGTCTTAAAGTGACAGCAGCCTAATATACCTGCTGCCAAATTATGATATAATATTAAAAATATCTATATGGTAGTTTTTCCCCATGGTTTCGATGTCAAAATTGTAGTCAGTGAAAATGCTGAGTGGCTAGTAACTTTGGAAAACCACTAGCCACAGTGGCTGGTGAGCAAAAAAGTTAATGTCAAGCCTTGGTGATAATTAATAATGACATAATTTTCACTTCTTGGTGAACTATTCCTTTAAACACCATCTTGATCTGGTGGATGAGAGTATGAGGTATGTTTTTCTGCCATGTTTGAAATGACAAGGGATAAAGCAATGAGGACAGAAAGCCCTCAAGGCATCAGGTTGATATCTCAATTTACTGTACTCTGAGTGTTTCTGTCAAGTTTCTGTCTGAGAGCTAAATGAAATTCAGATTTAATGCCATACTGCTTGGTATAATAGGTATTTTTTACTGCTATATATGGTATTTTTACCAACATTGCAATGTGTTTCTAGTAACTACACTGCAATCAACATCATATATTTAAAAATGAAGCTCTGATGAGGATATTTTTCTAATTTTATCCCTGAACACATACAGTTTTGCATGCGTGCATGACCTTCTTGTGTCTTATGTAGTTGAACAAAGTAACATTTTATCTCCCAGGCTGTCTAGCTGTAGATTTTTATAAATCAATACTAATAATGAAATCCCTTGGTGGTGCCAATATTTTTTTTTTTCCAATTGTGAATAATCACTCGTCATCTAGTAGGTGATTTGAAAGATATGAGAACATAATGACACTGAGCATAAGCGGTTATAAGGTTATTTTTCTTTCATGCATGTAAATCAAGTATAGGCAGCATTAGATGTTAGACATTGATTCTGCCATTAGTAAATTCAAAACATCAATTCAGTCTGATAGAACATGCTGCAGTGCAAGAAAACAAGGCAAGAAAGCAATAAGTCGTCATTGCATATGCAGAATGTGGGGAAATGTTATTCTCTGTGTACAGGGCTGGTCATAAATATGTTGTTGAAGGACTGTGCTGTTACTGCGATTGTAAACAAGCTCTCTTTTTGAGCTATATTGTGGAAAACATGATTTTTTTTCTTGCCCTTTTAAAATGTGCTTTAAAAAACAAACAAAAAAGTAAATAAGCTTGAGCTGTCAATGGAAATACTTTTTTTTTTTTTTAATTCATTTAAACATCTGCTACCAATGAAATCTTGTTTCCTCCATGAAATAAAAACTTATAACCTTTTTTTGCAAGAAATAAACTCAGAATTGCAAGATATATATACTCACAATTCTCACTTTTTTTCTCAGAGTTGCGAGATACAAACTCAAAATTGTGAGATCTAAAGTCCGAATTGTGAGATAAAAATGTCACTTACCTTTTTTAAATTTTTATTATTTTTTTATGCCGTGATGGAAACAAGCTTCCGTAGTTACCAACCTTGACTAGTAGGCCTACTAAATGTGGACTTCTTCATGGAGCTTATTGCTTTTATAAAACGGTTACCACACAATACAAATTTATTAAAGCCAAAAAATATGTATCAATGCAACTTTCATGAAGTAAAATCATTAAAAGCCTTCCTTCCGCTGGAAAAAATAGTCCCTGACCGTGAACAACAACAGAAGTTACATTATAACACCATTAGATGGCGGCAAAGACTGTTTTTATGAGCGAGTCACTCAGTCGCAAAGACTTTTATATTAAAACTTGTTGTGAACACAGAACAAGACGCAAATGACAAATGCTTTGACTAGCGCTGTCAGTGTCAGTAGGGCATGGGAAAACCCATTAAATGTTAAAAGGTCAGGATATTCAAACAGATTTTTTTATTATGAACATAGGACTGACCTGAAGGAAAATGCTAAATCCGAATGCAGGTAATACACTGGTCACTCAATATCTCTCTACATAATGCAGTAAGCTTCAATGAACAAAATCAATAGAGAACAAACATATGGTTTCATTGCTAAGAGTGGTTGCTAAGACAGACGCAGCAACATACACACTCAGTGGTGCAACAATACTTATGTAATGCGGTCAGCTGTATGTTTTCGGGAATTTTACAACGGCTTTGAGCGTGGCTCAACCAATCAGAATCAAGGGTTGGAATTTTCCGTTTTATAAATGACTACAAAAATGCAGGAAGTACATGTTCTGATAATTGTAAGTTAAAGTTAAATTTATGATTAGCTGCAGCAGTACATCTTCAATATTTATGTATCCAGTGTTGTGTCTAAATATGTAGCAATCCCATGATTCTCTTTGGTCAGCTAATCTCTTTAGTCTGTATTAGACAAAGCCTTTTAGTAATTAGTAATGCCTCCTCATAAGAGCTATCTTCTCTGCTCGAGGCTGAGATGTTGGCGCTGTGAGTTTGATGCCAAGAAACTGTCTGTCTGTCAGAAGTGCCTCAGCATGGAGAAATGACACAAACTCATTGAAGAATGAAATGAGGAGATCTGTCAAGTGTCAAACCTGTTTGATGTTGTACATTTCCCATCCAGAGTAGGAGAATCACAACATGGGGTGAAAGAACATCAAGGGCAAAAGAAGAGAAACATGGAGAAGACTGAGGATCATGGCGGTCAGATTTCATGAAAGCACATCAATAAATATTTCACCCAAAAATGAACATTGTGCAGTTTTCTAACCCATATGGCTTTCTCTTTTTCTCAGTTGAAAACAAAAGGAGAATTTTTGAATTCACTGATCATTTCTTTTACCTGCGGTTACAATTAATAGTGACCAGAGCTTTTAAACTTCAAAAAATGCACAAATAAGCACCATAAAACTATTATAGAAGTGCTCCATACAAGTCTTCTGAAGTCATTTGATTGCTTTTTGTCAAAAGAAAGATGAAATTCGACCTAGCTCTCCTTGGTGCATTGCAATGCCTGATATGTGAATGAGTTGTTCTTATGAGTCATTTCTTTTAAATGAACCTGTTGATTCTGTTCACAAAACTAGTCTGAATGATTCATTCACAAAAATCGACTCATCTGGATCTTGTGATCTGGTCATAGTGGTTAACAGCGAATACTTCAGTTTCTATCGTATGGTTTCAGAAGAGTTGAAATATAGCACACAGGTCTTGTGGACAACTTTTTTTTTATGATGCTTTTGCATCCTTTCTGAAGGATTTTGTGTTTGGAACGACATGCAGGTGAATGAACAATGACAGTATTTTAATTTTTTCTCAGAACTATTCCTTTTATGTTTTGTGTGTGAGTGTGTGAATAATTTCCATCTCACTAAGGTTTGACAGTCTGGGTTGTGTGACGAAAAAAGGCTCTTGGCACGTATTGTGTGAGACATCATTTCTTGGTCGTAGCATGTTTTCTTCCTTCAATGATGTATGTATCCCAGATCATTGCAGGCTGATTTAAATTCCCAGCTTCCTTCCTCTTTGGATTCATTTCCATATTTCTCCTGCAGGGCCCCATATTGAAATCTGCCAAGCATTCTCTGAAGCAGTCTAGCTGAAAAAGGCTTAATTATTTTCTGCACCATTCTGTCCAGAACCTTGCAGCCAGCATCCAGCAGTCATATTTGCAACCATCTCCTAGCTTCTTCATCTGTGTTCAAAAACAACCTCGTATAAATTCGTACCTGATTAGAAATGTATAAAGCACGGATGAAACATCTTCAGCTTCACAGTATGAAAAGTCATATATAATAGCAGAATTTTCTTTGATATAGCTTTGATATAGTAAATTGAAGTTGTTTTATATGCTGCATTCACAGGTTTTGGTAACAATTTTTGCTTTGTATATTGTTATTTCTGCAATTTATCATTTTGTTACTCATTTTGGTTTTAGTCAGTCTTTACAAATAATAATAAATATGTCTCATACATTTCTATCACTATTGAACGGCTTTAATTCTTTCACACTGGTTTTATGAAAAAGCTTTTTATTGTCTGCTGATGACTGCTGTGTGAATATATTGGTATTTGGCGGTGAGCTTCCAAAAGCTCTACAATAAATGTAACTGCATTTTTCTATTCTGACTGACCATGCTTTCCTTCATTTTTACCCCCGTGTTTCTGCGCTGGTAATTATTATTGAATCTCTCTGCCACAAAGGAAATGCATTTTGCTTTATGCTTCTGACATGAATTGCTACAACATGGCAATTTTGCTGAGATGAAAAACATTCCGCTGGTTCCTCAAACTATCAATCTTAGAATGTTAAATCTAAACAAGACTAATGCAGCTCTGTTTAGTTCTCTAAACTTTGTGAGCGAGTTGAATGAGGTCAGAAAGGTTACTTGCTAATGAGATGTGTGAATGTTTCAGTTTCTCAGCCACCACAATGTATTTCACCCAAAAATGAAATTATGCCACTATTATTTTTCCCTGTATGGAAAAGAGATTTATAAAGATTTCCACAAAAATAAGAACTTTATTTTTGGGTGAACTGCTCCTTAAATGCTGAGTTGGTAAGTTCAGATCTATAGTTTTAAACTCTCTCTGCTGCAGTGCCAGTCATTTAGTCAGCAGTGGGCAAAATCTGCAGCATAAACGGGGCATATAGTGCTCATTATACTCTTAATTGACTGTTTTCTAATGCATTTTCTCAGCAATAAATCTGACTCACTGCTTTCGTTAATGTGGCAGTGAAAGGAAAGAGGTGCAGACAGACACATGGCTAAAGTATTATAAAATAATTGTTTTAAATTTTAAATGAGCAGTCAATTGATCGGTTTGTTTTACTGCTTGCTATTTTGTTTTAAAGTCCTACAGTTGTAAATATCACATCATATAGCATGAATACTGCATTACACTTATAAAGTTCTTGCATTTTAACATTTAAAAAAATATCTTTACAACGTCTTCTTATAAAGTTGAAGGACTTCAGATGCCATGTTGCTCAAAGGGATAGTTCACCGTAAAATGAAAATTCTGTCATCGTTTACTCACCCTCATTTCGTGCCAAACCCGTAAGACTTTCATTTATCTTCAGAACACAAATGAAGATATTTTTAATGAAATCTGAGAGATTTCTGTCCTTCCATTGACAGCTAAGCAACTGAAATCGTAAAACTATCCATATGAATTGAGCGGTTTAGTCCAAATTATCTGAAGAGACTCAATCGCTTTATATGATGTGAATCATATCACATCACATTTGAGTGAATATTTGATAGAGCGTCACAGAGGAAACAGAATCCTTGTGAAGATCTGAACCTGTTTAAACGGTACCTCTACAAGTGCTGGATCTATCTATCTATATATAAAAAGAGACTCAATCGCTTTATATGATGAATAGATTATATGTGAATAAAAGCCTAAATTCAAACATTGATCAGCGAACATAAACATATGCTCAACTGAACCTGAATGACACACGAGAACAAACCTCATTGGTTCTTACAGAAGATCAAACGTCTCGCGTAACACGAGAATGAACCTCATTGGTTCCTGCGGAAGCTCAAACATGATGCGTAACACGAGAATGAACCTCATTGGTTCTCGCACATCAAGCAAACATGCTTGAGCTTCCGTTTACCACAACTGATGTCTGAGTTGATGAATGTTTATACGTGAATAAAAGACTAAATTAAATTTGTTCATCATATAAGGCGGCCGAGTCTCTTCAGAAAATTTGGACTAAACTGCTCAATTCATATGGATTAGTTTTACAATCTCTTTATGAACTTTTTGAAGCATCAAAGTGGTAGTTACATAGCTGTCAATGGAGGGAAAGAAATCGCTCAAATTTCATAAAAAATATCTTCATTTGTGTTCTGAAGATGAACTAAAGTCTTATGGGTTTGAAACAACATGAGGGTGAGTAATTAATAACAGAATTTTCATTATAGATGCAATAATTCTGTGACATCTGATTGAGTCTCAGGTGCCTCATTCAATATTCACAATCCCAGCACCTTGTCATGATCAAAGAGCGTTATAAATAATAACCTGCAGCACTGGGATATATGCTTTTCCAATTTACTCAGTTTGTCTACTAGGTGGAACTCGCACAAGTCAATGTAGGACTTGTCATGGTTGAAGTGAATATTTGATAGAGTGTAACAGAGGAAACTTCCACACAATTTCAGAATGCTTGTGAAGTTCTGAACTGAACCTGTTAAAAATGCTGTACCTCTACAAGTGCTGGAAAATGAGCTTGACATACCAGTATTGCAGTGTTTACATTAAAAATGTTTTGTATGAATAGTTTAGTTGAATACACATCTATCTATCTATTCAAAAAGAAAGTATTTTCACTAGTGGTCTCAGACTTTATATACTAATTCAGAGAATAATTGGGCTAAAAAATATGCTTCTTTGGAACATAGACATTTCTAGCATAGCATATTCTAGTATTGCTGATAAATATAAAAGAGATAAATGAATAAATATATGAAGCAACCTCTTTGTTTTGGTCCTTAATGGGCCCCCAGAGAAAGCAGCGTATGGTCAGCCTCATCCTTGTGTGAATCACCTGTAAATGATAGATTAAACTAGCGTATGGAATAAACATTGTACACACATTCCCTATAGACAGAAGATTACTTTTCCTCTCCGCCTGAAAAAGTGCCAAGATTTGATTAATTAGTCATCGAAAGTGGCACATCTCCTGCTAGAGAGAGCGAAACCCCAGCCAAATGAGGCACTGACAAATGGGAGAGGTGACACAAAGCTCTAATTGGGGATTTGGTGAATATTTCAAGAGTCAGGGAGCCATTTGCCACCCTGCCAGACTGGCCATTACAGACCACAGCTAAGACACCCAGAGAAGCCAGAGACTTTTTTTTTTTTTACCTCACACATGCATACAGAAGGGAAAGAGTGAGGATTACATGTTAACAGGCAACAACAAGGTTTTGTTTTTAAATCAATGCTCTTGTTCTTTTTTAGAATACCAGACAGCATGCGTTTAGACGGTTTAAAGGAGTGGAACCTTTATTTAACCCCAAAACTCAGTATGTGATTTGTTGAAGCATCAACACAAATTGTTGCAGACAAATATTTTAGTGCCTTGCAGGGAAATAACAGTACAATTTTCTCCACAGAAAGCAAGATTTCAGCATGTGGGATTTCAGATGAGAAATTAATTTAGACATTATTCATAAATCACACACAAAACAACTGATCAAAAGAGCTGCTGTATGTATTCACTTGTGGTACTGAAAATGTCTATCAGTTTAAGAAATGTATGGCATAAAAATCAGATTGGAAGAGCTTTCCGCTCTAGTCAGATTTTACTTATGGTAACTCATAGACCAGGGGTGTCCATTCTCGGTCCTGGAGGGCCACTGTCCTGCAAAGTTTAGCTCCAACTTGCCTCAACACACAAGTTTCTAGTATGCCTATTAGACCTTGATTAGCTGGTTCAGGTGTGTTTAACTGGGGTTGGAGCTAAACTCTGCAGGACAGTGGCCCTCCAGGGCCGAGTTTGGACACTGCTGTCATAGACTCAAGTTTATTGCTTTAATAACAGATGATTATGGATGCTTTTATTTCTAAATTCTGATTGTATAAGCTACAATCAAAGCCATTGTGAAATGTTGGTAATTTTGTATTAAAGAGTTTTTTTTTTTTTAAACTTTCTTTAGTGTGTAATGTTGCTGTTTAAGCATGAAAAAGGTCTGCAAAGATACAAAGCACTGTTTCTGAACTCCCTGAAACGCCTCGATTGTAGTCTTGAGTTCTTCCGTCACAAAATTCCTCATTTAAATGATTGCCACCTAAAGCATAAACACAAAAAAAAGGGGGCGTGAGACCTGGTTGAGTTGTGATAGTAGTGTGTTGAAACTCGCGGTTATGGTCAGGGACGTGACATTTCGGAAACGCACTCAAAGTGGTTGACAAATCACAACACACTGATCCAGCTTGACCAATCAGAGCACATTGCGCTTTTCGGAAGGAGGGGCTTCATAGAGACAGGAACTAAACAGAGCGTTACTGACAGACTGGAAGAGAGGTGCTGCAACAATGTCAAATATGTGAAAAATTATGTTTTTTGACATTCAAGTATAAAAACCTACTCTAGTAGACACCAAAAACAACGTGAAGACTTTGTAAAAGGGCATAATATAGCCTCTTTAAAGTGCCAATGAAATATTTCATTGGTGGAAGAATATTTTACTCAGAATATTATGTACTTTTTTACTAACATTTTTGTATCATATTTCTGTTGCCACATTTCCTATAAAACCAATAAGCTGTGTAGAAAAACATAAAAATTTGGTAAAAAAAAAAAAAAAAAGGTTAAATTAATTTATATTTACAACTTAGTTTAGCTTTTTTTATGATTTCCACGTATACAGTAAATTAAAAAAAAAAATAATAATAATAATCCAAAATGTGTTCTCAGACGTTTGGCTCACACTGTATATGTCGTTTTGTTCTGACAGGCACATATGTAACCATGCAGTTATGAAACTCCAATAAGTGGCACATTGCTTGTCGGGATTCTTTCTCATTCAATTTCCAGTGATTTTCCAGCTGTCTAACAGCTTCCTGAATGTCCATTTGTCAGCAAAGAGGGGTTGTTGTCCATTGATCCATTGTGTATCTCTCTATCCATTGTGTGTCATTTATGTATCCAGGGTGATTGCTGCTTGGAAATGTTCTTTGGTGAATTGGGATGTTTGATGGACCATTACAGAGTGTAGATAAACGTCACAGACAGTAGACAGCAAGAATGATTCGTCCATGGACTGGAATACGGGTCCATTAAGGTGAGCAGCAATTGAAAAGAAAAGAAAAAAAAGAATGGTTATATCAATGGTTTGTCAGCCTACATACTATGGGTGCTTTACAGAGAAAATGAAAGTGCATTCACTTGAGCTTCAAATAGCACACACACTGGGCCAGAACATAAACGATTATATAAATGTCTAACTTTGCTGAACTCTGCATGAAAAAATAACACTTCTAGACTGAAAGGTTCAATCAATGTGCCAAATTTTAGACTTTACTAATCACACCGTATGACCGTACGATCTATGTTCTACCATAGACTCCCACTGGGTTTCCCAGGCAGAAGACAAAGAAAACCCGGTTTAAAGCAATTGGGACTATGCAACTTCACTCTTTAGCCTCTAATGACAAAAATGTATTAGACATTAGAGGGGTATGCGCTGACCACTGCCCCATGACGCCACAAAGTGCAAAAAGTGCATTTGTCTTGACTTATTTCTTAAGCTGTTAAAATTAGATTGAATGGCGTTTCATTAGCGGGTACATTTCACCATTAATGTTACAACTATAAAATGGTCTGGGACAGATTGTCTTGCTTGCTTGCTCTGCATATGCAAATATTCGGCTGATGAATTGGCAACTGGCAAGAGCTGCACACAGACGCGAAACGGCAAAAGCGCAGTCTGTTAAATGACCAATGCACTGTCAGCTAGAATAATACCAGCAGTCAGCCCCACAAAGCGTCTTCATTTTAAGGGACATTAAGTTGCAGGTCTTGAATTTATCACAGTATAACGAGGCTCATAAAAGGCCAGGGGTTTGGCTTCTCTTCTAGATGTATGAATGCATCATATTAATCAGTGATGGAAATGATTCAAATGTAAAATGTTCTCCGGATTCTAATGGTTAAACAACGTCCAGTTAAACTTGCCGGCTAAACTGAGTGAAATACATTTGCCCATATGAATGCACAGCATGGATGCAAGTGAACATCATTAATGAATGAGGGATGCACTGCCTCAAGTTATTTCAATGCCAATTATATATTATGTGGTATACTAAAACCTGTAAAATGGTACAGAGAAAAAAAAAAAATGGAGTTGGAACGATAGGGGAGTGAGTAAATTATGACAAATTCATCACACTGGTGATGTCAACCACTTCTAAACCATGATTATCTATGAAAACTAGGTCATTTTTTCACTGTTAACATTAAAATGTATGTATAGTGCATATTGCTGTGTGCCCTGCCTATTTTTAAGATATAGTCAGAGTCATCTTTAGTAGCCTATATTGATAGGCAGTCAATATAGGCTACTAAACTGGCAGTTTGTTCAATACCGTCTGTATTCACTCTGATATCGATTAAAGTACTGAATGTCCACTAATTAGCATTGAGCAAACTGGAATTAGCCCTAACAGAGTCTATCAAACAGCAGCTTGCTAAAGATTTATCAGAATTTGGGAACACAGAATGAGCAGTTTGAATTTTTTGATTTGAAGTTGAAATATTTATAGTACATGATGATGAACTGACTTCTTTGAGATCCAGAAATTCATTGTGTTGGCACACATATCTGATTTGTTTTGCAGACCTGAATGGAAGCTTTAAAAAGGTAACTGCAACTTTTAATCTCAAAATTCTGACTTTTGTCTTGCAATTGCGAGTTTATATCTCACAATTCTGACTTTTTTCTTAGAATTTTATGTTATGAAGTCAGAATTACGTGAAATAAACTAGCAATTCTGTGTAATAAAGTTAGTATTGCGAATTATAAAGTCAGAATTCTGAGCTGACTCAGAACTCACAATTGCGAGTTTATATCTCACAATTCTGAGGAAAAAAAAGTAAATTGCGAGATTTAAACTCACAATTGCGAGAAAAAAGTTAGAATTGCAAGATATAAACTCGTAATTCTGACTTTTTTCTTGCAATTGCGATTATATCTCCCCAACTGTGACTTTATAACTCAAAATTACGAGTTTATATAATGCAATTGTGAGAAAAATGTCCGAATAGTGAGATGAAAAGTCGCAGTTATCTTTTACATTTTTTTTTTTTTTTTATTCTGTGGCGGAAACAAGCTTCCATAGAACTGAGCTTTCAGAATGTCTGTTTATTTTTTGATGGATGGATAGATACAGTAGATACATAGATAGATTTGTATGAAAAAATATTAGTACTAATTTAGTAATACTAGTAATAATTTATTCATAAAAAATCTATTAAAACTATACAAATACATTAATATAGATAGTAGATAGATAGATAGATAGATAGACAGACAGACAGACAGACAGATAGACAGATGTTGCCACAGGGCTAAACTTTTTTTTTTTTTTTTTTTTATTACAGGGATTGGTATAAATGCAAGAGATATCAGACTTTAGATGCTTCATAAAAATGGCCACAGGTGCAGATGTATTTGCCCACAATCAAGCGACCACTTCTAGAAGTAGAAGCAAATGTTTGGCTTGGGAGGAATAACACTCTGGAATCCACTCTTTTTGCCCAGCAGCTTTGCATATATCACTCTGTGTGGTAGTTTTTTCAGTTTTTTTTTTTTTATGTCTTGCCTATGTCTCTCTGCCTGCTGCTGATTATTATTTTGGTGTGTAACAAAATCTTGTATGTAAAATGTATTTGTTACTTCAGTAGACAGACCAAGATTAAGGAGGTAATCATACTCTGAGATTCATCAGAGTAAAAAGTGTGACATCAGTTTCACCTGTAAATACATTCATGATATCCTCCTTTCTCCAGCTGATCACAGTCATAGTGAATCAAAATAAACAAAACAAAATATGACTATAATAGTGATCCTTTCAAATCAAAGCAAATGCATCCCCTCAGCATGTGATATCACCCTAATATATTCATTTTCATATATTGCAGGTAAGCCTGGAAAGATATTAAACAGAAACTACCATCGGGAAAAAACACTGTTTAGACTTTAAAATCATGTCTGGTGCAAAGAGAAAGAAACAAAGAGGGAGGGAGAGACAGATGGAAGAAAGAGAAAAAGTAAAAGATTCTTTTGCATAACCTGAAGATTCAGAAATGCTATCTGCCTCTCCTGTCTGAAATGAAACTCGTCTGAAAGGCAGTGACACACAAAAAGAGTCTATGAATTCATCTGTGCTGTATGAGTAACAGCAGGTGTCCCACAGGTTCCCATGGCCGGGTTTCCTTTCAAAGGGTCATCTCATATATATACACTACCAATCAAAAGTTTGGACACGGTAAGATTTTTAATGTATTTAAAGAAGTTTCGTCTGCTCACCAAGGCTGCATTTATTTAATTAAAAATACAGTAAAAACAGTAATATTGTGAAATATTATTACAATTTAAAATAACTGTTTTCTGTTTGAATATATTTTATAAAGTAATTTATTCCTGTGATCAAAGCTGAATTTTCAGCATCATTACTCCAGTTTTCAGTGTCACATGATCCTTCAGAAATCATTCTAATATGCTGATTTGCTGCTCAAGAAACATTTATGATTATTATCAATGTTGAAAACAGTTGTGTACTTTTTTTTCAGGATTCCTTGATGAATAGAAAGTTCAAAAGAACAGCATTTATCTGAAATACAAAGCTTTTGTAACATTATACACTACCGTTCAAAAGTTTGGGGTCAGTAAGAATTTTTATTTTTGAAAAGAAATTAAAGAAATTAATACTTTTATTCAGCAAGGATGCATTAAATCGTTCAAAAGTGACAGTAAAGACATTTATAATGTTACAAAAGATTATATTTCAAATAAATGCTGTTCTTTTGAACTTTCTATTCATCAAAGAATCCTGAAAAAAATATTGTACACAAATATTTTGCACAATTATACACAATAAATGTTTCTTGAGCAGCAGATCAGCATATTAGAATGATTTCTGAAGGATCATGTGACACTGAAGACTGGAGTAATGATGCTGAAAATTCAGCTTTGATCACAGGAATAAATTACTTTATAAAATATATTCAAACAGAAAACAGTTATTTTAAATTGTAATAATATTTCACAATATTACTGTTTTTACTGTATTTTTAATGAAATAAATGCAGCCTTGGTGAGCAGACGAAACTTCTTTTAAAAACATTAAAATTCTTACCGTGTCCAAACTTTTGACTGATATTTATTTATTTATATTTATGCTAATGGTGCACACACAATTAGGTTACATGTTCACAAGAGTGTTTGGTGTCTGGCAACAACAGTAGTCAACATTTGAAGTGGATCAAAACCTTTCATCAAAGCTGTCCCAAAACCTTCTTTTTAGGACAACTTAGTTCTTAGGACAACTTTGATGAACATTTTCGATCCACTTCAAATGTTGACTACTGTATATATCTTAAATCTACTGCAGTTATACACAATCTATTAGTGGATGTTTCAGTAGTAAAATACTGTGCCTTTAAAGTTATTCTTCAATGTTTTTCATTTCCCTGCTCATTAGTTGCTCTTTGTGTGTAAAATATCCTTCTCCGAATTACATCAGGCACAAACTATATAGGCCTACTCTATGAAATATATATCTCTGGAGATAGACTAAGTAATAGGTTTTGTGAGTGCTCTTTTCCACACATAACTGAGCAGCTAAATTAGGATGATTATAAAACTCCCTCTCACTCCCTCTTTCACACACACACACACACACACACACACACGCATGCATCTGAAGAACTAAAAACTGAAAAAAAAAGAAAAAAACAGAAATATATTACAAGTAAACATACAACTATCTTGTCAAACAGGTGCTCAAGGAATCTAAACTCTTGCTAACATTATGACTTATGACTTAATGCAGGCTTTCATTATCATTCAGATATACTTCCATCTGGAGTGGAAAGAAAGACAAAAATCACTCAAATTAATATTAGATCTTACGCCTTGTTCCAAAACCTAGTAAGCTGCCTAGGTAGGCTGCATTTTAAAGAATCATACAGAAGGTGTGCTCACAATGTGAAGGCCAAAAGGGACTGCCTATGAAGATGGTATTCATATACTATATCCTTCACAGAGAAGGTAATCTTAAAAAAGGTCAATAAAATACAATTTACCAAATGCTTTTTAGCTTAGAAACATCAGCAAAAGCTTTTGAAACCATTGTCAAGTAAGTCCATAAAAATAGTGCACAATGTTACTGTGTCAGTATGAAGGAATTACACTTTATTTCAATTGTCCACTTTAGACATTCTACTAATTATGAATAACTACATATCAACCACCTGTCATTAATTTGCAACTACATGTCAACTAACTCTCATTAGAGTATTAGTAGACAGTTAGGATAGAGTTACAGTCAGGATAGAGAGCTGACATGTAGTTGCAAAGTTACTCATATTCAGTAGAATGTCTGTTGGGGAGCATCAAAATAAAGTGTTAGCAGATATTATGCAGATAGTCTACTAATACCAAAGTCCCTTTAAGAGAAGTCATTTCACTCGGCGGCCATCTTTGAAATGCCTCTCGGGCATGCAAGCGCAGCTCTTACCTCTTTGAATAGGGAAACATTAATTTCTCCAAAGCTGTTTGCCAAGCTTTCGATTAAATTTCATATTTAAAATCACCAATGAAATCTGACATCAACTGTCTCATAAATTTTGTTTCTAAATGCACAAATCATGACAAAAAATAGCCATTTTTCAGGCTGGATCAAGCTAATGCACATGCGCATTCCTAAATGCACGCCTCTGACTGTTTCTATAGGAAGCGGAGCTTCTAATGGCCGCTGCAGTGACGCGATGACTTTACCAATCACCGATTGGCTCTTATTTAGAAGGCGGGACTTGTTCCGCCATATTGCGCGTTGCACTTTCCCCCATTCATAATAATACGAGTGCACCATCTTTCTATATACTGTATAAAGTCTTTGCAAATACTCTATACTTAAAGGTACACATTAGGACTTTAAAAGTGCATATTAGTACCTTAAAGGTACCTTAAAATCTGTAGTGAAATGTCGTCACATTGCAATATACAACCCAGTAAATATGGTAAAAAGAATAGTTTAAAATTCTGACATCATTTACTGATCTTCGTATCAGTCCAAACCCATACAAACTTTTTCCTTTATTTCCCCAGTTTTTGAAAGGCAAAAATGACTTAAGTGTTCAAGGACAACAGTTAATCATTAAGTTAACTTTGTGTGTACGCAAAATAAACGATTTTAGCATTGCTTTTCATATCCAAAAGCAAATATATTATAATTAAAACGGGTTTTAACAGAATATGCATTTGCATTTCTTTTAGAAAAAGAAGCCAAAAAGACTATATAGGCCTACATGCAAAACTGGATGTGCATTTAAATATTAAATAAATACATTCAATTAATAATAAATGAGAGATTTAGCAGATGTTAGTCAAGTCTCAAAATCTGTCCCCTGTAAATGCAGTAGGTTTGAGCCAAGAATGTAAATGCTGGTGGATTTAAATATGCATGAAACTTTAATGAACTTACCACAGAAAAAAATAAATAAAATAATAATAAAAACATCAAACATTCTGTCCAAAACCCTATGAGAAGTTTTCTTGCTAAAGTCCAGTGTTTATTTTTCAGGCCAGGATTCACCTTTAAACTGCTGTGAACTGCAAGTTTTACTTCGAGTTTAAAGGGAAAGTGAAAATTCATTTACTAACCATCAAGTTGTTCCAAACCTGTATGAATTTCTTTCTTCTTTCCTTCACAAAAAAAGATATTTTGAAGAATGTCGGTAACCAAACAGCCCCACTGACTTCCTACACTATGGAAGTCAGTGGGGCTGTTTGGTTACCGACATTCTTCAAAATATCTTTTTTTGTGTTCAGCAGAAGAATGAAATTCACACAGGTTTGGAACAAGTAAATGATGACAAAACTTTCATTTTTGGGTTAACTACCCCTTTAATAAAGAAATACATCACTGTATGCTAGTCAATATTGCCCTATTTACTTTATTAATACACATTCCTGGTCTTATTGTGCACGATTCATCAAAGCATATTATTACCAAAAAAGAAAAAAAATCTGTCTTCATAATATTTTATTCAATTACTTTCTGGGAGGGAATTATACTCAACCATTTTAATGGCAGATTTTGGCTCATGCATTTCAGAACCAACATTTAAGATGATGTACAATGAAACTGTCCACTGGTTAGTCCAGTTGTCACATCCACTGTTGAGGCAAATTCACATGAGTCACACGAGGGATTTATTTAGTAAATGCGTTCCCATGGTAGTTTATGTCTTATCAGATGCGATATCCTAGAATGCACATAGGTAGATAGAAACAGCTATAGAGACACTTTTCATAATCCAATCAATTCCTGCTGAGTAAAATAATGTCCACTTTTAATACCCAGTTTCATTTAGAAACACAGAACTGAAATGGGTTAGTTTACACAAAAATGAAATTTCTGTCATTAAGATCTTCGTTCATCTTCAAAACACAAGATATTTTTGATATATATATATATATATATATATATATTTTTTTTTTTTTTTTTTTTATCTCCCATAGAAAGCAACTAAATTACCACATTCAAGGTCCAGAAAGGTAGTTAGGATATCCTTAAAATAGTCGACTTGACTACAGTGGTTTAACCTTAATGCTATGAAGCGACGAGAATACTTTATGTGCGCAAAAACAAAACAAAAATAACGACTTTATTAAACATTTTTGTTTCTCTACCCTGTCAGTCTCCTATGCAGTTTACGTTGAAGACACATTGCAGAGCTTCCTGGTTCTACATCAGAACGCAGACTCTTGGCCGGGTCCTGCGTCAGCATCACACGCATGCATCGTGCTGCTCACATGAACGGCTTCGGCCAATAATGAGCCGACCTTCTGACGTAGAACCCGGAAGCTCTGCAGTGTGTCTTCAATGTAAACTGCGTAAGGATAATGACAGGGTAGAAAAGAAATTGTTGAATAAAGTTGTTATTTTCTTTTTCTTTTTTTGCGTACAAAAAGTATTCTTGTTGCTTCATCATTGACTATTTTAACAATGTCTTTAATACTTCTCTGGACCTTGAATGTGGTAATTTTGTTGCTTTCTATGGGAGATAAAAAATAAATAAAAAAAACCTCTCGAATTTTATCAAAAATAAATATCTTAATTTGTGTTCCAAAGATGAGCGAAGGTCTTGCGGGTTTGGAACGACATGAGGGTGAGTAATTAATGACAGAAATTTCATTTTTGGGTGAATTAACCCTTTTAATCCCTGTTGAAAAAAACAGCATATGGTGGTTAGGTATGTTTTGAAGCATGGCAGCTGGTTTATGCTGGTCCTTATTTGATCATGAGCTGGTCCTGAGCTGGAGCTAGTTGCCAGCTTAGGACCATCACTTGACCAGCATAAACCAGCTCATGACCAACTAAGGACCAGCATAAACCAGCTCAAACCAGCTGCCATGCTTCAAAACATACCTAATCAGCATATGCTGTTTTTTTCCAATAGGGATGCCATGTCATGTTGACTTCATATTTTGAATTTGATAATTAATAATGATTATTTGATAAAATACAACCACTGATGCAACAAGTAGCCTCTATGTGGGAATGCGTTGGTGTACCAGAGAACTGCATACTGCAGCATTCTGTACTTAAAACATTACAGTGTGAACTGAGGTCAATCAAACTAAATAATTGTTTTTTTTTTAAATCTTCTTTTTTGATATACTGTTCAAGAACACAACTCTCTTTACCTACAAAATTGAATTAATAATTAATTTGTTTTTTGTTTCTTCCTTGAGTTCACAAAGTTTCCAGTGTTTCTTTTTCCACCTCTTCCCTTGACATAAAAATCTAATACAGTCAATCATTAGTTGGATAATATTATGAATTATTTGTGCTAAGGGTTAAGACATAAGATACAAGTTTTAGACTAAAAACTTTGATAAAGTTTTTTTTTTTTTTATCAAAAATTGCTTCCTTCCTGCTCTGCAAAAACCTCTGCATGCTATCAATTTATATGTAGAGTTTTGGGACAAAATGCAATTAGAAGGCAAGATTACAAAACTGTTGACGTTTGGCTTTAACAAAAGTTCCTGCATTAGTGCTGATTTGGTGGAAAAGTACGAATATATTTAGGATCACGGAGAAACAATTTGTTCTCACTTGTTTTTCTCTTGTAGTCACCGGGTCTCCAGAGAAAAAAGAAAAGAAAAGAAAAACCTCAAGTGTCTAGAAAGCACTGATGTACCACCTATCCTAGTGTATTAGTCAAACTAAATTTAGGCCTATCTGACTTTTGAATTAGATGTGCTTTTATTTTGACTTGCTTGGGGTAGAAATAAACCAATGAACCACAGATGCTCTTCGCATCTTACAACATTTGCCATATTTTTACACATCTGTGGACAGAGAGCACTCCTTACCAGTGCCTTTGTATGGAAGTTTGTTTCTGCCACAGAATATAAAATAAAAAGGGTAATTGCTTAAACTTTATATTAATAAACTATGGTTTTGGGTTACCATAAATTTGTTTGGAGGCTTGATGCTTTGCAGATAAATCAATTTCCATTGTCAATTGGTTTATTCTTTACAGTGTGTGTATTATGTTTTATGTGTTATAAAATAGTAAGTGTATATTATTCCAATTGTGAGGGTCCAAAGACAAATTTCCAAGAGAATGGATAATAAAAAAATCATTTCAAATGAACAACAGTGATTTAGCCAGTCTTTCTGCCTCAGTGCTTTATTAAACTGACCTCTCGCGAGTCTGTTCTTCGTACGTTTGTTTTTCAGTCTTCATGCAGGGAATCCACATGTGTTTTCACATTGGGTTCTGCAGAGACAAAAAGTAATATTAGTCATGCTAGATAAACTAATTGTACAATTTCATGTAAATGTTCATGAGAAATTTTATTTACTCACGTTTGCCTTTAAACCCTCTGGAATGTCTTGCTCCATATACAGTTCGACACTTAAATAAATGTCAAGTTATCTCATCCACTTAATTATGAACATACGTAAGTGTGAACATGCTGATCATATTCCTTTTCTTGACAATATGACATTAATTTAATGGTCTATAAGAGAACAATAAGATTAAATCTAATGAACAGTGCCAAACAGCTATCCTAGTTTTCCAATTATTAAATCCCCCATTGATAACCATATGGACAGAATCCCTATTACTGTGATGATAAGCTTAGTTAAAAAGTATAATGAAAAATGTAATAAGGGAAATGGCCTTTGGACTTAAGAGCTACAACTGAGCACTTTGACTTAAAGACTTCATCTCATTGTACGAGCGGTTAACCACGCTTGATCCCTCTCTAGACATGCAAAGCCGTTCCTCAAAAACTACAAGAACATTTATATCCCAAAAGATTTTAGCATTCTTGTTAGCTCACATTAAAACTATCTTGGAATTTTTTTAAATGCCTGCATTTATTTTTGATACTTTCAGACTTGTCCCCTTGTCCCTTGTCGCTGACCTTCAATTTTTAAATATGAAAAATTATTTTTTAAAAAAAAACTATATATATATATATATATGAATTACGTTTTAAAATTATGATTGCCTATGTCAACATCAAAAAACAATTTCAGTAACACTTTATTTTAGGGTCTTTTAACTAGTTGCTTATTAGCATGCATATTACTAGAATACTGGCTGTTTATTAGTAATTATTAAGCACATATTAATGCCTTATTCTGCATGACCTTATTCTACATTCTTAATCCTACCCAATACCTAAACTTAGAAACTACCTTACTATTAATAAGCAGTAAATTAGGAGTTTATTGAGGGAAAAGTCATAGTTAATAGTTTATATATGTTCCCTATACTAAAGTGTTACCACAATTTCAATATTTATTGAAAATGTGTGTGTATTATGTATATAATATGTATATATTTCCAATAAAGTTGTAATTTTGTCAAATGTGAAAATATTTGTGTGTATTTTAGATACATAAAATACAAAAGAGTCTGAAAAAATGTGAAAAAAGAAAAGAAAAACAAAATAAATTTGAGGCATTTCATACTGAAACACTCCATTTGCATTTTGGGCCATTTCATTTGAATAACCTGAGGCATTCTATGGCTTTATAACAGTGCAAGACAAGAGATGAACTCCTCTACTATTCTGGAGACAGTCTAGGCTGTATGTGAGTCAATTAGTTGTTCCTAGCATCCAAGAAAGCATTGTGCTCCTGTATTCCCATGTCAAAAGAAAAATCTATGGTCATGTCTTATCTCCATACTGCAGCACTGCTCTCATTTCCTATAAGCGAAACCAGTTTTAAAATGCTATTGTAAGACAGCATTGAGTCATAAATGAAACCATTACTACACTGAGCCTGTTCAACTCAATGGGATCTATGATGTCATGTGCCTTTCACTGCAGTGGAAATCAAGAGGATACAAATAACATGTGTCCATGTTCACAGCTCTTGAATACAGTAGCTCTTTTTCAAAACCAAGTGAGCTTCCGACCTACACACCACTGAGCGCTCCTGACATGAAGACTGTAAAAATACCTCATGCATGCATCCTTCATAAATAAGGCATTTTTAGAAATTACTAAATTCTCATTCTCAAAATAATCATTATATATATATATATATATTATTATTTTGCTTGGTCACAGGGTGGAGGAAAAAAAATCTAGCTGACTCCATTAAACAAGCAAGCAAGCAGCAAATAATCCCACGACTAGTACTCACCTACTGTACCAACATCCGTTGTTCAGCAAATCAGGCAAACGTCACAGTGTGATCAATATTCATGACCAAAGTCACACCTGGCACAGCTTGTGTGCTGAGCTGCTGACAACTTCCTGTGGCGAGAAGACACAACATCTTTGACGAAAAAACATGAACCTTTATATTCAGATGTTGCAAAATGTTTTAGGCCTAATTATTAAACTTTTTGGACAATTTTTATTTTTAAGCTTTAAAATGTTAGCTATGTGTCATTAATGTGATGAGAGGCTGTCTAGATTTATAATGTGTCACTTCCGACACACCGGCTGAAAAGTATCATCATACAGTTCAATAAAATAAAAAATAACAATATTCTTCCCTGTGCAGTCTCTGTGCTTTATGGTATCGTTATTTTTAATATGTGTTAGTTACACACATACACTACTGTTCAAATCTTTGGGGTCAGTCATTTTTTTTAAAGAAATTAATACTTTTAGTCAGTATTTGACTGATGAAAAGTAGCAGAAAAGAACTTTATAAAGTAATAAATTATTTCTATTTCTATTAAATGCTGTTCTTTTGAACTGTCTATTCCATTAAAACAACCCTGAAAAAAGTGTATCACAGTTTCCACAAAATATGAAGCAGCACAAATGTTTTCAACATTGATAATAAGAAATTATTCTTGAGCAGCAAATCAGCATAGAATGATTTCTAAAGGATCATGTGACACTGAAGACTGGAGTAATGATGCTGGAAATTCAGCTTTGATCACAGGAATAAATTATATTTTAGAATATATTCAATTATAAAATGGATAGTTCCGGCCCTTGATTCTGATTGGTTGAGCCGTGTGCGCCATGTTTCTGCGTCTGTCTTAGCAACCACTCAAATGCTTGTTCTCTATTGATTTTGTTCACTGAAGCTTACTGCACTATGCAGAAGAGTATTGTGAGAGAAATATTGAGTGACCGAGTGTATTGCCTGCATTCAGATTTAGGTAGCATTTTCCTTCATAATAAAAAAAATCCATTTGAATGCCCGCTGCGATCCTGTCCTTTTAACATTTAATGGGTTTTCCCGTGCCCTGCTGACTGACAGTGCTAGTCAAAGCATTTGCATCTTGTTCCGTGTTCAGTATAACAGTCTTTGCGACTGAATGACTCGCTCATAAAGACAATCTTTGCCGCCATCTAATGGCATTATAATGTAACTTCTGTTGCTGTTCACTGTCAGGGACTATTTTTTCCAGCGGAAGGAAGCCTTTTAATGATTTTACTTCATTAAAAGGCTTCCTTCCGCTCCGCGTCGTGCCTAACAACGCCCCTTAGCTGTTATAAATTCACTGTAAACCATGGCTTCTTGGGGCTTATTGCTTTAATAGAAAACAGTTATATTGTTAAATTGTAAAAACATTTCAGAAAATTGCCGCTTTTACTGTATTTTTGATCAAATAAATGCAGTCCCGGTGAGCAGAAGAGAACAAAAGCAATAACAATTCTTACCAACCCCAAACTTTTGAACAGAAGTCTACTTCTTTCTGTTACAAATCACTATTCCAATGATGTTTCATTTCTGTTAGGAGACAGCAAAGCTGCTTACTTGGTTCTAAAGCATAGCTAGTCAGCGTCCAATTATTGTTATTCTGAAATCTCTCACTGTAAAGTAACAGAACTGATAACAAGCCTCTAAAATAATGCGAGCACCAGAAACTGCAGGGATCCTCAAAGATGCCACAGTTGCTTCTACTTGCAGCATAGGCAGTAATTAAATCCTAATAATGATTTATGACTAAAAACCTAAGAAGGCTGAGGGCTGGAACAAAATAAAGCAAAAACTCTCAGAGGCCATTGGAAAATGCAGAGCCAAAGGGGCTGCTCGTGATTAGATTTCATTGTGTATGAAAATTATTTTTTGTCAGTTTTTCTCAATTGCTTTTCAACACCTTTCTTTAAAAAGCCACATTTTAATTCACTTTTCACCTGTAATAAGTCACTATGGCAAGAATGGCTTTCCACTCCTTTCATACACTGATTCACGCAGGTTCTCACTCTTGGATTTAGTAGCTGCTGAACTTCCACTCAACCTTCAAATGAAGATAAAACAAAAAGTCAGGAGAGAAATTCTCAGGGTTTCGCTGAGGTAGAGCAGAATAACTTAGCCCAGCTCAGCCCGCCGCACTCTTTCAAAGCTCATGCCATGAAGTCTCAAGAATGTGCTGCTATTTCACCTGCTTTTGATCACTCGGTTAATTTGAATGCAGATTTGTAGTCGGCTCTGAGAAGGAGACTGACAGCACCATAATTAAACATCTTTACAGTGGGTCCTGCAGGTAGCCCTGTCTGTCACCATTACTTTGATTGGGAAATTTGCTAAGAATGAATCATGCCCGATGATATTAATTTGCATGAGCTGTCAGTGTAGTTTTAGCACTGGATTCACTTAAAGTGATAGTTGGAATAAAAAATTCTGTCATCATTTAAGGCCCGTTCACACCAAGGGCGATAACTATAACTACAGTTTTAAAAATCACTCTAAATTTAAAAGGATAGCAGAGTCCTCCACACCACAGATAACTACACAGAGGAACAATATTGTTGGAATCACTTTCACAATAATTTTTTCCAGATGATGAATGATAAAAACAATGACAGCCAATCAGAATCCATCGTACTTTAAAGACCTCAAATCATTTAAAGTGACAGAAAAGAAAACTTATAATAAGTTCATAATAAACAAAGTTATTTGGTGTCTATGCTAATATCATTATAGTTATCGTTCTTGATGTAAACTGGCCTTTACCCAACCTCATGTCATTCCAAATCTGCAGAACATGAAAGAACATTTGGGTTTGGAAAAAAAACAGTGATGTAATGTTTGAGTAAATGTAATTAGTTACTGTACTTAAGTATCTTTTTGGCTACTTTGTAGCTTTACTGAGTATCAAATATATTAGTAACTGTTACTCTCTACTTGACTACATTTTTGAGTATGTATTTTTTACTCCAATACACCTGTGATGAGTAATGCAATTCTCAATTCTCAGTTACATTTTGCACAGCACCTAACTTTTTCTGCAGCAGTTTATTTCTGCTACAAAAGAAGTGATATTGCCATCTGCAGGGCATTGAAGTTACTATCTCTAATGCATTTTGCCCTTACTCACCCAAACTTGTCAACATGACCACTTTACGCAAATGCGAGTGCATGAGAAGGTAGTTGCTGAATCGCAGGTGTTTCAGATATGAGATGAGTACATGCAAGTAGACTATTTAATTTTACTTAACATTATTTTATTTGTCCGTTATATTGAAGAGATCTTTTTGAAGGATATTGGTTTACTTATGCCCTTTTTGAGCACTTGAGTGTTTGTAGACGTTTAAGAAGCTGTTGTGTCCACCTGTTGTGTCCAAAACACACATTTTTTGTGTGTGTCTTTTTAAATGCAATTTAGCTGCTGCTCCCGGACCCCTTTCCAAAAGAGGGCGGATCTTTAACAGCTCGCGTTTCGGTTGCTCAACAACAACAAAGCTGGAGAATCTCACGCAGCCAAAATGAGGATTGTCAGTAACGGTGTTCAGCCTTACATTGTTCAAACCGGAGTCGACACTGATGGAGAGACTCAGGAAGAAGTTACAACTTTTAGAATGAAACTGGACATTTCTGAATGGTTAGTGGATAAATTTATGTAGTTGCTGTGGAGTTGATTCAACTCATCGACTAGCATGTGTCGTCATGTTAATCTTTCAATCCAGCATTGAATTGACCCTCGTTTGTGAAGCAGTCCGGCGTAAAATGACGGCATGACAACAACACTACTACAACAACTCTTCCTCTTCTCTAAAGCAGCCCAACATGGCCTCACCACCTTTGTTGCGTGTTCTCAGGGGCAGGGTTTATGTAAATTTTGGGGTTTGTGATGTCACCAACCCTGGGAAAAAGCTCGTTGTAGTCCCTACCAGCCGTTTGTTGTAGTCCTTAAAAAGCAATTTCTGTAAAAGAAAATATCTCCCTTTGCATTGAACTTTGAGCGTCGTAACTTTGCAGATGTTGTTTATGCTCAAACATTAACACACTAAGTTAAAAATGTGACTTTTACTCAAGTCGTATTGAAATTGGTGACTTGTAATGGAGTCATTTTCGCTGTATTGTATCTGTACTTTTACTCAAGTATGGCTTTCAGGTACTCTTTACACCTCTGGGAAAAAAGAAAAAAAAAAAACACTGAGACATTTTTCCAAATATCTTTTGTGTTCTGCAGAAGAAAGAAAGTCATACAGGTTCGGAATGACATGAGGGAGAGTAAATTATTAGTTTTCATGTTTAGGCAAACAGTCCCTTTATAAACTGAACAATTTGTGATGAAAAATAAGTTGTTTTTTTTTGCACTGAATTACCAAGTGTTAAAATGGTGCAGATGTTTAGTGAATTCACCCATGTGTGAGCGTTCGAGAAGCTCTTATCATTGCTTTCTGTTAATCAACACCTTCAATTCCTGACACATCCACTGTAGGACTTCCATCTTCTGTCATGCACAAGAAACACTGTCTGGGCAGAAAAGGCTCAATCAGATTGATAGGATTTTTCGCCTGCTCTCCTGCACGCCCCCTTCACAGCATTCCTAAGATCTCGACTGTGCATCCTGAACAACAACACGCTTCTTTGAAGCATTTTTGCATCTCTATGGCCCGTTGCACCCATAACCCTGTCGTCCACCCGCTTTCCCCACTGGGAGAACGTTAGTTTCAAAGAGGCTTCTACAGGAAGTGCATGGGAGCAAAACATTAATTGATTTGTTTGTAACTAAACATTCCTTCCAGACCTTGTGTGAAATTCCCCAGCTCTCACACTGACATCATTGTGCTCTCCATCATTCTTCTCTAGCGGTCTCTCATGTGTCATACAAGGCATACAGGAATCTGAAGAGTGGAGGAGGACTCGGACTCTCCTCTGGAAAGCTTTGAATTCTCAGTAGGTGTCTGCACACCAAAGACGTGTGGTGAATTCCCACTGGGAATGAAAGAGCACAATCTATGGTTATTTTCTATTCATTGACAAGCCACTGTACCACCACAGCATGCAACCTCATGATCATGGTGTGCAGTGTGCACTGGAAAAACAAAATGAGGTAAAGCTCTCAGGAAATACTCTGAAAATGCCCAGCCCATGCAGATGTGAAAATGCATTAAACAGCAAATATCAGCTTCAAAATAAATGGCTGAATAAAAATGCATTGGGGCATCGATCAGACAGAAATTACAATTCTGTCATTATTTACTCACCGTTATATATGCCGTTCCAAACCCATTTGTTTTTCTTTCTCCTGTGGAACATAAAAAGAAGAATATTGCTTACTATACAACAGAGACAAAGTGACAAAAGACTGTGAGAATAATTGCATTATAAAGGCTAAAATTTAAATATCTGGGTCAGTAAGATTTTTAAAAGTTTCTTCTGCTCACCAAAGCTGCATTTTTTTGATCAAAAATACAGTAAAAACATTTTTCAACGTAAAATAACTTTTTTTGTAATTTATTACTATGATGGCAAAGATGAATTTTCAGCAGCCATTACGCCAATCTTAAAGGGTTAGTTCACCCAAAAATGAAAATTCTGTCATTAATTATGTCGTTCCACACCCGTAACACCATCATCAGAACACAAATGAAGATATTTTTGATGAAATCCGAGAGGTATATGATTCCTCCATAGACGGCAATTTAACCATCACTTTCAAGGTCCAGAAAGGTACTAAAAAGACATTGTTAAAATAGTCGACGTGACTACAGTGGTTCAACCTTAATTTTATGAATTAAGGACGAGAATTTAATTAGTGGCGAGATTACTTTTAGTGCGGTAAAACAAAACAAAAATATCGACTTTATTCATTAATATCCTCTCTTCTGTTCTGTGTCATTCTTTTACGCTGTTTACATTCAGTGCTTCCAGGTTCTACGTCAGAACGTCGGCTCAATATTGGCCGACACTGTTCACATGAACAGCACGACGCATGCGTGTGACGCTGATGCAGGAGCTGGCCAATAAATGAGTCCGCGTTCTGACGTAGAACCTGGAAGCGCTGCATGTAAACAACGTAAGAGAATGACACAGAAGAGAAGATATTGTTGAATAAAGTCTTTATTTTCATTTTGTTTTTGCGCACAAAAAGTATTTTCAAAGGTTTATAGGCCTTACAGACAGATAGAATGATGATAGAACAACAGAATGACAAAACAATAAATAGATAGAACGATAGAACGATAGATAGATAGATATAGTGGATTGTAGTGATTTAGGGTAGTAGTACTACCCTGCTGCTAATTACATACAGATTAAAACATTTAAATATTCAAACACAGAAATGAACACACTGAGAAACAAACACACCCCGGGCAGGGAAAGCCTTGCGTACAAGACTCTGTCTCACTCTCTTCACATTATCTTCACACAGTATGCTTCAAATATGACTTTCACACCAGCTTAAGAGAAGCAAGGTGTTTTAAAATAATTATGTTCTCTGTTTTTATTAATAGTAGTCTCACTCAATTCACTGTGCGCCTTTTTTTACGGTTATACAACCTGTATTTTGTACCATATTGTACCATATTACACAGCTAAACTTACATTCCATTTTTATTATATCACCAAACATTTATGCAGTCATTAAGACTGATGTGTGTTATTGTCAAGCTATGTTTTTATTTAATGCAAAAATGCCTTCAACCAAATCAGATTTAAACCAGGAGACCCTCTATATAAGAACATTTGTTCCACAAAATGTCTTATGCTACTTAACATAGGTTATGCAGAATACAGTACACTTGTATGTTAGTCTAAACCTCCTTGACAAACTGCACGGTGCACCTAGCACGTCTTATACATTATGAAGAGAGGTCACTCTTGAAAGCAAGGTACATTAGTTTGCTTTTAACTCAATGATGTTGTCTGAGAGACTTTTGTATAGTAAGAATCAAGTGGATTTATTTGCATTAGAACAAGAAAAGCTTTGAAGACTGAGAGTACAGTTTCAAGGTCTTACAAAGGACTTTTTCTTTCATGATAGAAAAATTGTGATGATGATTATATGAGACAAAGTTTCTTGCTTTAAGATCTTTATAGGTTGTGGAAAATATAGGCAAGATGGGCCAACATCATCAGACACAACACCACAGAATACTGTTGTTTTTTTCCCCACCTTTAAGAACAGCAGTGAATTGGAGATGCAGCTGAGAAAAGATAAAAACATGGAGTTTACAGACGTTTCTTGGAGATATGGATGGATGTTGGATATCTATCTAGATATTGGACTCTCTATCTATAGAGATATCTATAAACAGACATTAATTTTCCCTACAAATTTCTCTACAAATAAAACAAAAAATCAGATATACAACTTAAAACACATATGTAAGTAAATATTATAGAAATAGGCTCATCAAGGGAGGAGAAAACGATTTATATCTTTTGCTGTTGGCTTCAAAAGACCATGGAACACTGTTTTTATCCCAATTTTACTCTTTCACTCGGTAATTTGGACATGGATAGCTTGCAAAACATGCTAAAAATCATGAACAAAACTTAAGTAGATAAAGATGATATTATATAGTCTACGATACATATTGCAGCATAAGCTTACCTACTGTGTGCAAAATGGGCGATGAAACAAAATCAAGTAGCGTTTCTTGCGCAGTGAAGAGTCTACTGAAAAATATCAATAGTGTCTCTACTGCTCTCTTCAGGTCAGCAGTGGAACTACAGAGGCTTTGCAGCACAGTCTCTGGCGCCACACAGTGGAAAGAAAAAAAATTAAACCGAGTATATTATTCACTTTTTACCAAAGAACAGAGAGAAAATAAAGCTCTATTTTATTTGCTCTTTTTCTCCAGTGGGTTTCTCCACTTCCAGTTTGATTCCTTCTAAATGGTTGCTTTAACACTAGAGAAAAATCCATCTCTCATCTGAAAAGCAATTCCAGCATCCTCCACAGACAAAAATAAAAGCAGAAAGATGATTGAAATGTAAAGAGGAGAGTCTCCACTGAGGTTATTCTGTGTTTTGGGGGCCACTGATGAAACAAAAGACCTGGAGTCGAAAGCAGGTTCTAAATAAAACCTTGATTTTCAGCATAAAACAAACAGATCTGACTGTGCATATAAAGAAAGAGATAATGTACAATCATGGTCATTATCGCAAAATACACCCTGACAGGGTCACCAGGTCTTATATCATCCTGAAGAGGTTTATTTTGCAAAAATGTCAGGCTTACTGTGCATTGCACCATTAAATATACAGCTAGTTAGCAAAATAAATAATATACGTAAAATATTGAAGTTTTTTAAAGAGCGGTTTTATTTTAAAGAGCAGTAAATTAGATACCAAGCATACAGTTTTAAACACACAAAACTGTGAGTGTGTGTGCATGCATTTCTGTGACATATCAGGACACAAATTTGTATAATGACATGGGTATAACATAGGTTTTACAAGGAGAAGGTGACTTATGAGGACATTACCCCATGTCCCCATTTTTCAAAAGGCTTATAAATCATACAGAATGAGTTTTTGTGAGAAAGTAAAAATGTGCAGTTTTCTGTGATGGGTAGGTTTAGGTGTAGGGGTAGTGTAGGGTGATAGAAATTACAGTTTGTACAGTATAAAAACCATTACGCCTATGGAATGTCCCCACAATTCACAAAAACAAACGTGTGTGTGTTTAAAACTCTATGCTTGGCATCTAATTTATTTCTATTCATAATCAAGTTATTTTTTATATTGCACTGTTATTTAGGTAGGAGAAAATGAACAGGCAAAGTACTTCTGGAAACAAGGCTGCTAAAAATATTGGCTGTAACTATGTTACAAGCATTCTAGCTTTTTTTTTTCTTCTTCTTTCTGTAACATGTAAACATCATTCAGCAATTTGCATTTTAATAGCTGTTTTTTGGACTTTTGCATATAATCATATTTCAGCAAAACCGAACAATCAGGTGATATATCCTGTCCTTTGAACATTGACATTAATCAAAACCATTATTTCCAGAGCAGATTAGCTTCATTTTGAGAAATGATGTTGGGTTCTGTCCTATTTTTCCCTGAATATAATAAACCAACTGACACACATGGACACACATTCAGCAACACACATACATACGCATTCACACCACCATTTAGACCTCCAAGGCTGTCTCTCATCTCACTAAATGTTTCTACAAATTGAGGAACAAAATTCACAGAGTTGCTTCCTCTCACTTTAGTGTAATGTCTAACACATGAAAGGATTTTCACAGAGTCAGGTATCATTATAGTCATAAAAAGCCTGTGTGCAGCATTGTCATATCTTTACTTCCTTTACAGATCAAAGTCACTGTTTCTGATGGGTTTGTGGAGCTCATTACATGTCTCACTACATGGATCCACAACTATAAATCACCTGACCGCATTCTAGTCACCTGACTCTACTCTGTCAAGCCCAGGGGCTGCCAGTCTCTCCGCGGTCATGGAGCTAAACACTGAATCGTATTGCTTCAAGGTAATCCAATCAAAATGAGACAGTGCACCTTGAGTGGAATTTGTTGCCGTTATTTGAGATAATGAAAGGGGACCAAGCATCTCCGGTGAAGAGATAAAATGCATTTTAGTGCCTCCTTTAACAAGAAGAAAATGGAAGTATTGATCTGTTCTGCCCCCGTGATTTCTGCTGTTGAGTGTTTGAACAGTGATATTTATGCAAGGTTGGAGAGAGAGAAGGAAAGAGAGAGCAAAAATACTGCAAAAATGGTCCCGGCTGCAGCTTATTCTGGCCAAAAACCGCCCAAGTAGAGACAGATAAGATCCGACTCCAAAAGGTCAGCAATACCTAGAGTAAGGTACCAGCTCGCATTTACATTCATTTCCTCGACAAAAGTATGCAATGTGTAAACTAAAAGAAAGAAAAAAAAGAAATTAAAAAAGAAATAAACAAATAATCAAGCACTTGTAATATTTGCCATGTTGCTTTTTGTTTTTTTATGGATGCATGTTGGAGTCAGATCGACCAGCAGGGGCTAAATGGGTCAAACCAGCCAAACTTTGATCCTTTGGTCTGACCTACATAACAAGTGACCAATCAGCTATGTTTTCAAGTGCCATTAGGGAAGGTGTTACCTGAAATAGTTGATACCACAATAACAGAAAATAGAAAAATTTAGTATGAATGTGTCTGGACTTTTTTGTCAGAATTTCTGTCCATGCAAAAGTAATAAATACAGAATATTTCACAAACATGACACAAAAACAAAGTAGAATAAACAAACCTCTTTGTGGATATCTACAATAGTTTGCTACTGAGTGCCCCAAATAAAACTCAAAATATCTACTGATAACGGATGCAATTAACCTGACAATCCACTGATTAGGTTAGTGAACAGATTTTAGGCAGTCCGTGGGCATGCTGTCTGAAGCTGAGACTAGTAGTGACAGTATAACCTTGCCTGCCAGAGTAATAACACATGACTATTTTAAAACAATAGTCCTACAATCCTAGATGGTCAATACATCTAAAATACACAACAGTAAAAGCTATTATGCAAAATATCTGTTTACTTAGAATCACAGCTGAAGGGGCTCTGAACAACATTTTATTCTTCATTTTAATTTGTTTGCACCATTTCTTAATGTACACAGCTATACTGTGACATTTTGGCAATACACATTTTCATATGCCAATAACTCACTGCTGAATGTTGTATGGGTGTGTGGGAGAAAAAGAGAGCGATAAAGAAAAAGGAAGGGGTTGATTCTCATTTGCTGACTGACTGCCCTCTCTGACAGAGGAATATTAAACCACATTTCATCTTTTCGTGGCTTTAATGAAGCTCAGAGCAAAGACAGGGCAAGGTCACAGCCAGCTGACGTGCCTGTTCTTCAGAAAAATCCACCTGTCTCTCCAGATCACCCTAAAGACTACCTGTCCAAAAGATTTGCCCTCCTGAGCCCTTAAACATTGTTTTGAGACCTTTGGCATTATCATTGCCATTCATTCTAAATCAAAAGGGGAAAAAGATAAGTTATGCTGGTCTCAGCACTGTATGTTCCCAACATTAGATATTTTGAATAGATTGACAATGTACATTAAACACGACATTGCCAGAATGAAAAGTACTTTAAAGAGGCAGTAAAATAAGTCTAAAGCAGAATGATTACTTTGAACCCTGGTTTGACTTAAGGCAGGACATCCAGCAGATAACTTTAAATTTCACAAATTAGTAAATTTGAACTACTCTAGTTGCATAAATGTAACAACCATTACTGAAACACCATATTAAACCAGCCCAGCAGTCATGTTCAAATTTAGAAAAAAGAAAAAGTAAAGGGTAAGTGTAAAAGGGTTCAAAATACCACAGGAAACATTGCTATTAACTTAATTTATTGTTTCAAGTTACATTATAAAAAGCACAGATTTATGCCATTTAGCACTGACATTAGTCCAAGGTGAAGATTATTTGTAAGACAGTCCATTAGCCCTCAACAGATGAAAAGTATCTTCCTGAAGCAGAGGAGCTATGGGAAGGTCTAGAAAAGCCCAAAGGTTTCTGGCCATAGGTGGAAGCATATCTACTTGACATAACTGAGGTTGAGTCACTGGACTGACCAGAGAACATGCCTTGTGAAGCTGCTTGGCTATTTGAGCCTAGAAATGAAGTCACAGAGTCTGTGGGGTGTTGAACAGAAGCAAACAGACCAGGAGACATTTGTCCATGGATCACAGAGCCTGAAGCAGTCTGAGAGGAGAGCATAGAAAGTTGGAGTCCTACACCAGAGAGGCTTGGGGTCCTCCAACTATTAGGGATAGAACTCTGGGCCACAGAATCCACAGGAGGGCACAGGGCTGTCATGATGGAAGAACCACTGGAAAACGGAGGGGTTTGAGGGGAAGAGCTGCTCTGAGATACTGCTGTACCAGAGGCTTGAAACCCTTGGCTTCAACTAGAGGCTGAAGGCTGCAATTGAGACAAGAGGGATCCACTTGGAGTAACCTGACTGTACACTGGCACTTTGGCAGCCACAGCAGCAGGGGCATACAGGCTAGAGGTACCTTGAAGCTGGAGAGATGAGCCATCAGTAAAGGTGATTCCGGTCTGCGTGGGCACATAACGACTAGGGCCTGCAAGCTGAGTGCCAGTCCTACTCTGAGAACTTGATGCATACAAGTCAAAAGCACTCTGATCACTGGTAGATTGGCTAGAACCATCAAGGATTGAGGAGCCATGCTTGGCATATGCAGGGGACCCAGGCCTGTACTGACTTGAGGCACTTTGATAGTGAGGCACTAGATCTACCACTTCCTTCCTGTGTAGAGGCAAATTGGCTAGGACTTGAAGTAAGGGTAGAGAACCTACTGGGAGCCTTGGAGCCTTGAGATAGAGAGCTACTGTGATGTCGTTGTACCAGATACCTGGAAACCTTGGGACCAACTTGAAGTTGAAGCCTTCAATTGAGATGGCCAGCTAAGAGACAAGGAAGATCCACTTGGAGCAGCCTGACTAGACACAGGAACTTTTGCAGCGAAAACAGGGGCATACTGGCTAGAGGCACTTTGAAGCTGGAGAGAGGAGCCATCAGTAAAGGTGCTTCCTGTCTGCGTGGGCAAATAATGACTAGAGCCTGCCAGCTGAGTGCTAGCCCTACTCTGGGAGCTTGATGCATACAGATTAAGAGAACTCTGATCACTGGTAGCTTGGCTAGACACATCAATGAATGAGGAACCATATTTGGCATATGCAGGGGACCCAGGGCTATACTGACTTGAGGCACTTTGAGACTGGCTGGACAAGCCACTATATCTACCACTTCCTTCCTGTGTGGAGGCAAATTGGCCAGGACTGGCTGCTGAAGTAAGGGTAGAGAATCTACTGGGAGCCTTAGAGCCTTGAGATAGAGAGCTACTGTGATGTCGCTGTACCAGATGTCTGAACCTTGTGATGCCACTGTACCAGAGGCCTGAAAAACTTGGGACCAATGTGAAGTGGAAGGCTTCAATTGAGATGGCTGGCTCAGAGACGAGGAAGATCCACTTGGAGCAGCCTGACTGTACACTGGCACTTTTGCATCCAAAGCAGCAGGGGCATATTGGCTAGAGGTACCTTGAAGCCGGAGAGATGAGCCATCAGTAGATGCAGAGGACAGTGAAAATGACCTGCTAGGAGATTGAGAGATGCTCTGAGATGCACTAGAAGTCTGAAACCCTTGTGACACCGCTGTACTGGATGCCTGCAAACCTGCAAATCCTAGAGGTTGAAGGCTGCCACATCTGAGATGACTGGCTTTGAAACAGAGAGGATCCACTCTGAGTTGCTGGATTGTACTGACTGGACACAGGCACTTTTGTACCCAAAGAAAATTTGGGAGCATACTGGCTAGTGGTAACTTCAGGCTGGAAAGATGTAGGCACATATTGACTGGAAGCTGCCAGCTGATTACCAGCCCTGCTCTGGGAGCTCTTACCACTGGTAGACTGGCAAATACCTAGGCGGCAAGTTTGGTATATGCAGAGGACCCAGGGATATTCTGACTTGCAGTACTGGAGGAAACTGGAGGAGCAAACCACTTACACCATGTGTAGAAACAAGCTGGCTGGAACTGCCTGCCTTTTGTGGCCTAGAGCTGCACTGAGAGGTGTAAGTAAACTTACTGAGGGAACTGGCTGAGGAACCAGTGGAAGAGCTACTCGGAGCAGAAAGTGGACTAGAGGTTTCTCCCAATTGATGGCCAGTCTGGCTAGCTATATCCTGGACGCTTGGACTGAAGGAACTCTGAAGTTGCAGCAGTGATGTGATGCTGTCTGAACTGTACTGATTTTGAGGTAGAACCATGGAGGCAGACACACTTGGTGCACTTATGTGAGAGATTTTTATGAGAGAAACACCACTGCTGGAAACACCACCTTTTACATATCAATGTGAAAGGGAAAAAAACAACAACAACAACAACAAAACACGAGACCTGTTGGCATTCAGGCTTTTCCCAGCAAACATATTAGAGGCCACTTCTTTAAAAAGGAATGCTTCCAGTCACTGGAGCCTCCAACACAGAAGACTTGGCTCCTCGAGAGAACCTTGTGGACAGGCCCTTTCCATTGAGGCTGAACATCCTCAGAACTCCAACCTACAGAACATGAGCACAGAAAATAGGTGACATCTTCAGTCAACCTTTGTCCAACAGCATGTTTCCAGAATATCAACAGAATCAATAGTATAGGGACCCTAAGGAGAATATATATGTGTGTGTGTGTGTGTGTGTGTATGTATGTATATATATATTTATAGTAACAAACTCTTGCACAACACATAACCATCACAAACACTCCAAACTAAGATTTAAATTCAAGTTGTTTATGTTTATCTCCTTACCCCCAGGGTATCCAAGATGTAGGTGACTTTGTTTCTTTAGTAGAACACAAATGATGATTTTTAACTCAAACCATTGCAGTCTGTCAGTCGTATAATGCATGTCAATGGTAAACAAAATCTATGTGAGTAAATAAAACATGCACAGACAAATCCAAATGAAACCCTGCGGCTCGTGACGACACATTGATGTCCTAAGACGCGAAACAATCGGTTTGTGAGAGAAACCGAACAGTATTTATATAATTTTTTACCTCTAATACACCCCTATGTCCAACTGCCTTGAGCGCGCGCATGGCATCCGGTGCGTGAGGTGTGTACGCAAGCGCCGGAAGTTATCTCTCGTATACGTCACTCATTGTTTACACAGAGCACAAACATTGTAGGTACGACGGCTAATCAAAATGGTACTTACTTGCGCTTATACGGATTGTTCAAACCAACTTAAAACTAAAGGATCACATTCTCTCGCGCGAACTCATTCAGGAGTGGTGACTTTCCACATTTTTCCAACTTCTGAGCCTGCTCGCCTGAAGTTATGGTTGATTGCTCTTTGGCTGGATATCAACACACCCATTAACGTACTACAGTTGTTGAGGGTCTGCAGCGATCATTTTTCCCCTGATGATTTTACATACCCAGGAGAGGATCACATACGACTTAAACCATCATCTGTGCCTATGGTTTTTCCACATCCAACTGAGGTATGTGAACAAGAACTTTGTATGTGTCCTTTTTATTTGTAAAGCTGCCCTTACGAAAAGTAATAAAACAAAATGAAGTTTTGATGTAATAAAACCATGTTTTTTAGTGGTTTACTTCCATTTGTATACCAACTGTTGTACTAGCAGGCACCATGTTTAAACTACGCCAGAGCACGTACACACCTCACGCACCGGATGCCGTGCACGCGCTCAAGGCAGTTGGACATAGTGGTGTATTGGAGGTAAAAAATGATATAAATACTGTTCGGTTTCTCGCACAAACCGATTGTTTTGTGTCTTAGGACATCGATGTGTCATCACGAGCCACAGGGTTTAATTTTGGATTTGTCTGTGCATGTTTTTTTTTTACTCTCATAGATTTTGTTACCATTGACATGCATTATACGACTGACAGACTGCAACGGTTGGAGTTAAAAATCATCATTTGTGTTCTACTGAAGAAACAAAGTCACCTACATCTTGGATGCTCTGGGGGTAAGCAGATAAACATCAAATTTTCATTTTTGGGTGAACTATCCCTTTAACTAACCTTTTCCAGCCCAGGTCCATAGCAAAAAAAATACATTAACAGAACTACTTTGCTAACAATTGATTCTGTTATTCTTCAAACCAGAAAAACTAAAAAAAATCTATGTATACTTTCAAAACCATGCATTTGTTTTTTTTATAGGCCTGTGTGTCCAATCAGTTCGCACATTCAATGACATAAAATATTGTTCACCTGTGAACACTTAGCTGGATATTTGATTGAATTTGTCAAAAAGTAATTAAACATAATTACCCATCCCATTATACTAAAACACTGAAAATCCTCTAATTGGCAATCCAGCTCCACGATCTTCTCAAACAGGACCATGAGAGTTGGTTAGAATTGTATTGTAGGCTAGGGAATCACACAGTGACAATGGTTTGTAGAACCACAAGACCAAGCTGCAATGTTTGTTCAGGGGATTATTGAACATATTTATTTATTTATTTACCTTGAATATGGTGGATTCTGAATAATCCAATAAAACAATAGACAAAGGTCGTAAAGAAGGCAATACATTTTCACATTTAAATGTCTTTCTAGCAAACAAGGCTATTTAATTAATATTAAATTATCAGGTTATCAGCCTACTTAAAAAAAAAAAGTCATTGTTAAAGAGCAAGTGCAATTGTTTTAATTAATCTTATATGCTATCATAGTAGACCTATACGCATTGTACTATGCATATGAAGATATTTTCATATGCTTCATTCATCAGAATAGACACATAAAAGCTTTTTCTTTTTTTTTTTTTTTTTTACTTACCTGTGCCATTATAGATATGCTATTCAGACACGTCACATATGATTAATTTATTCCACACTATTAAGTGTTTGACTTCATTTTAAACACTTAAAATGATTTACTTTGTATAATACCGCTATAGTTCAACCATTGAGATTTAATAACCAGACTAGCAAGAATTTAAATAAGCCCAAATCCAAGTAATAAATGCAAATATAAAACACATTTTGGAGACCTACTGCTGTCATTATTGATGCCTTATTATTACCCACTGAAAACAAAACCAATTCAAAATATTTGTAGTAGTACACATTATATTTATAACAGCCTTCACAAGGTGTATGCTTACAATATTGTTGTCTGGAATGCATTCCCGCTCTTTAAGGAAGTGTGATGAACCTGTGTTAGTCTGTGGTGTGTACCTGCAGTGATTATGCATGACTATGAACAGTGCTTGCCATATGTTTTAGTTCATGCATCAATGAATATTTGAGTGTGTTATTGTGGGGAGCTGTGTTGAAATGTTTAAAAGGTTTCCTTAGCACAACCATCAGGTTATCATGGGAGCACAGCAATTACCCAGAACCACAGGTGTGTGTGTGTGCGTAAGAGAGAGGAACATAATGGCCACTCTACGCTCTCGGCTCAAAGCCAGATGAGGTGTGGGTTGACTCCCCCAAAGCAACCAACGACTGCTGATTAATATTTATGGATATTTAATCACAATAAGAGAATTCTTCCTGTCCCCAAGAGCTCGGCAGAGTCACTGTCTGAAAAGCTGAAGAATCACATTAATTAAAGCAAGTGGATGTGATCGTGGTACCTCCATCATTCCCATGCTCATTAAAGAGGTCACATATTCAGGATAAAAACTCAAATAAAGGCAGCAAAAAATGGCCTAATCTAACAACCTGCAATTAAAAGCAGTTAGTTGAGCTCTTTAATGAGGGCAAAGATTCACACAGGATGGTTCTACATGCCAAATCATGACTGAGGCATGAAAGAAAAACAGGATTTATATTGATGCAAATGCATACTGATGCATCCCAGAAAACAGCAAAGGACTAACACGTATTATGTAATGCATAATCAATGCATTAAAATAGAAAAGAATAGAAATAGAAAATGCCCATACATAGATCTGTATAGGATCTTGCCCAATGCCATTTTTATTGAAATTGGTTGCAAGGAAAGGGACATTCTCTTCAAAAAAGCATTTGACTGGGCAAAACTTTGTCACAGCAGACACATTTCAGACATGTCAATACCAGGTGTACATTTTAATCTGTGTCGACTGTCCACTTGTGATCAGATCAGCCAGAGACATAATCACCAGGCGTAAACAAGGTCTAAAATATGTCATTGCAACAAAAACAGATTAGAACACAATTGGATTGGATTTACAGCAAAGTTTCAATATTGATTTTGAAGATTAGTCATTTCCAAATGAAACTTGGATGGAATAAGTCTAATCTGAGTTCTCCAGTCCTGAGGTTAGATGTGCAGGTTACAGGTATATCAGCGATGTGATCCACATGTTCTTCAGTGCTGGAATAGTTCAGTTTTCTCCTTTTAACACAGACACCAGCTCACCGTTCTCTTTTAGCTCCTGTTTAATGATATAAACACATTTTACATCCTTTTATCCGGAAGTATGATACAGTCAAAATAAAATAGAACGAGTCTCAGTTTGCATACTATCCTTCCCCTTTAGCAATGATTCTCCACTGGTGTCATGATCCAAAATTGTTTTGTTTATTTGGCAAAATATTCAAACGTAAGTCACCAAATACTAATTTTGAACAGTTCAACACATTTATGTAATATATTTAGGCTATATTTTGTGTTACATTTATTTAAAATAAAATATCATTCGGTTGGATAATAAATCTAATGCAGGTTTTTTTTTTTTTTTTTTTAAGGTTCACAGTCCTGACAGCACTGGCTGTAGAACTCATTTTGTTGAGGTTTATCTGCCCTCTGCTGGAGAAAAACACCCACTGCAGGATACAGTATATCTCACTTTGATAATGTTACAACAGATTTCTATAAAGTTGTGCAGGGATGATGTATGTTTGTAGGTCAAAACCCAGAAAGAGTTAGCATTTTAGCACTTCCAGTTCCATCGTCCTGAAGTCAATGGGTTTTTTGGGGTTTTTGGTTAAATGCTTGAAATAAGGTCTGTGGTAAACAAGCTCAAGATATTTTCATACTTTATTCTACAATTGTTTTTTAAAGCTTTTACTAGGTGGGTGCTAGCAAGTGACAATGGGAATACAGAAGTTGTCTGGGACATTAAGCGTTGTCAGCCGAACAGGTAAACTCATTTATTCACTAGATCCCTTTCACAGCCACATTGTGTTTATAATCATGCTTTTGCAAACTATTATAACTTGAACTTTCAGTGAAAATATAAAAAAAAAAAAAAAAAAAAGACTGTAGGAGTTGCTTAGTGATGGTGACATCTGAAGTCATGTGACCACGGTGAGGTTCGTTTATAGCCTTTTGATTCTGCCAATTGTATTTATGCTTCAAAATTCATAAAAGTTGTGTTCATTTGTGAAGATTATCACGATGATCAAAACGTGCAAGAATCATAAGCTTTTGTTCGTCACAGACCTTATTTTCTGCAATAATCCAAAAGCCAATTATGGATTTTTGTTGAGGGAACCAGGGTGATGCTAATTTCTGGGTTGGCCTACAAAAATACATCATCCCTGCAGCTCTCTATTTCACATAAATGCTGTTCTTCTGAATTTCTATTCAAAGAATTCTGAAAAAATTAGCACAGTTTCTAAAAAATATATATATGTATCATGCAGCACAACTGTTTTCAACATTTATAATAATCAGAAATGTTTCTTGAGCAGCAAATCAGCACATTAGAATGATTTCTGAAGGATCATGTGACACTGAAGACTGGAGTAATGATGCTGAAAATTCAACTTTGCCAACCCAGGAATAAGTTACATTTAATAAAAATATTCAAACAGTAAACAATTATTTTAAATTGTAATACTTTCATATTATTACTGTTTTACTGTATTTTTGTTTTGGTGAACAAAATATTTTTAAAAAATCTTACTGACCCCAATCATTTGAATGAGTGTGTACATTGGATTTAGTTTTAAAAGTTTAATTGCTCAAATCAGTGAACGTGTGGGGGAAAAAAAAAAAAAAAAAACTTTTCACTCTAATACTATATTACTGGACTCTATAATTATGTACAAATACAATGCTATTTTTAGTACCTAATCCTGAATTTATTTTATTCATATTAAACATTGTTATGGAGTTCACCTTGAGTATGTCCAGTCCTCCGATGAGATCCCCTTTAACATACAGCTGTGGGTACGTCGGCCAGTTGGAGTACGTCTTGAGTCCTTGTCTAACCTGTGAAGACAACCAAAAGTACATGTTTTACATGTTATTTATTTAGGGACATTTCTACAGTAAACAATCATATTCTAAACATAACTGTTTAATTGTTATTCAGTTCTCAGTATATAGGGAGCTCACTAGGTTTTGGAAGACAGTCTTCCTTGAATTTGCTTTGGCAAACAACATTTACTAAGAACATAAATGGAAATAAATAGAAAATTCAAACTGAAGGAACTCTCACCTCTTCATCTTCCAATATGTCAAACGTATCATATTCAACTCTGAAATGTTAATAGAAAAATGTTACTTCAATAACATATAGGCATGCATTTAGGCTTTTAATAATTCATAAATGTTAAGAACATTCTCCAAAAGAGCTTTGTTAAATTACAGTGTATGTGTAGACTCGTGAAAAGTCTCTCACCCTGTGCTGTTCATTATTTCAAGTATCTGACGGCTGAATCCACACTTGGCAGTCTGAGTATTCACAAAGACACAAGTTAAGAGGGTAAAAACGCCAGAACATTTTTCATATCATGAAAGGCTGCAGTGCAGTGAAGCTCTGTGCTTGAAAGCCAATCAGAGGAAGCAAGTTTTTAACTCCACCAAAACACACACAGACTACTGGAAAAGCTCAAAGAACAGAGTACACAAGACTCGACTGGCTCCTCTGGGCCCAAACCAGCACAGAACCAAACTTTCATTTAGAAACTTAAAACTACAACCACCTACAAAAGCTATTCTGAAGTGCGTCTCAATAACTAGGGGAGAAAGAGGAGTTAATAGAACAAGAGAGACAGAGAGAGAAGCCAGTCAGACGAGAGGAAAGAGAGTTCTCATGGGGAAAGACTTTAAACTACTGCAAAGAATGTCTTTCATGTGTGAGTGTTAAAGATCAATACAGTTATGGGGAAAGAGGTGAGGGGTCTTTCTCCTCCATTAAAGAAAGAACGTAGGTCTATCAGTGCCGGAGCCGCCTGACATCGATTTCCAGCTCCTCTTTACACCTGCATGCCTTCTCTTACTGTACGTTAAAGGAAAAAAAAAATCACCCAAAAAATAAAAAGACCTTTCTGTTAGTATTTACTCACCTTTATGTCATTCCAAACTCACATAATTGGAATTTCATTGGAACACAAAGGAAGTAATTTAGGAGAATGTTCTCACAGCAATATTACTTTATTAATGTTCTAAAATAATATTATACAATTATTTTATCTTTTTGGTTATTATTTAAAAAAAAAAAAAAAAAAAAAAAATATATATATATATATATATATATATATATATATATATATATATATATATATATTACTTTAAATTATTTTATTAATAATAATAATAATAATAATAATAATAACAACACAAAAACCACAAAACAATTGCAGAATGTAAATTATTATTTTAAAATGTTCTAAAATAATACCATAAAATTATTATTAACTATTATATTTGTTTATTATTTTTACATTTATTTTAAGTTATAATAATTATTATTATAAAAAAAAAAATATATATATATATATATAGAAATTAAGCTGAAATAAAATATATATCAGATGGAAAACAAACTAAATGAACCTTTTAAAATGTTGCTTTGGCTACTGCAATCACTAACTAAAATTAAACCAAAATGAAATAAAAATAAAAGTAATACTTTAAAAAAAAAAAAAAAACGAATAAAAATAATTTAAGCTAAAATTAAAACAGAAAATATAAAAAAGCTAATCCAAATATTAATAAAAGTATATAAATAAAACTGAAATAATGCTATCTAATAAATATTTAATATGATATTTGCTAAATGTTGCATAAATGTTCAGTTCATCAAAATTTCCTGGTTACAAAAATGTCAAGCAACAAAAACTGTTTTCAGCACTGATAATACTAAGAAATGTTTCTTGAGCAGCAAATCAGCATATTAGAATGATTTCTGAAGGATCATGTGACACTGAAGGTCCTAACAGGAATAAATTACATTTTTAAATGTATTAAAATAGAAAACAGTTCTTTTAATTTGTAATAATATTTCACAATATTACCATTTTTACTGTATTTTTTACTAAATAAATGCAGCCTTGGTGAGCAGAAGAGACTTCTTTCAGAAACATTAAAAGATTGTGATGTTTCCAAACTTTTGATCTACCAGCTAGCTGATCCATGCTAACCAGCCAATGAAGAGTACTAATAGACCAACTACTTAGTATAACTACCTAAACTGAGAACCAACTCATTAAATTGGGTCTGTTCTATATATATATATATATATATATATATATATATATATATTATATATATATTATGGCTTTATTTTTTTGTCCTTGTATCATGACAGACACCACGTCTGTCATGCTACAAGGGCTAAAAATACCATATATATATATATATTACACACACACACACACACGCTTGTATATATTTAACAAATATATATTTATGTATAAAATATTTGTATTTATATATACTATAAATTCTATATAAATATACATGTATTTATGTAAATATTTCTTAAATACATGTATATATGGGTATTTATATATACATAATAAATATACACAGTACAGACACATTATGTAAAAAAAAAATTATTTTGGATGCGATTAATCATACTAAAATAAACATTCAAACGTTGTCATTTGTCATTGTAAATTTTTTTTTAAAAGGGTATTTTTTTTTTTTTTTACATAAAACATTTTATTAAAAGTTCACTCTGTATGCTTGTGTATTTTACAAGTTTGCACTTTTTAAAATGTTCTGAAGAATCTAAATTAAATATTTTTTAAAGTAAATAAATTTATTTATATCAAATATTTAATATGATGTGTTATTTTAGTATCAAGGTACTATTAGTTTTAATTAATATTTTGAATTAGTTTTTATTTAATGTAGTTGTATGAGAAAAGCATTCTGTAAAATTAAATAACAGCATATGGGTTGGCAATGACATGAGGTTGAATAAATAAAACCATTTTCATTTCTGGGTGATCTATCCCTTTAACAACCTCTGCTTTCCCGTCACCCTTTTAAACTGCATTTCAGGAGAGAGAAAAGACGCGAGAGAGAATAAGAGCATTTAAGTTCACCCACCTCTTTATTGCCTTTCATGAAGAGCATGACAGGTGATTTATTGATTAGAGATTTCAGCCTGTCAGAAGAGAGAATGTTTAAACAAGTCCAGTCATACAGAAGCAGGCGTTTGAGCGTGCATGTATCTGTCTTTACCTGTTTTCCAGCGAGACGGTCTTGGGGAAAGTATTCTCAAGTTCACCAGACTCGACCAGCTCCTGTGGAGGATATAAAATATCTCTGAATCCAAACTCCCTTTCAACTCGACACACACATACACACTCTCCTTTCATAAGTAACAGCTCCCTGCTGAGAATATTTTACCTCTCTGTAAAGGTAAATTCACTATCTTAATGAGGAAGGGCCTCTAGGACTCTTGAGAAGAGAGGATGGATGCTAGGTAATCTAGCCCTCCTCTCTCAGCAGGGTGCTCTGCTTGCTTTAAGCAGTATGAGCTCGCTGGGAATGTAGAGCAACATAGAGCTAATAACAGCTAGCCGAGAACACACACGCCGTCAAAAGTCCTGAAATGCCAACACTTAACATAATACACACGGGATAACATGCACAACATCAAGCGATGAAGAAAACTGGTGTTGGGGAAAACACGAAAATATCTAAAAGACACTGCTATGCTCTGATTTTCATTGAACGCAATCAATATTGTTAAAGTTTCTCATTGTATCCCGCTGACGACAGTGACTCCTCACACCTTTAGGATGTCCAGTCCCCCGATGAGATCTCCGTTGACGTAGACTTGCGGATAAGTGGGCCAGTTGGAGTAGGTCTTGAGTCCCTGTCGGATCTCTTCGTCAGAGAGGATGTCAAAACTGCTGTACTGTACATTGTGGTCCTTCAAAATCTGAACAATCTGACGACTAAAACCTGCAAACAATGCGAAGAAAATAAATTTAAATAAAAGACACAACAAAGGTAAAACAAAATATTCGCTTATGTGATTTTTACTAGCTTGCACTTTAGATGCTTTGGAAAAACTAAATATTTTATGAAAGCAAATAAAGTAAATAAACTAGTGCTGTCAAACAATTAAACGCATCCAAAATAAAAGTTTTTGTTTACATAATATATGTGTGTACTGTGGGTATTTATTATATATATATATATATATATATATATATATATATATATATATATATATATATATACATACATACATACATACATACACACACACACACACACACACACACACACACATGCTTGTATATATTTAACAAAAATATATTTATGTATAAAATATTTGTATTTATATATACTATAAATTCTATATAAATATACATGTATTTATGTAAATATTTCTTAAATACATGTATATATGGGTATTTATATATACATAATAAATATACACAGTACAGACACATTATGTAAACAAAATTTTATTTTGGATGCGATTAATCGTACTAAAATAAACCTATTCAAACGTTGTCATTCGTCATTGTAAATTTTTTTTTTTTTTAAAAAGGGTATTTTTTTTTACATAAAACATTTTATTAAAAGTTCACTCTGTATGCTTGTGTATTTTACAAGTTTGCACTTTTTAAAATGTTCTGAAGAATCTAAATTAAATATTTTTTAAAGTAAATAAATGTATTTATATCAAATATTTTATATGATGTGTTATTTTAGTATCAAGGTACTATTAGTTTTCATTAATATTTTGAATTAGTTTTTATTTAATAAATTTTTATTTTATTTTTTTATTTTAAATCAGTTTTTTAGATTCATTAATTTTTGTCATTTTTATTAGTTTGTTTAATATCTAAAGTTTTATTTCATTTTTTGTTATTTTAGCACATCAAGTTAAAACGAGAAATGTTTAAAGTTTTTTTTATTTTTATTTATTTTAAGTTGTCTTATTTTATTTCAGTCAACATTTATTTAAAGTAACAAAAATGTTTTTTTAGGATTTTACTTTTAGTTTAATATAATGACAACAAAAACTGTCATCTGTAACTGAAAATGTTAAAAAAAAAAAAAAAAAAAAAAAATTTTTAGTCAGTGAGTTAAATCATAATTACTCATTTTTAGATACTATGCAATATTGAACAACACGACTAAAAAGCTGGAACACAGTCGCAGAATTCAATTTTATGATTTCTGAATTTTAAATAGAAGTTCTCTTCATTTAAGATGACTACAAGCCAAAAATGAGAGAAGATAAAAGAGAGAGAGAGAGTGCAATATTAGATGGGAGGAGACAAAGAGAACAAGACGCAAGAGAAACAGCACACAGGGAGGAGGAGTGAGCGAGAGAAAGAAACAAGATCATGAGAGAAAGAGAGAAATAGATGTGCAAGGTGATGTGTAGAGTCTGTGTAGCCCCTGCAGTAAAACACCCATTTTCATCTTGTGTGGCTCATGAGGGAATTCATTATAAAACAGCTTCAGGCGTCTCACTTGTGCTTATGCATTTGCTGGTATATTAGCTCGACTCTATCAGAGCGGGCAAACAGGCGGGCAGCTGCTTTCTCTGGCTCCGGGCGAACTCCACCAGACATGCTGCATTGATTGCCGAGTCCTTTACCCCTCTATGCCTGCACCTACAGGGGACGAAGACCGCTCGCTTAGGCCGACTCTGCTCCAGGAGAGGGGCGATGTTATAGCCTCGTTCCTCTTTTGAAGGACAGCCCACTCAGAGTGAGAAAGGCTGAGAGATCTGAATTGCTTCACGGACCCTTAACCTTTTAATTTGACATGCATAACTGCTTTAAAGTTAGCGTTAGCCGAACACTTGATCATTTGGCTCGACGCTCGTATTGGAACGAAAGAGCGTTTACGTTTAGAACCCAATGCACGCCACCGACAGGCATGGCTCGCTCTCTGTGCATTATTTCTTGATTTGGATATCAGCCAAGCGAATGAGAACATCAATAAGTTCCAACATTATAATATCTCCGAGCCGGGCCGACCCACTGACACCTAGCGTGGCTTCAAATAACATCAACGGCACCAAGCAACAGGTTTCGGGCTCAGAGACGAAGCGGCGTAAACTCCGAGGATCTTCTATTAATAAAGCAGAGCTGGAGGAGCTGGCAGCCGTTGAAAGCCCAACATCACGTTTGAGATTAGAGTTCAATATCGTTTTTATTTTGATCTCAGGATGGCAAACGCCAGCCTTCCCCCAGACCTTCCTCTTTACACAGCCAAAACGTCAAGCGCTAAACTGCGCCTCAGTCCATGACGAAATATGCACTTTGAACTATCAAAAGTATTTTGTTTTGAATGGGTGAAATTAATATGAGGATATTTTCCAACGCTGAACCACACATCTTTGACATGAGGAGGAAGTGTTAGTAGGAAAGAGAAAGCAAGCCAGAAAATCAGCAAATCAAACAGAAATCAGCAAGATTAAACCAACAGCCTGAAGTTATACACAAACTAAAGACTAAAATGCTATTAAGTTATTAAGCTGTCACTGTGAAGATTTAATGAGTATAACTTGGGTGTACAAAAGCAGAACATGTTCTTTATTTAGAGTGACTGCTTATCAGCCAATTGTTGATCAACAAAAGTGGTTGTTAAGATTGTAAAAAACAGATTATAAAAAAGTGTTTGTTAGTTGATGGAAAGCTAATAATTAAATCATGAAAATGTAAAATTAAAATCTGCTGTAGCTCGAACAGTAGAGCATATGCCAAGGTCATGGGTTCAATTCCCAGGGAATGCATGAACTGATAAAATGCAATGCAATGCAAGTTGCTTAGGATAAAATGCATTAATTTAATTGAAATATTTTGTTTAACTGCATGTCATGGGACATTAACCGACATCAGAGAACCGTGAACATGTGAATGTGTCTCAGAGGGGGACTTCAAGTAAACATTTTAGGTCAAAGAATTTGGCTGAGAAAAAAAGTTTGGGAATCCCTGCCATACGCACAGCACAAAACACACATAAACCATGGAAGTAGCTGTGCAACAAGAGAAAAACAAAAATAGAATGGTGTACTTTAACTAAATGCACGTCGCACTGTGTCGCACCAGCTTCACTGATTGTAATGGGAGATATTTAGATCAACAGGTTAAACGGGCTGTTTTTAAATTAGGGATGGTATTCAAATATGTGGGCTCCTAAAAAACTAATATTCGATTATTCGATTAAGTTTAACAAGAAAAGGTGTTATTTTTTTAATCATTAAGTTGTCACCATTTCTGAACAAGCTTATATCTTATCTTGAGGTTTTCTTTTAGTTGAAAACATTAATATGTATAAACAAAAATATATACAGAACAAGCAGAGTGAATGAAAAAAATAAATAAATAAATAAACTGCGCCAGTTTTCATACAGAACTTACACACTCTCGAGTCGGCATATGGTTATTGCAGGGTTGCCAGGTTTTCACAACAAAACCTGCCCAAATTGCTACTCAAAACTAGCCCAAAACCCCCACGCATCCCGTCCTTGTTTTTTGGCGAGGTTCAAATAGTTAAACTTCGCATTCCAGGGGCTAAATATCACGTTATTGAGCTGGCCTTATTGTTATCAGACTGACATGTTGAGACGTGAAACATTGTTTCAACCCAGTGTTGCAGAACAAAAAAACGCTCCACCGACAGATGTTGCAGGGACACAAGGATAACGGTGTGGTAAGCAAAGTTTCTTACAGCACTTTCTGTTTTCTGTTCTTAAACCAGTCTCCTTCGATGAAGCTTAAAGGAAGCATATGTCTCGAGATCATTTTGCCATCATATAAGTTATCTTCTCGGCTAGCTCAGGGGTACAGCTGCGCTTACCTGTCGCGAATGCAATGATGGACAGCTGTCTTTCCTTATTCAGCCGGTCAGTAACGATAGCTTGGTGTTTGGATTTCATGTGATTTCTCATTGTGGTGGTGATATTATGATAACTCAGTTTCACCCCACAATGTTTGCACATGACATGTAGATTCCACTATGTAAGCTCATTTAGTAAGATTGAGAAGTAATTGCTGCGCCTAGAGGCAGATGACGACATTCTCTGATCAAATACAATCAACTTGTTTACACGCTTAACAGCGCCACCCAATGCATTTAATTATAACTGAGTTTTAGTTTCCGTGCTTTAGGATTTATCATGGATTCACTGCATTTATGGCCAGCAAAGCAACATAGCAAAATTCGAAAAAATATTACAGATTGAATATTTGTGCACACCCCTATTTTTAATCAGTGGAAACTCTGGGCCAAACAAGCCAGACTGGACACCAGTCTCCTTTCCAACAAAAGGGGTACCTGGGATATAGTGGCACATGTCCTTTGCACTCAAAACAGATGCAAACGTTTGCTCTAACTAACCCACTGACCCCGTGTTAATTTATGCGAGTGTGTGTATACGGGTGTGTTTACCACAGCGAGGCTCCTGGGGCGATCCCTTCATGAAGAGCATGCAGGGTGCGGCGCTGATCAGCCTCTTCAATCTCTCGTTGAGATCCTCTTTAGGGACGTCCCCCACCCCGACAGCCCCGCCCCCACTGGACCCCAGCCGCTGCACCTTATTGGTCAGCTCAGGGGCATGCGCACCATCCAACCTGTCAATCTTCTCACCGCCCTGAGGGTTGACGGTAAACAAATAAATAAATAAAAAAACACTCAAGAGTGAGTAGTGATAGATTGAGAGGGAGGGAAAAAAACAGCATTAATTTTTTAGGATGCTTGCCAGTTTGTTTAGATTGTTTGCAGGAGAGAGAGAAAACAGGCCGCAGGCTCTCCTGGTTCTTTGACATGTTACGCCAAGAGAAGGAAAGTCTTGCCAAGCCGTGTGTTTGTTTAACCTCCGATTATTTCTCAGTTGCTTGATTCTAACACGAGGAGATTTTGCAGCTCACATTACTTGATCGTTAAACTCAACCTTCCCAACAGGCTCCGTTTTTCTAACCTCGCCTCCCTCTGCTAAATAAACACTAAAAACTATCACAGCACACCTAACATAAATAAAAGCTGTGTGTACAGAAAAACCTAGACGAAATCTGGCACGAATCAGCATGCTCTATGAAACATAAAGAGCACAGTGTATTAGTGGACTTCATGCTATACAAAAATGAAAGAAAATCTAAAAATCTAGACACCATTTACTTGTTTAATAAATTTAGCTGGTCTTAAATTTATTCTGGTTCTTCATCAGTGCACATTATTGTAAAGAAAACAAATTAAAATCTTTTATCTACATGCTTTCTCCACCTCTGAAACAACTTTTCTGCTGATGTAATTAAGGCTGTGTGGGTGGGGAAAAATAATAATATCCAATAATTTCATAGCCTAACATTCATCATCCAATCAATTTCAAATGGATAAATCCAAGTCAACATTTAAAAAAAAAAAAATGTTTTTTCAAAGGTAACCTGGTGTATTTCTGTGTAATAGCAAAATAGAAAAACTAAAACTAAAAAAATAAAAAAACTCTTAAAATTTGTTAAAAAAAAACAAATAAGTTTAATTTCTGCTTATAAAACCTCAGAGAGTCAAATTATTTTTGTGATAATAAAATTATGCCACAAATGCTACAGACAGAGCTCAATTTCTCCTGAACCTCTAACATTCTTCAAGGAAATTAGAGCAAGAAAATGAAATTACCCAAGAAAAAATATAAACTACCATTCAAAAGTTTAGAGCAAGTCAGATATTTTAAAAGAAATTAATAAGTTAATTTAATGCAAGGATACATTAAAATGATTACAAGTGCCAATAAAGACAATGTTGCAAAAGATTTCCATTTCAAACAAATGCTGTTCTTTTAAACTTTCTATTCAAAAGGTTTCCACAAAAAATCTTAAGCAGCACAACTGTTTTCAACATTGATAATTTTGAATAGAATAGAATTTTGAATAGCCTCTTTATTTTAATCATAATTTTAGGTCAATCTGAGCCCAGCTGATTTCAAATGTGTAAGTTTTACCTTGAAGAAGAGGAAGGTGGGAACTGAAGTGATCTCATACTTCTCAGAAACCTCCGGGACTGCCTCTGCCTCCAGCTAAAAGAGAGAGAGAAAAAAACTACTGTACTAATGATCCTTTATAATTCACATAAATAAAATATCACAAACATCAACATGTCAAACATAACACACACGTTGACAGTTTATCTGGCTGTTTAAAAAACATTTAAGACACAAAGAAAAAATTTTTTTTTACATGGAATTGACAACTAAAACTACACATCTAAACTCCACTGCTTCAGCTCTAACATGTAAAGTGATGACAGCCGATACTGTCCCTGAACAATTTGGACAGTTTATGTTGATTTTATGTTTCTGATGATCTTAAAAACATTATGATCTAAAGGCTTATGGTTAAATGGTTGAAATTAGTTTTGTAGACACATACATTTCTTAGAAGAACTAAAATTATAAGCAAAGAAAAATGATCAAATTCCAAGCTTGTTCTAAGGTATCCAACATAATTCATTTATATAGATTATAAGGGCAGTTGTTGCTTGAATAAATCTTGTGCTCTGTTGACTGTGTGATGAAAGACAGTATTAACCCTTGACAGAAGGTAAAATTTCTCTCTGCTGGTTTAGCTAAGGCCATGAGGAAGGTAAAGTCATTCACAGCCTGAGGCATTTCAATGCATTCCACTGGGAACCGGAGCAGAGGGAGGAGAGCAGCTGGATGTGTGCACAGTCACACAGGAAAATTTGCAAGAATAATGGCCATTTTCAAACAGGTACAGTGCTCAGCGTATATGAGCACACCGCTTTGAAAAGTAACATTTTAAACAATATCTCAATGAACACAAAAACAATTTCCAAAATGTTTTTATATAGCTTTTTATATGTTTTTATATAAAAGTTTTATATAGCATCTGTTTAACTTATAACATGAAAGTAAGGTTAATAATATAACTTAGAGAACAAAACTTTAGACAAAATTAGGGTGATGCAAAAATGAGAACACCCCACTGAAAGTCTCTGGAACAAAGCCAAATTTTAGACTACGAATGTCTAGTTTAACAAGAATTCAACCACAGGTGAGTCTAATTATTAATTACACAGGTGTCCATCAGACAGTTGACTATAAAAGGGTGTTAAAACCCCTTCCCATTTCATGCTGTCAGCAATGGCACCACATGGAAGAGAAATGTCACAAGACCTGAGAAAGAAAATCATTTCTTTACACCAGAAAGGTGAAGGCTACAAGAAAATCAGCAAAGCTTTGCTTATCAGTCAGAATACTGTAGAAAAGTGGTACAAAAATTTTAAAAAGATGGAACTGCAACCATCTCACAGAGACATCCAGGTCATTAACACCTCGACACGAGCGTCTTCTGATGATTAGGGTTGAAGAAAATCGGCATGCAAGTTCACTGCAGTTATCTAAAGAAGTAGAAAGCCAAACTGGGGTGACTATTTCCCGTGACACAATACGGCGTACACTGCAGAGGAATGGCATGCATGGGTGCCGTCCACGAAAGAAGCCTTTCCTAAAGCCCAGGCACAAAAAATCCCGCCTAGAGTTTGCCAGGGCCCATGCTGACAAAGATGAAGACTACTGGGACTCTATACTCTGGAGTGATGAGACCAAGATAAATGTTTTTGGAACTAATGCCCTCAAAACTGTATGGTGTCGCAAAGGTGAGAAATAAAAAGAAAAATGCATGGTGCCTCCAGTGAAACATGATAGTGGCAGTGTCCTTATGTGGGGCTGCATGAGTGCTGCTGGTGTCAGGGAGCTGCAGTTCATTGATGGCATCATGAATTCACAGATGTACTGCTCTATACTGAAAGAGAAGATGCTACCATCACTCCGTGCTCTTGGTTGTCATGCACTTTTCCAACATGACAATGATCCTAAACACACATCTAAGGCCACTGTTGGATTTCTGAAGAAGAACAGGGTGAAAGTGATTCAGTGGCTCCTGATCTGAACCCAATTCTGAAGAGACAAGTTGACCATCACTCTCCGCCAACTTGTTCATTCCATGCCTAGAAGACTTGGTGCTGTCATTAAAAATCATGGAGGCCATACAAAGTACTCGATGTAGTTTTTGTTGTGGCGTGTACTCATTTTTGCATCACCCTAATTTGAGTAAAACTGAAAAATGTGTAATCTAAGTTATATTATTAACCTTACTTTCATGTTATAAGTTAAACAGATGTTAAATTAAACTTAGTCTTGTCAACATCACAACAGAGTTCTACCCCAAAACTGGTTTAGATGCTCAAACAAAAAAAGTAACATTTTGACTGTCACAGTGTTGTACAATTTTCAGGGAAATCAATCTAAGAACGGCATACAGTTTTTTCACTGCATTAAACTCATTAAAAGGAGAAAGCATTTTATTAAAAAAATAAATAATTTACGTTTTTAAATTCACAAAAGAATGAAATTCTAAATAACCAGAAAATCAGGAACTGATTGGATCATTATCGTTTGCTAATTGCTACTATCTCTTTTTAAATAAAGATTACGAGCTTACATGAATTTAAAAATATGATGTGCACGGATAAATCCCATGATTTACTCATCTTCTTTCAGATTCACATTTTGAAGCCAATAAAAGTGCATCCATCCATCATAAAAGTAATCCATATGGCCTTCTGAAGCGAAGTGATGGGGTTTTTGTAAGAATACTTCCAGCTAGCTTTCAGCAGATGGCCATATGCATCGATTTGCGGCGGAAGAGTGACCTCTGACCTGACGACACAATGACGAACGCAGAGGTGCAGAGGATAAAGCAAAACAAAACCCGTCACGAATTAGTAGTCAAAAATGAGAAATTTTAAAGAGAAATGTCAGAGGATTTCAATGTAAGAAAAGAGGAGCTTGAGTTTGTTGCACAGCCCTATTTGTTTGAACCGCAAGAGGCATCTAAGCTTACGATACTCCTACATCCTGTGTCATACATCGCTTCAGGGTTTCTCATTTGGTGCAAGTCGACTTGCAGAGAATACGTAAGGCTGTCCGCCGGAAGCTAATTATTTGAATTTATATAGTTTTAAATATGGATATTTTTCTTACAAAAATGCATCACTTCACTTCAAAAGGCCTTTATTAACCCCCTGGAGCAGTATGGATTTTTTTTAATGGATGGATGAATTTTTGGGGGCTTCAAAATCTGCCATCTGAAAGAAGACATATACACCTAGTATGGCTTGAGGGTGAGAAAATAATGGGATAATTTTCATTTTGGGGGAAACTAACTCTTTAAAGATCCAATGGAAATTGTTAATTATTATCTAATATGTGCATGCACTAAGTCATAGGTGTACCCATTAAAAAACAGACCTTAAATGTTGTTATACGAGCATATTTTTGGTTCCAATTATAATTGCATTCAAAGCAGACATGAATTTTGAGGTCTATCATTTGCCTTTTTGTAAACTGGCCAAATAGCATTGAAAAATAATCACTTTGCATCTTTGCAATGAGAAACAAAATGCATGAAAACAATACTCAAAGCATGGTTCTGTTGCTTTCAGCAGCCAGACATAGATTTCTTGCAGCTATTGGTGTGAGTTTGAGGCTATTGGACTCTTTGGGAAACTTTTCTTATATCTGTTGTCTTATATCTGGCCTTTTGAAATCTGTGTCCTTGGAAGGACGCAGCCATTAAATTGGGACACAGCTATTGTATAACATTGCTGTAAGAGTCAACAGTTCCCCTACTTTCACAAACATGGTGTGTTTGTGCTCTTTGGCTAATTCTGTCATCACATCGTTCATCTGTGAACACTGCGGAGCCCATGGCGCGTGGAAATGGACAACGGTGAGGGACCTGAAAGGCAGGAACGAAAATTAGCTTTCAAGAAACCTGGATCACAGACTTTGAGATCTAAATTTAGGGAGGATTGTCCCAGGGAAATACACTTTTGAAGCAAACCCATGTAGAGCTGAATTACTAGTTTCATTTAAATGTGCATTCTATTCTGTAATGTGGAGAAAATTGATTGTTTTGACATGACAGTAAAGACAAGAAGATAAAAAAAATACCACAGTAGTAGTAATGAACAATAACTACTACTGTGGAAATCATGAACGCTTACAAGAATAATTTATTGTCTTTTAGCTGATGCTTTTTTTCCAAAGTGACTTACTAAAAGGGACATTTTTGGTTTTAAGTGCTTCACACAAAAGTGATAGTTCATGTATGAACACTTGAAAGGTTTGAACCTGAGACCAGCCCAGATTGTAAAACACTATGCTGCATCATTACAATGAATCATTTTATTAATTATTTGTCTGTTCATATTAATGTTCCTCTGCAATACCAGATAAACAGGATATGACAGTATTTAATGAAGAACCATAATGAAATTGTAGAAGCAAACTGGGAATGATTGTTGATGTTGCCTAGTTAGTTGAAACAATAATAATAATCACAGACCTTATTATAAGACATATTCGCTGAAAATATTTCAAATACCCATTTAAAAATTAGTTTTGGCATACAAGTTTGGAATGACAGGTCCTGACATTGACTGATTGACTACCAAGTACAGATTACAGAAGGATTCATTATAAATTATAAACCGGTCTAAGTCAGCCTCTGATTATACTCAGAGTTCTGATTATGAGACTAATAATATTATTTCTACTACCACTACTTCTACTACTACTACTACTAATAATAACAACAACAGACTATGACTGTAACTAGGATCCTTGAACAGCATGAATTTATCAAATGCTCCCAAAAACAAAATAGACAATTTTAAAGGACAGCTCATACAATATATTGCAATAGTAAAGCAATTAGTCCATGATTCTAATCTATCTACATCATAAAAAACCATTAATATAGATTTACATTATATTTACTTGTGTTTATCTGAACAGGCCATCGGTTATTTAATTCTGGTCGATGAAAAGGGCCTCTATAAACGTGTTATCCCCGTTTATGTGTTCGAACAGATGAAGAGCAATGCGAATTGAATTATGTTTAAAGACAAACTTGATCAATTTTAAACACTTACTTGCTGTTATTTTTTAATAATTCCTCAAAATGCTTTAATGATGTCGCGTCCGTGAGGTTCGCCATGCTGCCAGACATTATTAAGCGATCACAGAACCCTCTACCAGGACACAGTACTGACGCAAGACATTATTAAACAATATACGATATACCTAACATCGAACACACATCCACACACAGTTATGTGATAAATATTGAGTTGAATATAATATTTTGGTTAAACATATAAACTTTTGAGTTATATGTAACATTAAGTTTTAAGTCACTTTTCTTACACTTTCTTTCAGAGGATAAATTTACAGTATGTGGAAATAACCTGATAATAACTTGAATCAGCACATCTATCACTGCATCTTTCACTTGAATATTTTTATTATTACTTACAATAATCGCACACAATTATACATATTACCAAACAAAGATATCTTAATCTCCCGAAGACTTGAAATATATCACATGAATCATATATGAACTACTTTTATGAACGTTTTGTGTCATTTTGTAACTTGACAGTCTTCATTGACTTTAATTAATTCACTTTTGATTTAGGAGAATGTTAATCCAGGGTTTACATATGTACATTAGGAAATTCTAAGTATGATCAGTGTGAAAAACGCAACAAGATAATCATCAGGATTAAAATTAACCTTCGGTTAAGCAATTTAAGTGTGAATAGTACAAGGGTGGGAATAAGTTATAAAATTTTTGAGGCGAACTACTCCTTTAAATTACATTGGCCGACTCATTCGCGCTCAACACTCTCTCGTCGAATAATAGTGCTCTATTTGACGTATCCCCGCCTCCCTTTTCCCGTACCGTTCATTGATTGGTTGAGGCAACTGTATGTCACTCATCTTGAAAGATACAGGAACTATAATGCGGAATAAAAGCAGGGCATGAAGACTCTAACTGGGGAACTGCAGCATTGTTTTGATTTTCAAAACGGGCAAGATTAGAATTACTGGCTGTTTATTATATATTTTGTAATACTTGTGCAGATGCCTCGATGTACGATGGATAAAAGCGCCCGGCTTTGGCTGGTTAATACAATGGGTTTTTGATTTAGCATATTTATCCATATGGGAGTTCTTTGCGGATTCTATTAATTCATCAAGTGTTTTGAATTAAAGCTCTGCGGGCTTCAGTACTGTAAAATAATCAATGGATTGCATAAGTTCCATGCAGAATAAGAGAAGACGTAGTGGAGAGTTTGAACAGTGGCTCAATCAGGCGGTAAATTGACTTATTTACTAAATAATATTTAGTGACTAACTCCTAATTAAAGTTTTAAACACGTTAAATATTCATATATGTGTCTGCTTTGGATATCATTTGTTTGACCTTCTGTGCCATTTGCACAGAATGTTGCCCTTTACCAAAAGAGTTGGCTGTATGAGTTATTATTAGTGCATATCTATAAACACCCAGCTGATCATCACTGAAAATAGCTGTTATGATTTATAGAAACCATGGGCACCATGGCATGGCAGCTGCTTTTGCCCTCATTGCCATCTTATTACATAATTAAGCTAAAAGTAGTTTAATGCATCTTTCTGAATTTCACAGAAAAGGCCGTGTAGTGGACTGGGCGGCCGTGGGCATGTTGAATGTGGTGTGGTGGTGGTGGACACTCCAATGGACACGTGGGATGCCCCGAATCACAGCCTTCAAAATGGACACAGTGCCAGTGTCCCTGGCATGGTAAATGATCTCACACATGCCTGTTCTCTGCCTAGCCGAAGATCCTATTGGAATTTCTACTGTAATTTGGACCCTGATGGATCCTAATGAGATTTTTTAGATTTTGTCTCTATTTTCTTCTTGTTGTTTACAGTGTTGTGATGAACATGTATATTGCTCTTATCTGATGTTGTTACTGTGTTTATGGAGCATGTGGAATGCAGGAGTTAAAGGTCACAGTCTGTCAGGTGGTCTGTTTTATGGCACTGTCTCTATGAATTTTTCTTTTTTTTTTTTTTTTTTATTGAACTCAAGAGCTAAAATCTACCATAAAGTGATATTTTACATTTAAATGGGTGGTTGATTATGATTTCACTTTTTTTCACACAACTTTGGTTAGTGTGTAATGTTGCTGTTTGAGCATAAACAACATCTGCAAAGTTAAGACGCTCAAAGTTCAATGCAAAGGGAGATAATTTTCTTTTTAAAAAAATTTGCTGTTTAAGGACTACAACAAACGGCTGGTAGGGACTACAACGAGCTTCTTCATCACTAGCCCTATAATTTACATAAACCCTGTCCCCGAAAACACACAACAAAAGGGGTGAGGCCATGTTGGGCTGCTTTAGAGAAGAGGAAGAGTTGTTGTAGTAGAGTGTTGTTGCCATGCCGTCATTGCCGTTAATCGAATCAACTCCACAGCAACTACATAAATTTATCCACTAATCATTCAGAAACGTCCAGTTTCATTCTAAAAGTTGTAACTTCTTCCTGAGTCTCTCCATCAGTGTCGACTCCGGTTTGAACAATGTAAGGCTGAACACCGTTACTGACAATCCTCATTTTGGCTGCGTGAGATTCTCCAGCTTTGTTGTTGTTGAGCAACCGAAGAGCGAGCTGTTAAAGCTCCGGCCTCTTTTGGAAAGCGAGCTGGGGGCAGCAGCTCCTTTGCATTTAAAGGGACACACACAAAAATGGCGTGTTTTTGCTCACAGCCAAATCTGGGCAAATTTCTCATAAATGATCTGTGGGGTATTTTGAGCTGAAACTTCACAGACACATTCTGGGGACACCAGAGACTTGTATTACATCTTGTGAAAAGCAGCATTATAGGTCCCCTTTAAAGTAACATTGTTTTGTTGTACCGGTATCCTTAACAGAAACATATTGTTAATCTTATAGTCTTATGTTCATTTAATGGTGCATATCTATTTGCAAATCTTTATTTTAATCTCTATTGTGTTTGGGCTTGTCAGCAGGTATTACCCGCCCCGGGACGTGGTGCAGGACAGCATTGCCCCAGGTGTATGGCGGGTGAACCTGTGAGTAATATTTAAAAAAATTGTGTGGGTTGCAAATATTTCCCTCTTTTTTTATGTAATTTAAGGGTTTGACAGGGGAAAGAATGTGTGGATAACATGCCACTTTTTATAGTATGACACATTCATCAATTTCTTGTGGAATTTTAACATGCGCACACTCTACCTACAGCACTTTCACCGGACGGCGTTGATACAAGCAATATGATTGCCTTTGGAAATGTTGTACTTCCTGCAAATCAATATTTATTCATGATGAGAAAGAAATGCACATTTTGAACGGTTTTCCCGCAGGCCAGAATACCTAGCAGCTGATCTAACCACTACGACACAGGAACAGTCAGCATATATGAATATCAATTTGCTTAGGGTTAATGAACATTATACATACAATGCATTGGGTGTTGAGCGAAGTTGACCTGTGTCACATCAATGTTGCTCTCTGTCTCTGGCAGGGCCATATAAACCACATCATGAGGTATTGATCAGCATCACCGATGACTCCTGGAGAAAATGAATCGACTGAATAAACGGGAAAGGGAAAAGCGCTGCAGAGAAGCAGTCTGCAGTTTATCCGGACCATGTGGGTTTTTACCACATGCTATGTGCCTTTCATGCATTTTCCAAATCACCTCACCTAGTACTGTTTTATCTACAGTAGTACCTATTATTGTTTTGTAGCAATGAGGTTTACAATACCAAGAACATGCACTCCAGTGACAGAAAAGGTAATGTAAGATAGTTTAGATCACACTGCAGTGAAGTGTGTCGACATCTTTGCGCTGTACATTCTCCAGTGTTGCTTAGTCTCGATTTTTAAGAAGGAATTACTACTGTAGTCAGTGAAACTAATGCATAAATATTTTTTAGACTATTTTTCTAAAAATTTAAATAATGAAAGAAGACTCCGGATTAAATATGTGTTAATTCAATTCATCTTTATGTTCATGGTTCAACATTTTAGTTTAATTTTATTTAGTTGTTTAAAAAAAAAAAAGTATGTCAGCTTCATTTGAAATGAAGGATATTTTTGTAGATATATTGTCTCCATTTTGTTTTATCTCAATGGATTTCTTTTTTTTTCCTTTATTGTAGAAATTATTTCAGTGTATTCAATGGTGTAATCTTTTTTTCTCCTTTTTAACCCAATCCAGAATATTTTTCATTAAAATCTAATTTGATTAAAGCTTTTGTGTATTGTATTTTCTGTGTCAATTCAGGTTATATATATATATATATATATATATATATATATATATATATATATATATATATATTATATGGATGGATGGATAGATAGATAGAACCTGCATAGTCGCAGACCAGTCAGGGTGCCCATGCTGACCCCTGTCCACCGCCGAAAGCTCCAACAGTGGACATGTGAGCATCAGAACTGGACCACAGAGCAATGGAAGAAGAGCAATGGCCTGGTCTGATAAATCACTTTTTTTTTTTTTTAGATCACATGGATGGCCGGGTGCGTGTGCGTTGTTTACATGGCACTAGGATGCACTATGGGAAGAAGGCAAGCCGGCGGAGGCAGTGTGATGCTTTGGGCAATGTTCTGCTGGGAAACCTTGGGTCCTGCTATCCATGTGGATGTTACTTTGATACGTACCACCTACCTAAGCATTGTTTCAGACCATGTACACCCTTTCATGGGAACGGTATTCCCTGGTGGCTGTGGTCTCTTTCAGCAGGATAATGCACCCTGCTACAAAGCAAAAATGGTTCAGGAATGGTTTGAGGAGCACAACAACGAGTTTGTGGTGTTGACTTGGTCTCCAAATTCCCCAGATCTCAATCCAATCGAGCATCTGTGGGATGTGCTGAACAAACAAGTATGATCCATGGAGGCTCCACTTTGCAACTTACAGGACTTAAATGATCTGCTGCTAACATCTTGGTGCCAGATACCACAGCACACCTTCAGGGGTCTAGTGGAGTCCGTGTCTCGACGGGTCAGGGCTGTTTTGGCAGCAAAGGGGGACCAACACAATATTAGGAAGGTGGTCATAATGTTATGCCTGATCGTTGTATATGTGTATAAAAAAATGCCTGCTGTTTGCCAAAGTGAGCACAAGATGGCAGTATCCCATTCCATTTCTCTTCCAGGGGGACTTGGACCAGTCGCTAGTGTTTAAAATCCAGCTTTTCAGTATTAGATACCATCATACATCTGTTTTTGCATTTGATCCATTTGAAATATTCCTGCCATTTTTTTTTTTTAAATCAAAACATTCCGTTTCAGAATACAAGCTCTTTTTATTAGTCCAGTTTGCATGCAAACCACCTTTAACATACTTCTGAAGTTTTATATTCTCAGTAATGACTCAATGATTAATAAGAAGAACACCTGCACCACATATTGATGCTTTTTCCATGAGGAGCAAAGACTTGTATTAGCTATATTCCCCTCAGACAGCAAGTTTTAATACTCATTTTGACATGAGCGACTCTTCTCGCAGATATGACTTCCTCAAGCTGCGGCCCAGCTCATAAAACAAGCTTCTCCTACAAGAGACTTATAAGAGTGGCCGTGTATTCATAAGTCATAGTTTCTGCTCCTGTAAGTTATAAAGGAATTACCTCAGCTCAGGAGGAGCCGTGGGGACGGGTCGAAGTTTGTGCTAAGTCAACCAAGATGGATTTAAGTATATTACCAGCTCAATCTTCTTCACCCTCCCTCAGTGTTAGCTTTTGTCGGTGGAGAAATGAGAGGCAGCATTCAGACAAAGCTTGACCTCTAGGGGCCAGCTCTCAGAGCCTAGATTTTCAATAATGTAGGACAATAAAGCTTAGTCCTATAACCTACTGCAATATGCTACAAGTGTAAAGAGCTTAGCTGCTAATAAAGGAGGCCGAAAAGGAGTGAGAGAGCGAACGGAAGAAAAAAAGGAAAACAACAACTCATCTTCAGAACTCATATTTGGAGATCAAGTGCGGCCCATAAGAGCATTTCATAAGGACAGTAATGAGATGCTGAGAGGAAGACGAGGAGATCAGACCGGTCAAGCCTGACAACTGCCATCTGACACAGTGGATATGAATGCAAGATCTTCCTCTAGTCCCTCCGAGTGCTCGTGACAGGTGCACATATATGTTTGTTTAGATGTTGGTGCTTTCGTCCTCATAGATGAGTTATTATTTTCCTCTCCAACCCCCGCCGCTCTCCCGGTGACCTGACGCTGCGTGGACCTGCTCCTGGTTTCCCGTAAGTGGCCCAGGTTGCCTGTGTGTTCTCCTCAGGGAGACAAAGGGCTATTATGGGTTTATTGTACAGATCAGCGGGGTCAGGGTACGCCGTGTGCGCATGCAGGGGAAATTTCTGGTTCTCGTTCGTTGTCAGCAGGGAGGAGGAAAACCAATCGAGCGTTCCAACGTGCTGACTAGTTGCTTATATATGCTTATTAATGATGAAACTAACATGGGCTGTGTTCGCAATGGGATATGCTCTTAAAAATAAAATTTCAATATGGGATTTTCACAGCAATGCCAAATGAGAACCATTCAAGAACCTTTCAGTGACTAGTTTTTAAAAGAACCTTTTTTTTTTTTTTTTTGGCTTATTGTGAAAAACATTTTAATAACATAAACATGTTTAGTAACAAAAACATAAATATGAACATATGAGTGGTAGCAATAAAAAAAAAGACATGTTAAACATAATTGCACCAATTAGTTCAGATTCATCCATTGCACTGGAAACGGAAGGCCAATTTAAGCACAGTGCATTGTGGGATACAGTATTCAAAACAGTGGTCTCTGTTCAAACCATAGGCTGCATCTGAAGCATACTATCCTACTATTTTGTAGGCGAAAATTAGTATATGACAAAAGAAGTATGCCCAAATTCACAGTACTCTTAAAAGAGTACTCAAAAATGGTCTTCTACTTCCGGTGAGATTTTGAAGTGTGCATACGATGGACACTTTACTATTCCATGAGGCCACAGGAGAGGATTTGTGAATAGCAGTGAAGCGACGCAACTGACTCTGGTAGGTCTCGTGATAATGACAACATGGCAAATGTACGTCCGGATTACATTCACATACATTCATACTATTTTTTTAGTGGTTACGAAGTAATTATTTATTCAAAATAAGTATCTACTCAAGAGAGTATGCAATTCCGGACGCAGCCATAGTATGCTACATTGTTGTCACATGACTTCATCATGTTGCATGTGAATGACAGTTACCATTTAAGAAAAAGCATACATTTTTAATGCAATTTTAAAAGCATTTTCTCCTCCCTTTTGAAAAACAATAATAAGTCTATTATTGTGCTTTTCAGTTGGATTTCTATAACTCTGTCAAAACCATTTTTGGGCTGCAACCCACAGGTTGAGAACCACTGCTTTATGCACACTGAAAATGTGCATGCAGTATATACTAAGCGTAGAATATTTGCATTGCTTTTCCGAAAATAGGCATTGTCTTGTCATTAAAACGGTTGCAAGCAGACCCTTCTTTAGACTTGAGAATCTCATAAAACAGGCAACTGTTGCTCATTAGGAAATCTCAGTTAAAGAGTCTAAAGGCCGAAACGCAGCAGTGACAACATTTCTATCTTTCCTCTGCCGCTTCCTGAAGTGTAGGCCCGTCTCTTTCATGGCTGTGTTCTTTTCTGGATCTCATATACTCTTACACCATTTCCACCTACTTTGTTTATGAGGCTTTGATCCACAATATTCTAGGCTAAGTTACACCCATGCTCTGCAAGGTGAACCTGTCGGCATTGTTCCCAACGGGAACCTAATACTCGTGGAGTCTTTCCTCTCTCCTCTCAAAAAACTGCTCTCTTTAGTAACAGAATTCTCCAAAGATGCTGAACAAAAGGTCATGCACAAAGACACAATTTTATGCTCCTTTAATGAGTCAAATTTGCTACCTCTGCACTCACTTAAAGATACTTTGCTAGATAACGGCGCATTATCAAAACCCTCGTCAATAAAGGGCGTAACTCTCTGAATGCTGTTAAAAGGAGCCAAAAGTGTAAATGCACCACGCAGGCGACCTGTATATATATATGACCATTTTGCACCGTTAAGATATCTCCATCTTTCGGCCTAATCTTTTGATGTTTCCTGTTTATGAATGGACTGAAAGCTGCACATTGTGGGAAAGAATAAAGACCCGTGGAGGTGTCTGCATTATATCTGTTAAAGAGAGTCTCAGAGACATGAATGTGGGGCACTGATTCATTGTGTCCTCGCGGTTGCCTCATTCAGACTTTCATGGAAGCCTTTTGTCCTAAATCTTAAGATCCATCCATTTAAAAACACGTCCGACAATGCTCTCATAGATGGTTAATATGCATTTGTGGACTGGTGGCTTGGCTTTTGTTAAATTGCTTTCATAAATGGATGATTTGGAAGGGATTCGCTGGATTGTTTATTTATTTATTTCATTTTTATAGAATCAATATCCTATTGCAGAGAGATATTATAATGTGTAACCTTTACCCACTATGTTTTATTCATCTTCAGAGGAAAACGTGCGATACAAAGGCCTGAAATGTAATCAAACCATACAAATTTGTTTGACTACAAACAATAAGAATTACTATAATGCTTAAAAATGACTTGAAACCTGGCTTTCCTTTGTTCTACATCAGAAACCCTTCATGGGTTGAACATAATCATATAAAGGTGTCTAAGACACCTTTATCAAATATTAATGTCTCATAGTATGATGTCAAGGTCGGTGGATGATAAAAACAGGTAGAGACATGAAGGATTATAATTGTGGATCTCGCGAAAACACATTTCAGGTCATTTTCCATCTTTTTTTAATAGAAATATTACATGCATAAAGAAGCCTTTGTGATATTATTTAATGATAATTAAACACAATAAATTCTGATTACTGTAATGCAGTAGCTTTTGTGTTATAATCAGCAAAAAATATTTCAATAAAATTGGTAAACAAAAAAAAAAAAACTTTACAATTTAAAAATTTTTGGCATTAGATTAATGAAAATGAAGGTTGGTGCAATGATTAGAATTGAGGGGAGGGCTTAATTTTCAGTAAAAAAAAAAAAAAAAAAAAAAAAAAAATCATATATAGACCTACATGAAATATAGCTGGGGCATAAACTGTCTTTAGTCATGCATATGACTTTATAGATAGAACTTCATATTCAGCATCATGTGTGTATTTTTTCTTTTCTTTGTTCTGTTTTCCACAGGTGACAGGTTTCAAAACAATGCAACCATATTTGTATTGGTTTTATTGAATCATCTGTTGTGTGTGATGATATGCCACAAACCATGTGCAAATTTGTAGCTTGTGCTTTGAAAGTAACACACATCAAGTCATGTAAAAATGCGCTTTTATTTCCGTAAGCCACATCTCTTATCATCGCTGGCTCTCCTGGGAACGGAGACCTCGGCGAGACCTCTTTCCCTTCAGTGAAAAAACAATAGCACAACTGATGCTGGTGTATTTTAAGGTTTTTTACTTAGCCTCGATCACCTCTGTGGCTCTTAGTGAGCCTTGACAGTGCTCGAAGCTCTCCAGGCGCTCAAAGCATTCCCCACAGACCCACACAACATACATGATGCCATGAAAGCATGTAGAGTAGCGCTGCCGTGTCGACCTGTCAGTCAGGAGTCAGACGCCGCTAACAGTTGAAATGCTGGAAATGTTCGAGCACACACACACACTCACACACACGCAAACAGGCCTCTCTCTCGCTCTGTTTAACGCCAGGCTGCGTGTCAGAAGAGACTGAAGTGAACAAAAGGAAACGAAGCCCACGTGTGTCATGCAGGAAGGGAGCAAAAGCAGCTAATGCTTGCGTTTTATCTCCTCACACCCTCCTGATAAAGAATATAAAGCATAATATAGATTAATAATGCATGCCGAGTTCACAGCCCCCCTGTCTTGTTTGTATCTGCGCAGCAGTCGTGGTAAATACGTCGGAAGATGTTTACAGAGGAAGCTGCATGCGCACCTGGCTTTAAAGGTTAAATCAAATCCGAGTCAAAGAGGGGCGAACGTGCAGCCTGTCCCCTGAGGAAGCACAGAAAGGTAAAGAGAATTAAGACGCATGCTGTTCTGCTGGGGAGGAAACTTTGCGGTTCCTGGCAATGACAGCTAGGCCTGTTGATTCACACTCGCGCAGATTCAATTCACATCTTTCTTCTTGCCACCTCCAGCAGCCAAATGGGATAAACACGCTTCTGGCTGTTTGCTGATTAGCTTAAAATATAAATTTGAGGCAGCGTAAAATGTTGAAAAACACCTGCGAGTGAAGTAGCCCAGATAGCGTTTAGCTTCCTCCAAAATATTTGCTGCGTTGACAGTTTTTTTAAGTAATGATTTTTGTCAGAAATAAAAACATTTACAGGGCAAAACAAGTAGACAGGAAGTCAGATATGCAGAATGGCCATGATGTGTGAATATTAGGGGTGTAAGGATACACAAAACTGACAGTTCGGTACATAGGCCTACATCAGTTTTGAAGTCAAGGTACGGTTCTGTACAGCAGGAGGAGAAAACTAAGCAAAATTGCTTTTTATTAAACAGTAGTTTACTGAACAAATTGTATCTATGTCTTTAAATGAATTCAATTATAATTAAACGTTTCTTAAGGATAAAAAACTGATCTCTGCTAATGCTTTTAACTATATAGGAAGCCCTTACTTGCACATTTCTATAATATTAAAGGTTCAGAGCCCAAACTATTAGCCTAAATTCAGTTGCTATTTAATTTTTTATATATAATAATCAACACTCAAATAACAAATTGTATGCAAACTTGTAAGCTGCACATAAGGCAGTTTTTGCATTAACTTCTAAATCTAATTATAATGACCCTTCGCAAAGACCCGCCCCCCTTAGTCACTGTTGCTTTGTCCAACAAGCCATGGCGCCGTCACGCCACACAGAGTGAAAAATACATCGCAGCAAAGAGGACACTGACAACACGTCGACAGACAAGACAGAACAGGTTACTGATATTAAACAAAGTCCCAGCTTTCAAATTGTGATTTTTTTTTAAAGAAATTTGAACAATAATAACCGTTTTGTGGCTCTTTAATGTGTCGTGACAGATTGCAGTAGCGCCTCAGCTCAAGCGGCTCGTGAACCGATCATATCTTCCTACTAGAAAAACAAAACAAAAACATGAATGAACATGAGAAGGAATTTTGTTTCAAACGCGGAAAGACGTCAGAGCACACCATTTTTCAAGTTCAAGTCCACCGAGGTTAATCTTCTAACTCCTGACTGCTTTGTCGGACAAAATGGCGGATTCTGCATTATGATTGGTTAGATCGCTTGTCAATCAAACTCCCGCTCTGGCGAACTAACAAACTGTGGGCTCCTCTGAGGTAAATTCTACTTGACACAGTGTTTACATTTTGCAAGCTGTTTTATTGACGCCTTTCCGCCGTTGAAACACTGATTGAGCATTACACAAAATATTATATGTTTCAGTAAGTTGTACTGTATCTTTTAACATACCTTCAGGTGTTCATTCATGTTTATTCTGTAACTAGTATAAAAGAGGAAGAGATGATCGCGTTCACTCGCGCTCCGCCTGCAGCTTGAAATGAGGCGCCTGTACAGTGATCTGTCATGCCACAGACCGTCAAAACGGCATTTTTTGTTTGAATTTCGTGATAAAATGGACTGAGTTGGAAAATGACACTTTTTTTTTTCTTATCGAAAGTAACAAAACGCGGAGGTTATTGTGATTATTGGTGGTTAGGTACGCCGTGGGTGGTGTATTGCGGTTTTTCGGTTCAGTATGAATATCCTTACACCCCTAGTGAATATTAGCCTATACTTAAAAAAGCTTGTGATTTTAGCATGCTAAATTTCTGAAACATGATTATAATTTTTATACAGTTTTTGCAACCCAAATGCTATACAATTTTAATTAGAAAAGAAACGGTGCACTATGAATTTTTCCTGTTGTTTTTTCTCTATTTTTTTTTTTCTTTATTTCAAACAAAACATGTTTTCTTGGGAATATTGTTTCAAGTGGTAATCTGATCAATGTCACTTGTCATCCTAAAAATCTTTTGTAAAACCCTTTGAAATTACAGACACTCTCTAATGACATCATCAAACTGGAAGTGACATCACTTTGGAGGGAAGACAACAGTACAAACATTAGTGAGTAAAAGCGATGGATTCATTGAATTCTGTAGTATTTCATTCTCTCTAGATTTCATCATGTTTGATGAAAGTACAGAAATCGGTTTGGTTGTATAAAAGGTGGTTAAATAAGTCAAGTTCAAGTTGACACACTTATGTAAGCTGATACTTTTTATGTGCCTTTTTTATAGAAAAGTATATTTATTTAATATAATTTTTTCTAAATTGTGTTTTTGCTGAAGTTGAAGTTGGCAAATTTTAAATGATCTGAGCAGTTTAGTTTGTTTATAATCTGATTTGATGGGTGAAACTGAGGTTTTGGTGTCTGTGAAAAGACCTTAAAATGAAGTACATTCTGATAACAGAAGTCTTTTACTGCCCATATTTCACATTCAAAACCATTTCACAATGAGTTATGCATTTATTTTCTGCTCCAAACAGGAAATAACAAGTACACATGAGTGCATCAATTATATTTATTGCATATTTAGCCCATGCTACAGCTCAATGAACAAAATCATCATAAACAATAAACACATTTCTTTGCGCGGTCTCTGTGATCAAAGCTTTGGCAGTCTAATCTAACCAATTAATCCATTTATCAGCGGCGCACTAACAAACATGCCCTCCATATGCTGTTTCCAACACACCCTCTTCCTCGCAGAGCAGCTCAGAAACTAGGGCGGCTCTTCACAAGGCGTTGTGTTCACCACAATCACGTCGTTGTTCGTTCCCTTCCATTTTTAAATAAGTGGAAATGAGTCGAGCATTTCAATGCCTACAATCTTTTCAAACTTTTGCACGTACTTACACACACACACACACACACACACACATAAAAAAAAAGAGAGAAAACAATACATGTGAAATTGGGGGTAAAAGGTTTTTGAACACAGATGTTGCATTTCACTGTTTAATTTAAAGCTCTGTGAATTTTTTCACAGTTTTTTCACCTCTGTGGTCCCGGTACACAGTACCAAACTAACAGCACTTATTTTAAGCATTTACTTGGTGTTTTTTTTTTTCCTTTTTTTTCACGGCTTTATCTTCATCTTTCTGTCTGTTAATAATGTAGAGTTCACACATCAGAATGATCCTCACGTTCTCCATCTGAGCAGGTTTCCTTTCTTACTTTCTCTGCCTTTTTCTTTCTCTTTATGAAATCTGCAGGAAATTCTCAGCTCTTAGATTCTCTGACAGCATCTGTCAAAACCTACTGCATACGGCTTTACAACAACACAAACATCCAGTGAAAACGTTTAATCTGAGGTGGTTGGGCCGTTTTCTTATGTTTCATTATAGGAATCAGTTTGATAAACTGTAATGGACACATCCTTTAATAAACTGAGCTACTGAATGGGGTCCAAAACTCTGAGAGTGCATTGAAAATATGTGATTTCTTTTTCATTTAAATTTAAACCAAGTTTATTATGATGCAAAATTAAAAACAGCTATCAAATTCACCACTATTTCTAGGTCACTAATCAAATGCAAGCAAATTAGTGACATAGATCATTTTTAGAATTTGATTTCTTTAGTTTAGAACAAATGGATGACACTAAGACATTCTGAAATTCATAAAATTGTTATTCTGGTCATTAAACTTTGCACTAAATTAGAAAATTCGGTTACAGTGTCCTTGTTACATATGTTACATGTACTTATCATAGTAAAAATAGTAAATTATGCATAATTACATGCAACTAACCTTCAACCAAACCCTTATCCTACTCTAACCCTATAGTAAGTACATGTTGTTAATTAATATTACTCTGTACTTAAATATATAATTACACTGTAACAATGGCTCCTTAAAATAAAGTGTAACAAAAAATTCATTTGGACCCCACTTTATATTTTGCCCACTATGTTTGACAGTTCGGAGTGGCACTATTCCACTAAAGTTCCTCTGAGATATGTGACAGTAATGCATCCCAAAAGCGGTTGCCTGCATTGTAAAAAAATATTTTCATGATTTGTCAACATTTTTTCTTTTGTCAAATCAACTTAATTAATAATGTGGTTCAGATAACATAATATTTGGAGTTTCTGTTGATTAAACCAATCACCTTCATTGTATTAACTCAAATTTTTCATTTCAATGAACTCAAAATTTAAAGGCAACCAGGTAACTTACTTTTTTAAGTTAAACCAACAGCTCTTTTTTGCTGTGTGATCATTTCTAGGAATCCACATCTGATGTTTTGTGCTGCACTTAAAAATGCAGCTTTTAGGAAATAAATAATTCCACCAGCTGTTTTCATCTCCATCTTTTGAGGAATATCATTGAAGAGGCTGTTTGTTTGCTTCCTCTGTGTGATTAAAGGTTCAGTTATACATGTGGGCGGCGTCGAGCATCTTTAGAATGAAACTGTGAATCTGTTCAGGGCAGAGATACAGAGATACAGTAGAAAGAAGACTGAGTTTTCCCAACATGGTGTAAAACACACACACACGTTTTATGGGGACATTCTATAGCATAATGAATTTTATACTGTACAAACTGTATATTCTATACCTTAACCATAAACCTGTACCCATCACAGAAAACTCTGCATTTTTACATTTTCAAAAACATAATTCTGTATGATTTATAAGCTGTTTTCTTCATGGGGACTGAAAAAATGTAAGAAATTACTGGTATTACTTTCTTTGTGCAGACATTTTGTCCCCACATGGGGTTTACCAAGACAACACACACACACACACACACACACACACACACACACTTAGACTGCCTTCCCATCTCTATAGCCGTGGGACTTGTCACTACTGTAGTCTGTTTCTAGACAAAGCCATTCGTTCACCATCCAGTGTGTTTTCTTAGAGTTTAAATTCTTGCATTTATTCATTTGTGAAATTAAAAATGGCCCTTTTGGGTGTGTAATTATATTTTTCAAAGCAATACTATTGAAACAATTCAAGCTTGATATGCAGTTGATATATATATATGACATCAGGAAGACGAACTACCAGACTCTATATCAATATTAAGGTAACTCAATTAAAAATGTATGGGCTAATAATGCACCTGGATACAATCTGACCTGCCATTATGTGGATGTAAGACACGTCTCTAAGTGAGTGTGCGCCTCCACTCTTACGCCAGCGCCACTGGGAATTTAAACTGCAACGTAACACAGCAATAAGGGGCTGTGTGAACTTTGACCTGTTGACCCTCCCTATTAGAGCTGGCAGCTGGGGAATTTCATTTTGATACAGCAAGGCAGTCACTAACAGTCCCGCTTCGTGCTACGAGTTGTCATTTCTCACATTTTCAATTTCTTTCCTCCGTAGTTTTCATTTCATAGCGTTGACCTTTTTGACTCTGTCATGTGGAGTGTTTGGGTGATGTGCTCTCAGGAAATAGCAGGAAGTTCCGAATGATAAATTGTGGACTACATTTACTAGTCTTATTGCGTCATGGTTTGCCTCATCCATTGTGAGAATAGCGAGCAACTGAGTGAGATTTTGTTTTGTTTGGCAGCTTAATCTGAAAGTAAAATGTTGGTTTGGTGTTTCCTAAAGAAACATCTGTAATCCTTTAACCATCAACACCCAACTTTCCATAATGCAGTTTAATTTATGACTGCAATGTTCTCAACACGCTATATTAAAATGTAGTGTGACTTGTCTCTGAATTATTCTTTCAGGTGAAATGCAGTTTATATATATGTATAAAATATACTAATATTAGTAAAATATACTAATGCAGTGTGTTCATATATATATATATATATATGGCATATATATAATGTATATATATATATATATATATAAATGGAAAAAGGAATGGTTATAATGGCTATCATCAATTGCTTTCATGTAAGCATTTACTTTTTATATGTATACACTGTAAAAAAAGAACTATTGGTTTAACTTAAAAAAGTAAGTTACCTGGTTCATTGAAATTAAAAATTTGAATATAATTATTGTATTTGCTTTATTGAAATGAATTTGAATAAAATATTTATATCTTTTAATTTTTAATTACATTTGTAGACAACTTATTTTAGCACTGTAAAAAAATGATTTTCATGATTTATCACAATATTTTTTCTTTTGCCAAATCAATTTCAATAATTAATGTGTTTCAGATAACATCATATTTTGAGTTTCTGTTGATTAAACCAATCACCTTCATTGTGTGAACTCAAATTTTTAGGTGACTTACTTTTTTTTTTTAGTTAAACCAACAATTATTTTTTACAGTGAGAGAAAATAGACATTTTTCTCAGTTCCATAACTGTAGTTACTGCATTTTACATAGGGAAGCTTTTTCTAAATAGTTAGTGAAAAGATGATTAAAAGAAAGAAAGGTTAAAAAATTAAAAGGCAAATGACCTAAATGGAAAAAGGAATTGTTATAATAACTATAAACAATTACACATTCATGCAGCATAATCTGTTGTCTAAATATTCTATTCTATTCTATTCTATTCTATTCTATTCTATTCTATTCTTCAGCAGATGCAGCCCCTGACCTCAGGCTCAGAAAACGGTGTTTGTTTTTACCCCTCGGTCCTGTAGGTGGGGCAATGGCACCACATAATGGTTCTTTCCGTGCCAGAAAAGCCCGAGATCGTCTCACCTACAGGGGCAGAAGAGCTCCTATAGAAAGGCCTGAATAGACAGACCGGTGGCTCTTCCTCTCGGTTACCAGATGTTCAAGCTCCCAACGAGCGTCTGATTTGTGAAAATAACTGTGAGAAAGTAGGTCAATCACGTCTCATGAAGGACGTGCTGCTGGTGACGAACTCATTGCAGGGTGAGCTGTTTAATACCGAGAGTGTGGAAATAATCTCTATCACTGTCACTGTGTGTGTAGGGGCCCCGAGCGCAGGTGCAGCTGACGGCCCCGCGCCGTTAATTACTCCGGTAAACTTTGTAATCACGAGAGTTTACGGGATCTACTGAAATGAGGTGGAGCTGACCCGTTCCGTCTCTTTTCAGAGCCCATTTCCACTGGATATTTTACATGTTAATTGTGTAGAATGGCTCTCCGCTCCTTTCTTTCTATAGGTGCTGCCTGGAGCTGCGCCTCGGGCTCTTTCTCTCTCTCTCTCTTCATTTCAGCAGCAGAATGAAAATGCTAATTATTATATGGCAACCTCGACATAACCAGCCCATTTCACATGTTCTGCTGTTTTCATTTAATATCAGCTGTGAATCACGATCTTTGTTACACTGACACACAACGAAAGAACTTTAGGATAATAGTGGTATTATTATGGTTCGCTATTATTTAATCATTAATAATCATACATTTTTATCAATCTGAAATTCATCATTTATATTAGAATTTTAACTTTTGATGCAATTAATTTTATTATCAGTGTTGTTATTGTTTATACGTTTTAATCGGTTTAGCCTATTTAATTTAACAATAACAATAATAAAACAACGCTAATAATAATAATACATATTATTTTATAGGCTAAATTTAAATATAAGAACAGATTGGACTCGTATTTGAAATGTAAATTTCGAAACACGAAATCAGAATAAATCGTAGCTACATAAGTTAAAAATAATAATAATTTTCATAATTCATAATACATGTATGAATGGTGACCTGTTTAATGTCGTCAGGCAGCATATAAGGTTTGAAGTCGTTTCCAGAGAACTGAAGTTTGTAATTGTCACTGGAGTTGTATTGGGACATCTGCTCGACTGTATCAAAGCCGACACGAGAGTCCCAGCGGCTGAGCAAAAATCTGAGTTAATTAGCGCGATACATGTTTAATTAAAGCCAATTACAATATCTAAAATTACCTAATCGAAACCTGTTTTCACAGTGAAGGTGCCCTCAGCACGATCTGTTTCACACAGAAATAACACATGCATTTTGCAGCACATGCACTTTGTGCTTCTGTACGATACTGATGCTGCTGGATATGGAGATTTTTTTTTTTTGTCTGCAAATAAAAGCATCAGCAGATATTGGAAACGACAGCGCGTCTTATACTATTATTGGCGTTTTTGTATAGATTTTATATAGCTACATCATCTTATAGCCTATTTATTTGCTAAAGCGTGTATTTAATTTATTTTGCATGAAAAGGGACATTTCTAATCTGCGAAATTAGGTTTATAAATTTGATAACTATATCAGACTTCGCTTTTTGTTTATAAGTCGTTCCCAACTATTTAATGTTTACAGCACGACAGTTGTGAGGTGATAAATTCTGGCACTCTTTAAAAGAAAATCAGAAACTGATTGGCTCATGTTTGATCGATATTAGGATATTGATTAGAGTTCTTCTTCCCCGTTTAATTGTGCTGTGATCTCAAACGCTGTTCCACAGATGCGTCGAAAGGAGGCGCTCTTCATCAAATTTCTCTCAAAGATTAAACGCTTCTGCTCCGCCAAAAAGCTCCTGCAGTTTCCTCCGGAAAACAAATTCAGATATTTTCACGTTTTATTCATTTAGGCTGATGCTCAAATTCATTCTTGAGAGAGAATGATTGAGATTTGTCATATTGTTAATGATGTTTTAGACGAGGTAAATAATTAAGCATATTGTTTGTCTAATTTTTCTACTATTTATTCATATATTTTATTATTTAGCTACATATGTTTATTAGTTAATTCTATTTGCTTTTGTCTATTTATTTCAACACGCAACAAAAGGTAAATTAAAAATATATTAACTTATAGTTGTTTCATTATAAAACACGTAATAAAATGGCCAACATGATTTATCTGCGCTTGTTAAGCACAACTTTATATATAATGGCGCCAGAAACAACAATAAACTGTAACGGAAATGATGACTTGACTCTAAAAGCAATGCACATAATTCATCAAGATTTTATTTGCCCTCATTTTTCCCTTTTCTGATCATTAACGCTGTAATTAGTTATCATGATTAAGGCGAAGGGAACATATGCAACAGTTTAAAAATGCAAAGACGAATGATTGATTCATGCACTGACGTTTACGCATCTTTGATTTCCATCTTTCTTTCTCTCTAACATTCCCTTTTAGATAAACCCCTCACAAATGTAATATATATATATATATATATATATATATATATAAAACTTTCGAGTCTTAGGATAAGAGCACGCAAATGTGACAATTAACCATTGAAAATAGCCTCATATCGTAAAGAACTGGGACGTGTGGAGCTGGCAGATGCGCTTAAACCTTTGAAACTTGTGCTCTCGGATTGATTTTCCTAAGGTAAATCATCATTCAGCATCCCTGCATTAGTTATGATGAGCCGGTTCACGCCTTTCACTACATTACGTGCTCTCTGAGTGGTCAGTTGTCCGATTTTACGCAACCCAGAATCTCAGCACTGCTAATTTAATTTCATGTCTCAATGCCAATACCAGCCCGAACGCACATGTCAACGCTTTTATGTGATGTCGGAGACAGACAGGCCTTCACCCTCTCCAAGCAATTCTATTATAGCCATGCCTCTCCTCCAGCTTCTCTAGAGTTTTGCAGGTGTCATTTCTACTCCAGACCTTTAAGATTAAAAGATCTGGCCGTGCGCAAAGATGCAAATAGGAAAGTCGTGGTGCGCTGGTATGATGCGTGGAGGGGACATCTGGGCACTGGCCATCTGACTGACTTTGCCTTGACATCTGGGAAAGCCACTGGTGTGTGGCACGCGAATCGGTTGATGTCGCTATTTAAATGCAAATTTGTTGGGGATCATTGGAGCCTCACCCCGTAAATTCACACAAAAGGAACACTTCACACACAATAAGGAGGAGGGTCGTTTCTTCGGGAGGTCTTGGCAACGCCGAACAAATCTTATTCAAACCCACACACACCTTCTGCATGACTAACTTTTCCTTTGTCCTGCGCTCTCGGTTAGTACATCTCCCCAAATAAGATCTAACATGGGCAGACAGAATAGAGCTCAATCCGCGGCGTTCACTTTAAAAAAAAATAAAGGTTCCGGTTAGAACCAAAAAGCTTTATTTTGTCAAAGTAGAATATTTTAATGTTTTTTAGACAGATTGTTGTGTAAAAAAAGAACACATAAACCAAAACACTGATCTGAAGAGCATTTAATGTATCAAGTATTTATTATCGTCAACAATTAAAGATAATATTAAATGTGTAAACATTTAATACACAAATCGTTTTATTTTTTCAAAGTATTATTATTATTATGTTTGCAATCATATTCCCCTATTTTGTTATATTAGCTGTTCTTTTAGTCTGGTACAATTCTTTTTTTTTTTTTTTTTTTTTGCATAACAAAAACTGACATCTGACACTTGCGAAACGCAAAACGCAATTAAATCAGTTTCAGTATAAACGCGCCGGATTTTTTGTGTGTCATAAAACAGAAATTTGTCGCGCACTTTATTTTCAAACGTCGACGAGTGAAAGTGAAAGTTGGTGAATTAAAGAGCGCATTTTGCACGCTTTGGCTCCGGGCTCCAGATGAGCCTCAGAAATGAGCCGAGATGGATTCAGGCGAGCAGCTGATTCTCCAGTCTCCGGCCAGATGGCTTCTGAACACAGATTTGCATTCATTTTCGCCTAATATCTTCCAAAATAGAGGGGCAGCTGCATTTGTTGTCAAATAAGGTTTAAAACTCCTTTTTAGGACGGGATCGTTACCTACGCGATGGGATTGTTGAACTTCTCTAGTCAACAGTATCAGATTTAAAGGGATTTAGACTAAAACCCTAATTTGGTAATCAGATTGAAATCGCTTTGGTGTGTAATCTGTATTAGAGATACTGTAGATTAGGCCTAGAGTTAGCAAACCTGAAATATTTATTATTATGGTAAGTTAGATAGGTTTGGAAAAAGAATTAAAATAATAATAATTTGATTTTAAAAAAAAAAAACTAAAAAAAAAAAAAAAAAACGATATCAGATGCCAAATAGGTCTGCGGATACTTTAGATTTATTTATTAGTAGCACACACGTAATTATAATATTTGATAACAATAATTCTAAGAACATTTCACGTGAAACAAACATTAAGATAAACGCATAATAATAATAATCATTTGCTGCCTAGAGTGCCATTTAACATTAAAGTTCACAGAGGCATTCAGCGTATGCATGGATCAAAGTCATTGCGAATTAAAGACAAAAAGCATATCAATCTTAAATTGTCGTAAAATATAATTTTATTACTTACGTATTTAATTAGACGACGATGCAATGTGATGGATTTTGAGTCGAGGCAAGAGCAACAGCTTTGATAATTCACTTATCTTTGGCAATAGTCATTAACCCCCAACACTAGCAGAATAGATTGCTGTGTAAAACACATCTCTCTTCTCCTCTCTCCGTCCATCCATCCATCCCTCCCTCCAGCGCACAGGGTCCCCAGATAACCAACATCGGACTTCCATTTTCGCCCATTAATACAAGTATTAACATACATGCAGAGTCTGCCAATATCGGAGCACGAGCACCTTACGAAATGAAAGAAAAAATGACCCTTATTGTTCTGATAAATGATTATATTTTTATTACAAAAGACATCCTACTTCTTGCGCATAGAAGGAGAGGGTGGACGCAATGTTTCCCCCGAGTCCTTTCACAGTTTCAGATGTAATTCTGCAATAATTTACAAAATTAAGCGCGTGTACGCGCTAGGACTAGGAGTTTGACATCGCCTCGCTTCGCTCCGCGCTCGCAAACTGTGCGTGTTTGATTCAAGCAGTCAATGTTGCTATAATTTAAGACGCGCATTACGCCATTATGCAGATGCCCAGGGTGTTTATCATAAGGAGCATCTAGTCTTAAAATGCCAGTGCACCTTCCCGACTTAAGAGTAATCAAATTTTGTCAATTTGGCACTGTCACTGTGATGATGGCCCGGTAAGAATTTTATTCTGGAAACCGGCTAACACTTTCAGCGGATGGGTGGCCAGTGCTCTTTTTTGCACTCTATAAACTTGCATGGCAGTTTCTCAGAATATATAGTTTCTATAATTCGCGGGCTTTCATTATCATTCATTTTTGTTCCTCTCTGATGATTACTTGACATGATGTTCACTGGAAAAGCAGTAGCAGTGACTCTAGTCGTGTATGTACTCACGGTCCAAGCTTAAAGCCCAGCGACAGGAAGCGTCAACCCTCTCCATGTATGGGCAAAGCCACGCCTACGTGCGCGTCATCCTCTGACAGCGTGGATCCCGTGGGTCTGGAGTTTTTGGCTCCCGGGAAAGGTTCCAGTCCTGGGGGATAGAGGGTTGAGTTTTGTATGCTTCCATCCATTCTGCAAAGACGCGCTAAAGGCCCCTCATCATCCTCTCCCGTGTCCGGGAACACCTCCACGGTGATCATTTACGCGTTTATTTGTCTTTTGGAGCCAGAAGTGGTGGATTCAGCAGTGTCCCGAAGCCTTTTTTGATGCTGTTGTTATAGGATGCCACCAAGCTAAGAGCATCATCACCATCATCATCATCCTCATCAACAACAACAACAACAAGCATAGAAAGTTGCGAGAAATGTTTAACTGAATTAAAACAAGTCTAATATCCCTGATATTTGCGCGACTCGCTTCGCTTCTTCCACGGGAGGATCTCCATCTATCCAAACAAGCTGCTGGAGAGGCTTGAGAATCTTTACGCACTGAGTCGTTCATGTGGTGCCAACGCAGGACGGACTGAAGAAGGAGTCGGGACTGCTTTTTTTCTTCTTCTTCTTCTCTTTTCGACAAATCCCAAACAAACTCTTACTGCTATCCGAAGGGGCTTCTCGGAGAAACGACGCGCCCTCGCTCACACTCTCATTTCATCTCTTTGGCTGGAAGTGGGTTGCACGCGAACTGTTTTAATGTTTGGGATTCAGGAAAATATACCGAGAGGGGGGACCACTATGAAAGAGGAACCGCTGGGCAGTGGCATGAATCCGGTCCGATCGTGGATGCACACGGCTGGGGTGGTGGATGCGAACACGGCCGCCCAGAGGTACGTTTGCCAAATCATCCGATTTTTAATGCATTTCTCAGATCGACCCCTAAATCCCCAATATGCCATGTATCAATTACACTCTCCCCATGCACCTCTTCGCCGCTTTCCCCTGTTCATTACATCATATTACAGTTTAAGTGACAAATCAAGAATTCTCCCATGTTTTCATTCTATCTACATCTATCTATATCTCCAGTGTACGCCTGTTGTTTTAACCCACACTGGTGTCTTGTTTTCCCCGCAGTGGAGTTGGGCTGGCACGGGCGCATTATGAGAAACAACCGCCATCCAACCTCAGAAAATCCAATTTTTTCCACTTCGTCCTGGCGCTTTATGACAGACAGGGACAGCCAGTGGAGATCGAAAGGACAGCTTTTGTGGACTTTGTGGAAAAGGAGAAAGTAAGCGCCACTCTGGAATACAGCTCTGAATTTTCACCTTAAAACTTCCACAGCTAGATCTTTGGAAACACGTGCGCCATAAAACACTTTTGATGGATATATCACACGCAGAGAGAGAGAGTGAAAAAAAAAAAAAAAAGAAAAAAAAAATACATATGCATTATACACATTATTGCCAGGAATTATTCTACTAAAATAGAAGCTGCTATTGAAATAGTTGACTTGCTGGATAAATATGTTTCGCCCTTACATGCATACAGACAAAAATGCATGCGTTTCATAAATATACAAAAATTAAATTCTCAACAACCCAATAATGCCAATCTGACCCCAAACAAATGCTTATTTTCAGGAACCTAACAGTGAAAAAACTAACAATGGGATACATTACAAACTACAACTATTGTACAGCAACGGTAAGTGTAAATTTCTCTATTCAGCAGGGATAGATTTACAAGTGTTTTATTCACTCAGTGGAGCCGTATTGACTTACATTTACTTTCCTAAAAATGTAGTTCAGTTTATTCCACAAATGTAATTCTAGTAGACGGCAAACCTTCTCTATTAGTGAATTTCAAGAATACTTTCTATTTTTTTTTTCCGAGGAAACTTTGTTTAGTTTTTTTCACCAGACTTTTTCCACACTGAAAAACAAAATAATTTCCCACAGGCGTCAGAACAGAACAGGATCTTTATGTTCGGTTAATCGATTCCATGACAAAACAGGTAAGAACTTTTCTTTTCTTTTCTCCTGCGTGTGTCTGTGTATTTATATTTATAATCTGTGTGTGTGTACGTTTCTGTTGCACGTGCTTTACATCAGGCTACATTGTTTCCATAATACATCTTCTTCTTTATATGTATTATTTATTGGAGATGCAGTGCATTTTATTGTCATTCCTCGTTATATTTACGTGGACACTGTAATGTAAAGCCGTGGCTCATTTTGGGTTGCTCTGATTAATGGGGGGAGGTTATTAGCGGGTTTAATTTAATATGAATCACATTACCACGTTTTTCTTCTTGTGTAGCTGCTTGATAATTCATTGCGAATTAATGAAATAGTGTAGGGCATAAAATGTGCTTAAAGTTAAATTTAAAAAAAAAAAAAAATACATATAGCCTACATTTAAATTACGCGTTTAAAATCAAAAATATTTTCTGAGGATAAAGTCAAAAATAACCTAAAGTGGTAATGATTTCTTTATAATTTACGCCTCAGTCTCGCCTTCGCATATAATAGTCAAAACCCATATTTGTGTATTGCGCTCAATTAGGTTGCATTTTTATTCAATCTATTTTTTTTCTTCTTTTTTTTTTTATCTGAGACAATATATAGCTCATATGCGTGTACTTTTGAGGCACACAAATTATAATGCATACATTATTGTAATGATTTTGTAAAAATAAAAATATTTGGCAGTGCAATATCTATTAATAGCCATTCACTTACTAAATGTTCGTGTGTCATTTATATCGCACGTGAAAACTCACTTTTGTCGTGCTGTAATCAGATCTGGTTAAAGGCATAAAAATAAAGCTCCAGGCGTGAGACAGACACTTGAGTTCATATTGTGCTCTGATGTTCTCTGAAATCACTCTCAGCTCATTTCCATTGTCCATTTCAGCCTCTCATAGTAAAGAACAGGGCGGATCTTTAGCTTGATTTTGAGGCTCTTGTTATCTGTAGTTTATCCATCGTTTGGCATCACAGGAGAGAAAATATGAAGGTTTTATCTGAGGCGCCTCTGAATGGAGCTGAACATGATCAAAGAGTCAATGGCGCTGAACAGCCACTTTATGGTTTTCCGTATATTTTCAGTGAGAGGCAGGGGGAAAAAATAAGGATGCATCAAATAATGTCTGATGAGTTTAAGCCAGTGCTCGTTTTGTCATTTGCAATTTCTAGACGTTTTGAATCGTATATTTGTTAGGTGTCTTAAAAAATAATAATAATAAAATTCATTAACAGAATTAACCTCAAACTAACGCTTGATTCAGCATGCACTTGACAAATTAAAAAAAAAATGCCCTAATTGCGACTATCCTTTATTATAAGTTCTCATATATATTTTAAATTCAATTTATTTTTGCACTGTGCTTATTTACGCACATTATGCTTGCATTTTTTTTTTAAATTTCCAGTTTAATGTGTAAATATAGGCCTGCAGCAGTGCTTGGATTTTCATACACTTATATGTACCAACAATACTGTTTCTGTGTACATATATAAATTATTATTACTATTTTTTTTTACAATGATGTACTGTGCAAGAGCGCACTCCAACGCGCCCCACGGATCCCACGGAAGGACGCGTTGGAGTGCGCTCTTGCACAGTACATCATAACGGGAGCAGGGCAAACAGGGAGGGAGGGAGAGAGAGAGAAAGAGAGAGTGAGACAGAACGCGCAAAAAGCAGCAAGGCCCGTGCGCACCTACAGCTCCAAACGCCATCTGTTAAAGCCAATGCTCAAAAATTACTCAAGCGTACCCCCCGACACCGCTTTTTATCTAAAGAAAAATCATTGTTAGCGGCTCAAAATAAACAACAGATTGCCCATTAGCACTCTACCCCTAAATATCTGCAGATTATAACCGCGTTGATGTGTACGGTTATGGGTATTATTTACCGCGGCCATCTGCGTCGGAGAAGCGACAACTATGTGATTTCTATTATCATTCCCCAAATAAATAGCGCAAAGATCTAAACAGAAGCATATGCGACTCTTCATTTCTAAAGTGATATGCATGTGGTATAATTTGTCATCGCAATGACCGGCCAAGTGTTGATATTCATTTCAAACATCATATTTATTTATGCAAATTAATAACACAAAGGTTATCTCCATCTAGAATGTGGGCATGTGTGTTGGTTTACAGATAAAACATTGTTTAACAATGGATTTTATTTACGCACCTTCTCTTGTCGATTTTTAATTGATGATGAACCTGAACTTTGATTTTATTATTTTAGGTCAAATTTCACTTTGTTTTTGATGGAGAAGCGAAGTTTTATGTTTAATATTTTGACTGTTATATTTTAATCCTCTTGTTTAAAATGTCTGTTACTTTTATTTTAAGGCTATTATTTATGAAGGACAAGACAAAAACCCAGAAATGTGCCGAGTTCTTCTCACGCACGAAATTATGTGCAGGTAAGAAAAACACCTTTTTAACAATTTTAGATGATTATAAACTATTACATTTGACTGCATAATTGTGTTTTTATCAGCCATAATGTCTTGTCATGTTTTCATAAATGCGTAACGCACATGATGTAGGCCTATCCAGGCCTCCGAGCATCAGCCTTACAGAAAATCAATGAATCCCTGAATAGATCTGCCTGGATACGCTGAAAAGAATCCAAATGTTCAGAATTGTCAGGCGGCTTATGCGTAATGATTTACGGTTCGCTCTGCGACTTTCAGAAGTTCTACTTCAAAAGCGCAAATTTGACTGAATCATTTGGTGACATCGGACTCATGAATGATCTCACTGGACTTTTATTACTATGGAGGGTGAATTGAAATTCACGCACACACAAATGCAGGCGCGCGTGTGTGTACTCGGGCCCTTTGGAAAGTGGCTTTTCATTCTCAGCAATTTAGCCGTGCGCCACTTTGTCTGTTCTGATTTTTACGCACACGCCACAGATAAATCATGCGGTTATTTTAAAAGTAAAAATGACATTAAACAAGAGAAGAAGAGAACCCGACACGTATGGAAGCAAGCACTCAATTTTCCACCAAAATCGGAAAACCGTGCTCAAAGGTCACGCCATATCCTTCTGCGCTCAAGATAATAACAAACTTTTAAGAGTTTACGGAGCCGCGTTTAACGATAAGTTCCTCGCATGCATCGCACCCTGTTCCTTGCGTCAAACCGCGCAGATGCGTTTCCGAGTCCCAAGCAGAGGTCCAATCACTTTAGCTGTCAGCTTTAAGGAGCTTTACGTGTTTTCCATACCATATGGTGTTAATTTAGCTCACTTAGACATGTAACCATTATACAAGTGGGCTTCTTTAAATTCAAGAGGCATAAAAATTTTTTTCCTCAGTAATTTCAACATTAATTAAAGAAAGCATAATGGAAGCATCTTCAGGGCCTCAAAATGGAGGCATTGGCACATTGTAGGAGACTGATGGAGGCTTTTTGAGCTGGTAATTAATAAGTGCCCCACAGAAATCCTGGTTGAAGGTGGCATCTTGCATCCTCTCCAGACACAACAGCTTGACAATTAGAGGTAAACAAAAGCTGGGGCTGAGAGAGAGCTTTCCCCCCTCCCAGCCTCCTGGCACCCCCTCTCCTCCTCTCAGCACTAAGACAAACACCAAAAACATGCTGTTTTCCCTCCTTCAGCCACAGCGCCGGGCTCCGTGTTTACCCGCCGCCCGCATCTGCGAGAACCGCAGCCACCAACACCATCAGGCTCAGCCAGAACCTACGCCAAACACCTCGGCGGTTAGCTAGAAAAAGAGAGTGTCAGATGAATAAATCTAAACACACGGTGCTCGAGGACGAAAGACACATGCAAGCTGTTTGCTGATTCTCTCATATCTCATCTCATGTCTCGTCTTCTCTCTCTCTGTGTTCTTCTCCCCAAGTCGGTGTTGTGACAAAAAAAGCTGCGGAAACAGGAACGAAACACCCTCAGACCCCGTGATCATCGACAGGTAAGACTCTATCTGCTTCATGCCTTCCGTGTACGAGCATAAGGTGCTGCGGCCCAGCGTCCTGGCCTGGGTTTGCCCTGTGTTGTTGTGCGGCGTGCCGCGCAGGTGTGTTGACGTGGAAACCCGGGGGTGTCTTTAGGGACTGTGTAATTGCTGGTGAGTTGTCAGGGAAGCGCTTTCCTCGAGACTTGCGAGCAGTTCGCCACATCTAGAGAGCGTTTGGTTTTAAACTCGCAACTCTTTCATCCTAATTTGTGAACAACAGCTCTGCTTATCTTCTCTGTAAACAGTGTGCTGCCTCTCACTGGCTTTGTGGCACGGCTGCGTCTGCGTCTGCGAGCATGCATGTTTGAGGCAAAAAGGTGTCTTTACGTTGCGCTCTGTAGTGCTGCCGGTGGGAAATGAGTAATGTTTCTGGGCTGGCTGTTGGCGGTTGCATGTTGATCACATTAGGGAAAGCGTGTTCAAACACAACGGCTCCCGCCGAGTGGGTAATTGACGTTCCTTTTTTTTTTTTTTTTTTGCAGCTTATGTTTCTCTTTGTGAGTCTGGCTCAAGGTTACACTTACTCGGCGAGAATTACACTTCTTCCTTTTTGTCCAATTATCCCTGTAGTGGCAGCACGTATGTGGATTACGGCAGGGCAGTTCTTGGACTCGCGGTTGAAATGGTAAAAGTGACAGGGAGCGCTGGCTGCTTGAGTCTGGGCCTCTTGGAGATTAGTGAGCTAGAACAAGCCTACCTTGCTCTATAAAGCCAGGAGTCTCTCTGTTTCCATCTGCTGTAAAGAGCCATGAATAACCAGCAAGTGCTGCCAGCAGCAAGAGTGTCTTTCTCTCTCTTGTTTTCTTGCCGTAGCTGTTGCAAAGTTATCTCACGATCACAAACTTGTCTGTCCACTGAGTGAGAAATTAGATTGGAGGTTGAGATGATGGGTAAAGCTGGGAACGAAATATGCGCCACCAGTGGATAGCAATGCTAATGTTTGACTTGCTGAAATAGCTGTTTGCTTAGCGGGGAATGTTTGGTATCTGACAGAGGGAACATCTCTCTTATTAGTAATCAAATAGCAGTGACCAGTTGCTGCTGTCAGTCACCATGCATGAAGTGTGTGAAGCGTCGGAAAAAAGGACTCATGCACTGTGTGTAGAAGTTATGGCCGTGCTTGCGTGTTTGGAGGTCTGAGCATTTCCCGCTCACACGTCATGTGGTTGAAATGTGGAAACCCTGCAGTACTACACAATAATGTGTGAGTGAATTGGTTAATGTGAGGATTTTTTTCCCTCTTTTGGAGTAGACATAAATTTGTTTTGTTTTCACATAGCTTATTCATAATCAATATTTGATTTAATTGATAATCCATGGCTCTGCTTCCTACATAGGCAGCATCCAAACTACTTGCTGAATGCAGAAATTTTAATCACATTTGATTACTTTAGAGTATTAATATATTGCTAATCTAATTCTGCAATACTCCAATGAGCATAAAAATGCACAGCACATGTAAATATTACGTAAAACAGTTCATTTTCATTTATACTTTTTAATTAATTTTAAAGGGATAGTTCACCCAAAAATTGAAATTCTGTCCTTAATTACTCACCCTCATGTTGTTCCAAACTCGTAAGACTTTTGTTCATCTTCAGAACACAAATTGGGATATTTTTAATGAAATCTGATTTCTGTTCCTCCATTGACAGTTTATGCAACTACTACTTCAAAAAGTTTATAAAGAGATTGTAAAACTAATCCATATGAATTGAGTGGTTTAGTGCAAATTTTCTGATGTGACACAATCGCTTTATATGCGATTATATTTAACTTTGATCAGCGAACATAAACAGTAGCTCAACCGAACCTGCTTGATGTGCGAGAACAAACCTCATTGGTTCTTGCGGAAGCTCAAACGTGATGCGTAACATGAGAATGAACCTCACTGGTTTTCGCAGGTCAAGCAAACATGCTTGAGCCTCTGTTTACCTTATCTGATGTGTGAGTTAATGAATGTTTATCTTTTAATAAAAGACTAAATTAAATCTGTTCAGCATATAAAGCGATCGTGTCACTTCATACAATTTGGACTAAACAGCTCCATTCATAATGATTAGTATTGCAATCTTTTTATGAATTTTTTTAAGTGTCAAAGTGGTAGTTGCAGAGCTGTCAATGGAGGGACAGAAATCATTAAAAATGTGTTCTGAAGACAAATGAAAGTCTTACGAGTTTAGAACGACATGAGGATGAGTAAATTATCATTTTTGGGTGAACTAAAGTGTATAAAGTGTATTTATTAATTGCATTCTGTGATTTGCTTGCCCGTGAATAAGCAATACTGCTTTACAGTTTGCCCAAAATGTGGTATCTTAGTGGGTAGCATAAATGCTAAAGCATAATGAGCATAATGATGTGTGTCTGTGATCCCCTAAAATGTTGCCAGTGTAGGCAGCCCACTAGGTTTTCCAACAGAGCCTGGATTTAACCATTTTTGGAGGGTAACATGAGTTCCTTACATTTTCTTTTGTAAACACTCTCAAAGAGTGTGAATCAATCTCAGTAACCTTGGTTATCTTTGCATTAAATGATTAGCTTGTTTAAACAGACGTGCTGAAGAGCTCTGACAGTGTGTGAACAGTAATTAGTTACAGGACAGACATTCATGCACTCACTGTAACTCAACCTCAAGAGAAAGAAAAGCTAGAGGGGTGGGGAGGAAAAAAAAAAGAGGAGTCCCGGCGAGGAGGAGGAGGAGGAGGATTTGTTTTGGTTTTCTGAACAGAAGATAAAACACATATCACTTCCTCTAGCAGATCCTGAATGGAGTCTCAGGCAGTCAGAGACAATTCTCCCAACTGTGGCTTATACAATGTATTTACCTTTAAAGAAAAACATGAACACTTTACAACAGATATTTACCGCATTGACTCTTCCCATAAATTGCTCGGCTTTGTGTGGTGGCTAAATAGAGGTGGATGGATCGGATGTCTTGGTGCTTTGTGCTTCAATCTGGTGAACAATATGTGTAACACTAGTAAAAGAGGAAAAGGAGAACAGTGCAAAGAAGGTCTGATACTCGGCAAAAAGGAGGGATATTGTGGTAGGTTGAAACGGTGGATAAAAAAGCTCACATTTTGATTGTGAGACGTCTGAAAGACTCGAGAGGATCATTTTCATAGAGGGGCGATCCGTTCTGTCAGATCACAAAAGCAGATGTACTTCATTAGCCGACTGCATTGTCTGCATATCACAACTGTGAACAGATGATTTTATCCAACGCTCGGAGAACAAGGCGGCCGGGAGAGCCCGGAACACACGGAAACACGAACCTCAAATGACTGAAGCGTTCATGCAGGTGGGGTGTATGATATAAAGCTAATTTGTAATCACAAAACCAATCCTGTGGGGTAATGTCTTGTTAGGTCCGTCTTTTTTCTTGTCTCTAAGGAAAAAGGGGAATGTTACAGTACACAAGGGAGTTTTATGCATAACTAAGATATGTGCATGATCATTTGCGTGCACAGGAAGTAGATCCAAAGTGCAGACAAGAAAGGGTCGATTGCATTACGATCAAAACATTTAACTGGGTTGGACTGGGGATAGACGGACAGACAGATAGAGGGAGAGAATGTTCTGCTAAACATGGCTATGGTGACCAGAAGATCTGGTGATCCATTATCAATAACGTTTTCAGCCACATTCTCCCAGATGGCACATGGGCCAGGCATACTGCTCGTTGGCACGGGCTTGGACAATAACTGGCACCCGCTCGCTTCTGGCATTTTCAATGGAGTTTAGGAGACTTATCATTCCAAATGTGTCCTATTTTCCTGTAGTCAAGCCAGACATCTGTTTATACTATTTCTCTTGGACTTTGGTGCAGCTTTAGGTTCTTCGCGAGGAGAAGGGGAAAAAAAAACGAGAAAAACTTGGTTGTATTTCACAGCTGTTACAAAATTTCAACCTCAACGGATCTTTAAATATTTCACAACCCGACCCTGCTTCGCCATAGATTATTCATCTGTATTTTTGAAAGATAGATTGAGCCTCAGAAATGAGGAGTCCTTCGGCTAGATCCCGAACTCTTGTAGGTGATGTCTTGAGCACACATGTCAAGAGCGAGGCGTTGGATCATTTACCGCCCCCGTATCGGTCCGAGAACTAATAATACCTCTCTGACTCAAGAGCGATCGGGGTTTTCCTAGCCAACCGATCTCCCTTTCACTTCCTGTCAGAAAGGTCAAGACATGCTGACCTCTGACAGCCAACCCCCTCCCTCAACTAAATAATTCATGAGATTGACTTTTTTTTTGTCAGACACAGTTGTGTAGCAGGACGGTTTATGTAGCTCATTTCGCTGAGGCTTTTGCACCTGTTCAGGCTGCATGATATTTGTGTCCCGATGCTGATTTAGCTAAACACTCATTAATTTTTTCATACCTTTCCAGAAGGGATTGCGCTTGGTTATTAGCTAGGTCTTCCTTGAGCCATATGCTGGGTTAAAATTTGTGTACGTACTCCGCCTGTTGCAGGTTTTTTAATCTTGAAAAACCAACACCGATCGTTCCTCCGTTTTTTTTTTTTGCCCTTTTGTTTGTATCTTCTCCGACCAGGCTACTTAAAAAGACCTCCTCCCTCTCATCCGCACACAGGCCTTCTCTCGGAGCTGAGCAAATGCCAGCATTTAGAAGGTCAGAGCTTTTGTTGGAAAAGCGCTATGTAAATTAGCACCAGCAAAAGGGACATTAAACAAAATTCAATTCATTGTCTCCCTTAATGTCATTTACATTTTTGGCTCGGGCCCGTCCTGTCGAGGAGAATTTTGGAGATGATTTTAATTACATATCAGTGCTGGAACAGAGGGCTGTCTGGAGCGAGACGCATTTGGATCACCTGTAAAGAGAGGTTTATTTACCAATGCACTTGAATGGCAGGTTTTCACAGGCGCGAGCGTGCCGTAATTAAGCCCGTGTTAAGTGTTAATTCCTCAGCCTGTCTTTTTCCTCCACCAAAAGGCCTGTTTCACACACCTTGCACAGAGTTTTGCACCTTTAGTTCTTGTCTTTCAGCTTCGAGTCCTTTTGAATTCTCCTAAACGTAGACAAAATTCACTTTGATCAGAATTAATGCACCAATCTGAGCCCTCATTTTGCACATATCCAAAAATGTGCAAAAATGATACCTTTAGGGGTATTAGGGATACCATTTAGTACCTTACTTACCACTAAAGAGCTTATAGTAGTACCTTAAGGATATGTATGACTACTCTAAGGTACTAATATGCACCTTTTAGGAGTAGATAAGGTTGAAAGATGTCTTTTAAAGGTACTGTCCTAAGTTGTTGTGCCCCTAAAGGTACAAAGTTTTTCTGACATTGTCCAAATTGTTGTCCACTCAAATGCTTTCTAGACTGAGAATGACCCTCCCTCTAATATCGTGTGACTCTGACTAGCAATAGCAAGTAGCAAATCATGCTGACGTAAATGAAAGGCTATTTAAATAAAAGGATGATGTCTCTGATATGTCTGATAATAATAGGAAATAAAATGGGCCAAACAGGCCTATGACTGAGCGGTGCGGTAGAGGGCACTTGAACTGTTGCTTTTGCCTCCAGCCACGAGAGTAGTATTTTTATTTATTTATATCTTACCTTGTCCAGGTGACATTCAACGGACCGTGTGTGTGTATGAATGTTTTATTCGAAAAGTCCTTGTATCTACAATAGAGCCACAGCAGTCTTGGAGGATGTGCATGCACGTATATGTGTGTTTATGTTCACAGAGACACACGTGTGAGTGGAGGAGAGTGCCGGAGCTCCATTAGACCTGATTAATGAGGTTGCAGACAGCAGATATATCTCTGGCCAGGTAACAGCCTCACTGCTGCAGGTACACAGGTGTGCACCGCAACTCCTTATTTATGAGACAGTCAGCAAACCCTCTGCTAACATCAGAGAGAGAGAGAGAGAATGTGCTTTTTCCTTCAATGAGCAAGTCCAGCAGTGGCCAAAGTGAAAGTACAGTGTGGATCTCCACTACGAGAAGAAAAATTACTTAAAAAAGTGTTCACACAGGACTATAGTAAGATGTCTGCAAGTGTAATGCTTTGGTGTAGGTAGTGTAAAAGGTTTCTTGCACAGGTTTTTAGAGCATAATTGCTGGTTTGATTCTGTCTCTTTGCTCTTTCCTATTGTAATGTATGTGTGTGGGGTGTTAGTTAAAGGTGCAGTGTCATTTCTGCACCACTAAAGGCAGCAAAGTGAATTGGAAAAATAATAACTGTTTTCAGACAAGTTTTAAAGACCGCCCCTGTCTGCTATGGGTGGGAAAAACCATCCCAAGGTCATATTATTTGCTGACCCAATGTTTTTATATCTGGCCTAGTCAGAAAAACCTACTGTAATTAAATTTAGTGGCACATCTGCCTATTATTATTATTTATTATTATGTCTTCCATTTAAATATTAAACCATGTTGCATTAATAAATTGAGGATTTTCTTTACAAAAAAATGGAAAGAAAAAAGGCAAGTGTTTTCTAGTATGCAAATGATTTGTCATTAGCATACTTTAGGTTCTCCTTATGCTGGTTTGTTTGAAATGTAGACCAAAAATCTTTTGTAATTATTTGTTAATTGCTCTTTTGTCTCTCCTTGACATAATGATATACAAAAATGCCTTTGCGTGCAGCGTGGATGACACTGTCACCTTGAAACTCTTCAGAACCGACTACGCTTCTAAACTCCTCTGTTATGAACTAGTGACTTCCGTCTCACTAGAGGGATCAAGAGAGAGAGAGAGAGCGAGGGAGAACAGCTGGCTCTTTCTAACTGTGAATAACTGACAGTTGTCTGTAAGAGGTTTTAATGAAGATTGCCACCTTTTATGCGAGGAACTGAAGGGATGCCAGATCTACAGGAGGGGAGAAGCAGAGAGCTTAACCTGCCCTTGGCAGCTAGCACTCAGCTCGCACTCACACAGAAAATGAGAAACAGCCTCTGCGGTCAAAAAGCCAAACCTTAGCGCTGCCACACATTGCTCACACGTAGAAGTGGGTCAAGGCCTAGCAGATGTCCGACAGCACACAACTCCAGAGCAGGCTTCTCCACAACAATGTCCTCTACGGACAGAGGTAAACACTTTTGTATCTTAAAAATAATAGTTGCTCCTTGTGCGCTTTTAAAAATGAGGTCTACAACAATTTTTGCAGCCTGATTACAATAGGAAAATAAGTTTTTTGGTCTTTTTGAAAGCAAAACATTTTCACATTTACATTTTCAAACATTTGTCAGATGCTTTTATCCAAAGGGACTAAAAAAAAAAAGAAAAAAAAAAAGGGGGGATAAAAACTTGCAAAGAACCATTAAAGAACCTTGTTTTTCAATTTAGCCAATCAGAAAAGCTTTTTGACTATGACATCATTTTGCGATTTCAGGATTGATGGTTCAAATTGTTTTGAGCAGCTTTTTGTCTTGACTTTTGTGACTTTTCATTTTTAAATCATCAAGGTTTAGGAGTTTAGACTAGAGCAGGGACATTAATGGTCTTGATTTAGCCGCTACATGCTAATGGTACTTGGCAATGTGTGCATTTCCTTTTTTTTTTTTGTGCCATGTGGGTCTGTGTGTGAGGAGGGAAGGGGGAAATGGCTCCAGCATGTGTAGACAGGAGGGAACCCTGCACTGTGTTGTTGTAAGACGTATTGCATGGGCCCTGCGACCGGAAGACGTCGGCTCCGAGGAGTCTATAGTGAGAGACAAAATCCATGCACACTCTTAGTGGTGAGAAAGCTGCATTGGGGCAAAAGTAGAAGAGAACTGTGAAAATGATCGTTTTACTACAACAACTAGTGTCATAGTGTGTGTGCGTGTGTCTGGTGGAGATATTGAGAGTCTAATCAGGACTCCGTGGAGGGGACATATGTGCTTTAAAAAGCCCCTTTTATTTGATTGAATGCACAAAGCAACGACACTCCCCTTTTGTTGGGCTATATGAAAACCCCCGCTGAGTGTGTCAACATGCACACACACATGCATATACACGCATGGATTCACATGTAACAAATATTCAGATGCATAAAGCACGATTATCGACAGACACCTACAAATGTGATTCCACACACGCATGCAGACGAGCACAAAAACTCACCCCGGGCAGTTGGAGAGGGTGTGCTGTCACACAATAGCTCGGCGCGGGTGCACGTTCCTTTTGAATAACAACCGGGAAAATTGAATCAGTTGTGGTTTAGGAAGGACTGACTGGAATGCATGTCCGAAGTTCATGACGCTTCCCTCTGTGAATGCGGGAAACGTGTCCCGTTTCCACAGCACAACCTGTTTTGCTCAAACTTCACACCGTGAAAGGATTCAAAACAGATCTGCTTTATGTGCACATAGCTAACAATGCTTTAAATCGAATGTTTATTATTATTTTGACTACTTCTGCAGTTGTTTCTAGTTCTCGGGCGCTGCGGTACAGCAGAATGTTTTCGTGCTAAATTAAATTGACGTGTTTGGTTTCCTTTCGGCCACATTGTCTATTTTACATGTGCGTGTTTATGGAGCGTCCTGTTTGAATCTGTCAACACTATGTCAGTGTGTGTGTGTGTGTGTGTTTAGGCTGTAAAAGCATGATAACTTGCTTTTGGTTTGCGGTAGATGTTGGCTTGATCCGTACAGTTCTCTTTTTATTTTCGCGAATACACACCCACAACATTTGTTTGTCATTAGGAGTAGTTTGTAAATCAGATCATGGTGTTGAGTGCACGCCGTCTCTCTTGGAAGAAATATCCGTTCCTTGTCCCTCCGATCTCTCTCTTTTTAAAAAAACACAAAGCTTCCATGTCTTTTCTCTTTTTAAACCACCCCCTCCCAGCCACCCACCCACCCAACCTCCATTCCCATTTTTCCGAATGTGGCAATCTGTCGTGTGACACCGCTGAGATTAGGTTAGGAAACAGTGTGAGGATTGTATTGGACATGGTGCTGGTCGCGCCAATTTGAGGTCGCAGGACAGCGATCTGGACATTGGGCACGCGTCATCAGCATCTCTCCGCGAGAGGCACTGGGCCTTGGCCGTCGCCCGTCCCATGGGCTTCCGGGAGGGGCCATCGGCTCTGAAACCTTCAAAAAAACTGCAGCAAATAACTATCATTTATTAAAGCTGACAAGTTATCTCTAAATATAGGCCCCTCTGTCAAAAGATTATCGGCCAACGGCCCATTCTGCTGAAAACGTAATCTTGTTTTTCGAATCTCACATGAACATTCGAGGGTAGATTGCGCTCGCTCGCACTGGAGGGGATGTGGGACGTATATCTCTGCATGCACTTGTCTTTTACTGCCCTTTGTGAGGTTCGATACGATGTTGAATTACATTTTAGGTTGGCAGACGAGAAACACTCAAGCCAAGAAGTCAGCAGAGAGTGGTTTAGTTGAGAGGTTAGGCCGCGTTTCACGCACTGGCTCAAGGCTATTTATCATTATAAGTGAGTCTCTGCTTAAGTTTCCCAAACCCTCATTATAATCATTCCCAGCAATTACAGCGTCCAGAACCCCGTCTGCCATCCAGCACACATCATCAGCCGTTTACTCTGCTCAAAGCTGCCGCTAATTTACATTGTTTTAAATATGGGGTGCGATGCTGATTGATTGTTGTTGCTGTGAGTCAACTTGATAGAATATCATTAGCCATGCTAAATATTTGTTTAACTCTTAAATTGTTTGCATGCACAAAACGAGGCCGTTAGGCTGCACCATCATACGTTTTAATGCTAGATAAATCAAACTTTGAGATAAATCTTAGTTTCTGTCTTATTGTTGACAGATGCCGTGAGCATTTTTAATTTGCATGTTCATTAGAATGTCATTATGAAGACTCTCGCTCCATTCCTTCCTGTACTTTATTTTGCTAGTAAAAGATTAGTAAAAACCATTGCATTCTTTGAAGTACTTTCCCATGGTATGCATGCAACATCAGGCCTCACTCGCTCTGTGTAAAACACTTGTGTTTCCAAGGCAATTGCTGCATAATTATCCTCTCGTGAAGAATGCACAATGGCGCCAGGATGATGAATCGATGGCAGATTGGACGTGTGGTTTAACTGTCATGTCCCTCAGATAAGGGGCTGCTCGGGGATTGCTCATTCTCACTGGCTAGCCTGCTAGCTTGCCAGTTTATTAGCGCAAATCCCAAATGTTTAGTAAACTCATTAGGCCCTATCTAATGCTAATTTATCATCATAGATGGACCACAAGAGGAGCGGGACACCGGGGCGGCCGGGCCAGGGCTTTGACCGCTGGCTGATCAATCAGTGCTATAGGGGCTAGCATGTTTCATTAGATCCGCTAGACTCGGATGAGTTTTATGGATTTCGCTCCTGAAAGTGGGATTTCAGAGGGCTTAGCAAAAGTGTGGTGGCTGACAACACTTATCTACAGGAATACATGGCGGGCCTTTCGTCAGAGAGCTTGCTATTTCATTGGCCGCAGATAGATAAGACAGCTTTTTGAAGATGGGGAGCAACATTTAGGATGAGAAAAGAGTATTATGGGTACTGTTATACACCTCAAAGAGTGGTAGAAAAAGGCAGCTGAAGGGCTGGTTGAGTTTTTTCTTCTGTCTATAATAACTGCTGCCCTCTTTGTAGCACGAGATCTCTGATCTTTGTGAATCAGGTGGACTAATTCAGATATTATGTGATCCTTATGATCTTCTGGTCGGGAAGCGTACTGAACTTAAGAACTTCATCGATCTGTCCAGTCTCTCTGAATCAATCATTTAAGAAGAGACAAAAAAGGAGCCGTTCTTGCAGGTTCCCACTCCGTCAGAGCTGAGAAATAGGATTTTCTTGTCTTTTTTTGTGTGATAGTCTTTAGCAACAGCGTATATCTCTTTCTCTCGTACAAATGAAACGAAATAATAAATAAATAAAAAAACGTAGGTGGTGAATAAACCTGCTCAGACTGCGATAATAAAATATGACAGGCGTTTCCTAGTGCTGGGAAAGGAGTGTTGTAATTCACCTGACTTATGTTCTCCTGTCTGATTTAGCTTCAGATTAAAACCCACTGCTTGGCCAACCAATTGAAATCAGATCCAGTCACAGCTTGCCTGTATTGATCCCTATTTAACATCAAGGCTGGGAATGGATTGGTATTGATTAACTATAAAACCGCTGGCTGGCTTGTCCAGAGACCTGCTCAATATGCTGAATGAAAAAGTATCGTACCTCTGCCCTTCAATGCGCGAGAAAAGGAACAGTAGCACATGTAAAACAACAGCAGAGCCTGGCCTAGGAGTTGGCAGGCATGCGGCAGACATGGCGGTTCGTTCCCTTTTAGTTTCCTTGTATGTGATACAATGATATTTGGCATTTTTGCTCTGATATTTAACCCAAAATGGTCCTAAATATATAAGGGCTGGTCCAAAACATGTTTTGAAAGAGGAATGTCAAGGGTTATTAATTGCTTTTCTATTACACTCCCTCTTTCTCTACCATTAAAAAGCAGTAAAGGCCTTAAAATATAAAAGCCGACCACAGACGTCATTTTTGGGCCTCTTGTCTGTGTGTGTGTGTGTGTACAAAGCTCAGCACCAAACCCAATGACTACATAGGTATAGTATGTCATGAACATTTGTGTATAATAATAATAATAATATTATTTCCCATTATAAGCCCATGATGAGTAATATACACCTGCGTTTAGTGACAGACTCATGCTCGCACGCGTTTGCAGTGACTTAATCGTCAGAGCTCGTCCATCCTGATTTGGGACCAGCTCATCCTGGCTGGTTCTCCCCTCTCCCTAAATCTCCATGTCGAGAGCCAGAGGAGGCTGTGCATCTGTAAGAAATTACCCTCAATCTCCCACATCCAGGAGTTTACACTTCTGTAATGACAGAGGAAACCATTGGCCTCAGTAGGGTGCAAATTTTAAGGGATGTCTTAAAAAATGCCATTCTTCTGCCAGACCTACAGGATTATTAAGTGGAACAGCCCCAACACACACACTGGCTCTGCGTCCACCTCGCATACTCATGCAAGAACATCGTGTACTGTATATTAGCCAAATTTTTGTTTATACTTTACATTGGCTTATTCAAACTCAATGGTTCCGCTTTGTAATGAGAAAAATCATAGTGATCAATTGTTTTTTCAGAACAAAATATTATTCTTGGCACAAAGTGCATTGATTACTGGCTGTAAATAATGTGATGTTGTGCGATGATTTCTGCTAGCCAAGTCCGTTATTAGAATTTTGCAATGATCTTCGACCCCAAAACATTTGGAATGTGACACAAAACATGACAAGTCTTAGGTTATTACTGTTTCTTTTTGTATTATTTTGTCACAAACCATGCCAATATATAGAGTTATTTATATATATATATATATATATATATATATATATATATATATATATATATATATATATATATATATATAGTTATTTAGTTTATTTATATATTAACATTTACAAACTTACTGTAACAGGACTGAAATAATGTATCATTAGGCTTTGAGTTAGCAATGGTAAATATCTGACACTCTTACAATGAATGAGACAGCCACACACACACAATCTGGAGTCTATTTGTCTCTGATAGGGCAAATCCAATTTGATTCCTTAAGTGTTGATTAAAGTGGTGGGCTGAAACAGGCTGTCCCTCATTGAGTGTTTGTTGATTATTTACCTTCCAGCTGGACATAATGAAGAGCAGCCAATCAGAGCGTCGCTCTGCCCTCCAGCGTCGGGTCTCTTGTTTGGTCTACTGTATTGGTTTGCTTTCTTAGCCAGCAGCTAAACCAAACTAATCACCACTTGGGTGGGTAGAACTGAAGGACAAATGACACTTGGTTTGTGTTCGAATCCTCCAGGCGTAAACTTCCTTGTCCAAAGAGTGAGACCAGGAGGAGAAAAGGGAAAGAAAATCGTTCTCAGGGAGGGTGGGTGGCAAAAGCACTTCAGATATTCACATGTGAGTAATGTGAGAGTGTCACAGAGCCTTTAGCTCTTTTGTGAGGGGTTTAGATGGAGATCATTGAGTAAAGACGAGGATGCTTGTGCTGAGAAGCAAGAATTAGCTCATTCACGTCTGCTACCTTGTATATCGTTTACGTTACAAAAAAGAATCAAAGTTTTAGCTGCCAAAATGACAAGTATTGATTGAGTAAGTCTGGAACTTTATATCTGTTTGGGCTTCATTGGATCTTCCTGGTTTCGAATAATAACTCAAAGCGTGCCTTAAGATGCTGAAAGAACGGATAGACACTCGGTAATCAGAGCCAGCTGCGATGGATGCCTCTGTCTCTGTTTCTCCATCTGCCCAACTCGATGGGCAGAGTACGCTTTTGAAATGTGTGCCGTGCCAGAAAAAACAACAATGTAAACAGATTTGGCCAGTTTTATCCACACATCACCACAAAAGCACAGTCAGGTATGATATGTTCCATTCATATTCCTACAGAATATCTATGATTTACACCACAGTTCAAAAGAACAAAGAAGAAGAAAAAATCCCACCAAATTTTGGCCAAATCGAATTTCTAGATTGCTACTATGAGTTTCCCAATTGGAAGACCTAATTCAGATGTGGAATGGGGAAACATCAAATTCTCTAAAGCTGTTTGCCAAGCTTTCGAATAAATTTAATTTTTGAAATCCCCAATGAAATCTGACAACTGTCTCATAAATTTTGTTTCTAAACGCTCGAATCATGACAAAAAACAGTATTTTTCAGGCTGGATCAACCTAATGCGCATACACAGTCCTAAATGCGCATCTCTTGTGTCTCATTTCGGAGGCGCGCATCTGACAGTTTCTATAGAAACCGGAGCTTCTAACGGCCGCTGCAGTGACGCAATGACTTTACCAATCGGCGATTGGCTCTTATTTAGAAGGCGGGACTTATTCCGCCATATTGTGCTTTGCACTTTCTCCCATTTATAATAATACGAGTGACGCATCTTGTGTTATTCTATAGTCTTTGACACAGCATAATTAGGCTCATAATGTACAAACATTTTTGGAACAAGAGATTTATGGTTTTTATATGAATGAGTTTGAATAGAGTGCCATGCCAGCAAAAGGAACAATGTAAACAGATTTGGCCAGTTTTATCCACACATCACCACAAAAGCACAGTCAGGTATGATATGATCCATTCATATTCCTACAGAATATCTATGATATACACCACCGTTCAACAGAACGAAGAAGAAGAAAAAATCCCACCAAATTTTGGCCAAATCAAATTTCTAGATTGCTACTACGAGTTTCCCAATTGGAAGACCTAATTCAGATATCATTACTTATACATTTCCAGTTTTAAGATGTTAACCTTGACATGTTGAATGGAACACAGCATAACTAGGCTCATTAAGAGATTTTTGGTTTTTAATACCGTAATGATCCCAACAGGCGATTTGAAACTGTTATGCTAGTGATAGCTATGAGAATGTCACGGATCTGTGTGTGTTGACAAGACGTTGCTAAGCAGAAACAGGGGGAAGAGGAGGGAGAGGAAGTCCTGGGCAAGTTTTCCCGTGAGTCAAGGCTTTAATTGGCCTGTGGGAGGTAGAGAGAGAGAGGGAAAGAGGGAAAGGCAGCGAAAGAAAGACTTGGACATTATCTCCTCAAAGTGTCTGGCCTCGTGGGTCACCGCCTTAACTTCCTTCTGTTAAAGTGGCCAACCCTGACAACCTGACACAATCCAGACAGCTCCTCAACACACACACACACACACTCACGTCCCTCAACAGGTTAGCTTTACGACCCCTCTAACTAGGCTTAATGGCAGACCACTTCACCCTCTCTCCCGTTGAGCCGAACGCTTTAATTGCTCGGAAAACAAGTCAGGCTCTCATAGTTCTTCCGATCCTGCCGTCACCAGGCCGGCGTCCATTCGTTTGACGGAAGGACAATGAACACATTGACTTGCACTTTTACACCTCACGGTCTCTCCTGGGATTGATAATGACGCTTAGCTAAAACAACCGCGGCCCCAGTCCAAATTTTGTGGTCTCGCCATTAACCCCGGCAGTCCGAAACGGTTTATTAGCTTCATGCTGTAGCAACGGTGAGGAAAAACCAAGTCTATATTCGTTTTCCTGCATGTTAGCAATTCCCCGATTTTCAAGCACACGTCTTGGAAGAGTTTTCCAAGTGACGCGTGTTTGTACAGGGGTTTCACCGGCGAGCAGCGGTATTGCATCAGTTACACGTGTCGATGTGGTAATTAAACCGTACACACAGTCAGACGGTGCTCGCACACACTCTCTCTCGCTCACAGCCGGCGCTGTTGTTATATCATCTCTTTAAACATACAGAAAATAATAATGTTAGGCCAAGGCTGGGTAATTTGTTTCACGAAGGAAGTTATTAGCTCGATATCCAAACCCTGAATAAGGTCACACGTCACATCCATTTAAAGGTGAGCGTGTAAGCGTGTTAACCTGTTGGGGGCAACACAGGTTTTTCACATTTTCTCTCACGCAGACAGCAAATTAGTATGAGGCACCTCGTGGCGGCTGCGCTGACTGAAATGATTGTAACAAAGGCTCATTTTGAAGAGGTCAGGCTCCCTCTGCAATGATTTGTTGTTCATGAATCTACTTTGTGCCAATTTGTGTGTGCATGTGCAATCAGATGCGACTCGGGGGCGAGTTCCATCATCTTCACTTTGCTCGCTCGTATCGGGAGTGTGTGTTTGTGTGCGTGCGTACGCGTGCATGTGTGTGTGTGTTCCTCCACAATTTGACCACTGAGCCTCAGTCGGATTCCCGTCGAATGAGATTTTAATCACCTTCTGCTATCTCGACAACAACCGGGCCGCCAGTCCAGCTCAAGCTTCCTATATTTATGATAATTTTTGTTGTTTTTCTTTCCTTCTGTCTCTCTCTCTCTCCCCTCTCTCTCTCTCTCTCTTTTCTTTTATTGAAATCACTGTTGACTGAAGGATGTAATCCTGATTAGCGGTGGCTGTGTGTCCATTGAAGGGTGAAAGGCATCAGAACCATGTTGGTTCACAGGCACCGAGTGAAATTGAAAAGGGGAGATGGTCTGAAATGCTTCATGGATTCGTCACTCCAGATAGACACCCGGATATCAACCCCGCCAAACCAATTCCTGCTCTGTTATTAGAGGACACAAGCACTACCTCGAATTAAGCAGTGTACACGGTGCGAGCATGTGCTTACGTAGCAAACACAATCATATAGGTTTGAACAGCGTATGGAATTAAGGGGACTTTTTTTTTTTCAGTTTACACAAGCAATCAGCCAATTTATCTTCCAAACTGATTAATCGGACGATATTTGACATTTTAAGATTAACTGTGACTGTTTGACACTGGTAGTGCTTGTGCTCATTTTCAATCACTGGCAGTGTATAATAAACTGCTTTCAATAGCAAAAATTCTTAAGTAATGATTACAATTTTGAGCTAATATAATCCGCTTGAGTGTGTAAGCATTGAAGCTGTATTTGACCAATATGCGGCAATTTTGGGATTGTGGCATGTGGCCGATAAATGATATAAATTTTGCAAGATCTAAAATTGACAGTGGTTTTTCAATCAATGGTGATTGATACACTTTTTTCGTTGTTGAAAAATTGATAAATTATAGTAATTATTATATTTCTGTAAATACAGATATTTAAATAATGAGATTTGAGATTTTATTGTGGTAGTAATCGTAATTTGACTAAATTTAGTAATTTTTTAAAGTTTATCATATTAGTCACTAATGATTAATCAAGTATAAAAACATTTTCTGTTTTCAGGAGATTTGAAAAATTGGTGAATATTGAGATTTTAAATAATGGTTTGAGATTTTAGTGTGCTAGTATTCGTAATTGGACAAAATTTGGCCGTTTTGAGATTATAATTTCATCCGATTACGATTAATCAATTAATAGTTACGATTTTCCAATTTTAAAACATTTCCAAAGTATAAAAACATATTCTGTTGTCAGGAGATTTGAAAAAAATTGGTGAATATTGAGATTTTAAATAATTATTTGCGATTTTAGTGTGCTACCATTCGTAAATGGCCAAAATTTGGCCGTTTTGAGATTATAATTTCATCGGATAACAATTAATCAATTAATAGTTAAGATTTTCTGATTTTAAACCATTTCCAAAGTATAACAAATATTTTCTGTTTTCCAGAGATTTGAAAAAATTGGTGAATATTGAGATTTTAAATAATAGTTTGAGATTTTAGTGTGCTAGCATTTGTAATTGTAATGAGATTATAATTTCATCTAATAACGATTAATCAATTTATAGTTACGATTTTTCCCATTTTAAAACATTTCCAAAGTACAAAAACATTTTCTGTTTTGTTTTTCCTGTTTTAGTGTTCTAGCATTCGTAATTGGACAAAATGTGGCCATTTTGCGATTATCGATTAATTGAAGAAGTTTAAATTCAAACATTTCCATAGTATAAAAAATGTCTTATAAGACTCTCTTCATACTCCAACCAGTCTGAAAGGATCTCATCATTTTTTGTTGTTTCAACTGAAATCATATGCAGTCTGTTTATAAAATAATTGTTTTTTAATTTCTTTTTTTTTGTGCATTTCATAAATAAATTTTGGAATTGCATCAGCCGCCCATCTCTATTGACATCACCAATGATTACTGATAAAACCATTTTGCTGAACCACACGTTTTGGGCACTAAAAATATGAAAGAAAGGAGGGCAAAACAAATGTGATGTTGTTTCAGGATGTGCAGTGCCGCCCCGCAGTGCTGCTGCTGTTGAAGCCCCAGTGTTTGACTGGAGAAAAACGAGATGGCCACAGGCTGACGGAGGGCTGATGTCTAAGCAGAGAGCAGACAGGCAGCTCGCGGGGGTGACGGGGCGGGAGAGAGGGGTCGAGGTTTAGTCTTCCACCAGCGCTGAGAGAAAGTGAAAGGGGAAGAGAGGGGGAGGGCAGGGCAATCTATCATTAGTGACCGAATCAGACAGGGTAGCGGCCTGTGAGAAGCTTAAGAGATTCTCTCTTCCCAACACACACACATTTGGGGGTGAAGAGGAGGAGGAGGGAATCAAGAGTACAAGGAGCACACAAACTCGCTCAAAACCTGAACAAATGGGCCACTGCCGTCCATAGAGTGTAACATCGCTGATTTAACCAAAAAAGTGTGAGGGAATTAATCTGAAAAATACATTTCGTAAGAGGATTCCGTTACCTAGGTTCCCTTATAGCAAACATTCATTCATACATAAATCACTGGCTGAATGTATCCCATAATTCATGTGGTATAAATTGAGAGAGGAAGGAGGAGTTACAGCTCGTCATATTTGTTTTGCTTGAACAGGCCTGCTACATCCGTATTGATCCCATCGCTAATGATGCATGTTATTAAACATGATCGCTCATAGAAAATACGGTGACATTTGTCTTTGTTGCGCTCAAGAACGTTTGCCAGCGAGCTGACGTCCCTATTAAAGATCCGTATAAACAATCTCCGGCATGCAAATTAAAAAGCGACGGCTTACACGCAACACACACACACACACCTTCTGCATTCAAATTAAATTACTTTATTCTAATATCACGTCTTGACTGACACCTGCAACACTCATAAATGTTAATGACTGCGTTTTGTTGTCTTTATATTGCTTTTTTTTCACCTGCTTGTTAGCAAGAGGAGTCAGCGCTTTTCAGATCCCGTCCTAACAAGTTCTTTCTAATCAGCCTCAGAATCTCACGTTGTCAGAGAAACGAAAGATTGTACGGCAAAATAAACCTTAAGACGACTGTTCTGCCTCTCGGAATCAAGGAACAATTGCGAGCGCACAAAGACGTGCATATCTTACGACGATCTCTACGTTACTTTGCAGTGTCAATTTGTGAATCAACGCTCTTGTGTTTTTATCATTATTTACCAGGACGGGGCCTGTATTTGTAGTCAAGGGAAGTAAACTTCATCAGAAGCGAGTCACTCCGAGCAGCTCTCGCAGAATAAAATGCAAGACGCATTGAATTCTTTCCTTTGGGGCTCGAGGGAATGCACAACAACTCAACCCTGCTCCAGTGCATCCGCGAACAAGAACGAGAAGTTTTTGAAAAATCAGCAACGTATTCAAATATTGATAGTCGTGCTTGTCAGGAAAAGGGGCCTTGAAATTTCCACCGAGCTCTTGTTGTCAGAAAAAGTGTCAGATAATTCATAAATGCAGTTCAGAGTCCACAGGGAGGAACATGGTAGCGTGGATGCAAAAAAAAAAGAAGAGAAAACAGCCCCGTTTTTTCCATCATGTCTGGCAAATGTTCAGTTTGGGCTTGTTGCATTTCCCCACGTCTCTGCCGGTCTCTTTCTCTTGCGGTTTGCGAGCATGTTAAAGTGTTTTTGGGTTGGATGTGACTATTTGTTGTTTCTGATTTCTAGTTTCCCCCTCTCAGCTTTCCGTTTCAAGGGCCAATGAGAGCGCAGCTGTTTTATTAGCCCGAGACATCAGCACCACTTATACATGTGGCCTGCATTAGTAACCCTGAGACTCTTTCTCACACACACACGCGCTATAAAGAGCTGTGAGTGACAGTTGTAATGACGTGACTGTCTCTCGTGTAGTGGCAGTCATAAGAGGCGTTTAAATATGCTTAGAGCCTCATCAAACTTGACTTCAGTCCTGTATGCCAAGCAGCACAAAATGCCAGAGAAACAAATCAACACATTTCTGATGGAACACACCTCACATTTGGCGCCGGCACACATATTTCTGAGGAAATGTGTGTGCAAATATTTGCAACTTGAGAATGTATGTGATTTATCTGTTTATAGTCGCTTCATTTTTTTCCCATCTGCAATTAGAATCAGAACGGTTGCTGTTTTGTACCTTTTAAGAAGGTATTTTTTGACACTTTTAAGGTGGAAATTATATCTCATTAATGTCTTGATTGTTTCTCCTAGGCATAAATGAGATTAAATGGGGTGAAATTGGAATCTAGGAATAGGAAAAATGGCTAGTCTCACAGGTTTCAAAAGATGTGTCCCAAACTGTGCTCACATTGTCTCAGAAATCAAAAAATCAGATATCATAAACAAATGCAAATTTTCTCACCAAATTCTACCAAGAGACCAAATAACCCCTGCAGTGCTTTTCACATTTGTCTTATTTGTGTCTTTTTTAATTAGGAATTAAACATCTGAGACAAAGGTGCACTGTAAACCCGAATAAGTTGGCAAAACTCAAAAAAATTTGATCAGTTGCCTCAAAATTTTTAAGTTAAGAAATTCAATGGTTAAGTAAGCAGAACTGGCAGATTTTTATTTTGTACTCATACATTTTAATCGTTCTTAACTTGAAATGCTTGAGTACACTAATTCATACATTAAACTTAAAATGTTCATGTAACCTCAATGTGAACATTTTTATTAGTGTAAACCTATAACAAGCTAATTCAGAAAATGCCAACTTGCTTATTTGCTAACATGTCAACAATAGCATGTTATAGCACTTGCTGGATAAGTGCAGAAATATAAAGCATTTATATTTGCTTCTCCTGAGAAAAAGTGACCAGTTATCTCACAAATTTCAGAAGATATCTCAATGGTGTCTCAAAAAAAACAAAAAACAAAGAATATGTATTGATATCTCAATAGGAACCTAAACATTTCTCATCAGATTCCTCCAAGACCAAACTATCTGTACACATTTGTCTCATTTGCATCTTTTGTTTATTTATTAGGAGTTATAGGAGACAAAGTCGCCCAATTGAGGCATAATTGAAAACTCCACTGAGCTACAAAAGAGCAACCTGTAAGCAATAGCATTTTTTTGTTTGTTTTTTTGTTTTGTTTTTTTCGTCTGGGAAAGCCAGAAATGTTTTTTTCCCCGTAATCTCGTGCTTTTTGTTAGACGCGTGGGAGAGAGCTTTGCGAAACATTTCGGCCCGCACCCTTTGCTCAATTATTTTATCAAAAAATGGTGGATTCGGGCTTGGTGCCGGCTGCTCGGCGGAGCTGTTGAGAGCCGCGGCATGTCGGACACGTCCCTTTATCAGAGCTGTACGAGGTACTTCCTCTCGCTATCGCTCTGACAGCAATATTCGCCCATGATGAATTGGACAGTCAGACGACAGTGGAACTCTGAAGCAGAAGAGATATAAAGACCTATGTCTTGTCGCCATATGATCTCATAGTTCAAGGCTGTTGACAAGACGCATTTTTGGCACAGCTTGCGGGGGCCATCTGGGAAGTGCTGCTCGAAAGCGGCAGAAAGTATTTCGAAGCCGTAGTTAAATAACGCTAGAGCGTATGGCACCGCTGTGGGGAGAAGTAGGACAGTAGATTGCGCTCCCTCTTTCTGGGAGAAAAAAAAAATCACAGGAGACCAAAGATGGATGTAAGAAGAGGAATATGAGATTCTCCTATGAGAAATATGATTAATATATTTAAAATAAATTAACGATGAGTGATCGGCTAATTTATCATCTGGGGGAGGTGAAATACGCCAGGGTTTTGACACAGCACGCGTGGGTGTGTGAGATTGCGTTATGTATGTGCATTCCTGGTTTTTAATGTTGTTGTTTTTGGAAGACTAACAATAATATAGTGTCCATTTTCTGGTTGTGGCCATCTCAGGACTAATAGAGAGAGAGAGAGAGAGTGAGAGAGAGAGAGAGAATGCCTTGGAAACACGATTAGAGAGTCTGCCAGCATGTGCTACCCAACATGCTTTCTCTCTCTCTCTCTCTCTCTCTCTCTCGAGTTGTTCGTTGGCGAGTGGACACTCGTAGCGGCTGACATCTTTGGCTCGTTAGAGCCTGCAGGAGTTGACGTTTTCCACGCCTGCCTTCAGCCGCCTTCCTCTCCTCTCCTCCGCTCGACACTGTCTGCTACACGTCCAGCAGAATCTGTCATCTGCTCTCGGCCGTCCGGCCTGGCCACTCACGCCCTGACAGAGAGAGAGAGAGAGAGAGAGAAAGAGAGAGAGGAAGGTGAACGTCTCGCCATTACCTTTGTGAAGTGTATTGATTTCTTGTAAAAATAATGATATTGACAGGCTTTCCAGAAATAATTGTTTCCAGAACAAAGAGGTCATTGCGGAGACTGAGGGAGAGCGTGAATCCAGCAATAAGTGGAGTGATTGAGTTTTTTTTAGGAAAATTTATTTATTTATTTATTTGTTTACATGTACATTGTGAATAATATATATAATAGAATAAAATATTATCAAATATTAAAGCACTATCAAATATTATAACATAACTTAAACTTAAATTAACAGTGTAACAAATCTGAACGTCTCTCTCTATATATATTTAATATTTTTATTTTTAATAAATTAATATTAATTTAATAAATAATTATTTACATTATTTTTTATTTATTTTTTTATTATATACCTACACATGGAAAAATGAACATTTTTAGAAATATTAATGAAAAAACAAAATTTTATTTAATTTTTATTTATTTTATATTTATTTTTTATTATTTTTTAACAATTTTATATTATTATTATTATTATTATTATTATACATAATAATTATTAGATAATATATATATAATGCATTAATATTTTTATTTTTAATAAATTTTTAATATTAATTATTTACATTATTATTTTTTTAATTATATACCTATACATATAAAAATGAACTTTTTTTAGAAATATTAAAGAAAAAATACAAAATTTTTATTGACTTTATATTTATTTTTATATTAAATACATTTTATATTTATTTTTTACTACTTTAACAATTTTATATTATTATTATTATTATTATACATAAAAATTATTATATACATATATATATATATATATATATAAAATCTAATAATGTTTATGTATAATAATAATAATAATATAAAATTGTTAAAATAGTAAATTATAAATATATTATTTATTTTTCCATGTGCTATTATTATTATATTTGCATTTATAAATGCATTTCCCCATAGATATGACTTGACTCCCACCTCCATTGTAGATCTAAAAAAAAAAAGTTTTTTTTTTTTTTTTCACCCATTCAGTTTTAAAATTTTAAGTCCAATCACTTGGAAAAGTAACAGCTCACCTTGTGATGTATTGTCAAAGTTTAATACTAGGGTTAGAGGTTTGTTCAAATCACTAACCCCAAGCATGAGCGAGCAACACAAATAAATACATCCAGAGCTGTCTATATGCACCACAATGACCTAATCTAACTGACAAGGAGCACATAGCTGTGCCGCCACTTCCTTTGCACTTTTTTCCTCCTCTGCTGTGTACCTTGACAGTCGTCAGAGAGAGAGAGAAATAGACCCTTTATTGTGTAATGCAGGCTTTGACATGGCAGTTTCCAAACAGATTTTCTCGCTGTCTTTATTCATTCGCTGCATGGCTGGCAAGAAGCGGCGGTACAAAGGGAAATATGCTGTTTACAGCCAGGCAGGGAACACCTGTAATCATTTGTGAGGTTAAGAAGATACATCTACATTCCCGTAGAGGTCTTGAAAGCGCAGGAAAACCACTTTCATACCAGGTTTTTTTCTCGTCTCGTCTCTCAGGTGTTGTGACGCGGACAGGGTCTCAGCTGAAGCCCCTAGAGGTGTCTGGGAGTGGCGTTCTCCTCCACAGAAAGCTTCAGTTCCCCGTTGTTAGTGTTTTGTCACGTGCTAGCGTGTCTAGCTCACACACAGAGTTGTTGAACAAACAGCCGTTCGTCGGTCAATAGTGTTTCAGGCGACTAATTGCGCCTGTGAAATGAACTGCCCCTCTTCTTCCAAGACAATCGCGTTTGAAGCTCTGCAAGACCCCGCGCACCACTGTGAGGGATTTTCTGCTGTTTTCATCTCTCCATCCACCCCCCACATTTTTATACCTTTAGGATGCAAAATACACAGAGCTGTCAAAAGAAATGTCTCCCACATTCTAGACTTCCTTTTTTTGCTTTTTTAGAATAAAAAAATACTTTATGAATTTATTTTATTTATTCATCTTTGAAGACATCCAGGACATTTTTAAACAGATTTTGGTGTCTTCTGTTAACGATTTTTGTTCCCAAAGGCATATAAAATGATTTATTTATTTTGTTTGAAATTGCTTTTAAAATAATTTAATCTTATATCACCATTTTTACCTCTTGTCTTTGTTGTTCTCCCCCCCAATTTTATTATTTTTTTATAGATAGATGTAATTTAATTTATTGTATTCATTTTTATCTTTATTTTTAATTTTAATCTCATATCTTTCTTGATTTTTCTAGATTGATTATTTATTTTTATAGATTTATATCTTTGAAATGTTTAAATTAAAATGATAATTTAAATAAATATTTTATTATTAGTTATTTGTTGTCAGATTTTTTTCAGGTTTATTTCTTTTTTTTTTATGTAGATTGATTATGTAGATTTAAAAATAATTGTTGGTTTAACTTAAAGTAAGTTTCTTAACATTTTGAGTTCATTGAAATTAAAAATTTGAGTTAATACAATGAAGGTGATTGGTTTAATCAACAGAACCTCAAAATATAAATAAATAAATAATCTGAACCACATTAAGTTGATTTGACAAAAGAAAAAATGTTATGATACATTTTTTTACAGTGTATGTATAACACTATGGCACTGAATGATCACCATATTCATGTACCACAGTATTACTGTCTGATACCACCACTTCTTTTTTGTAATGCTAGTTCTGCTATCATACAGATTTGCTTAATCAATAGTCCTGGTTCCACAGGTTTTGATGTGCGTGTAGGGAGAGTGACTACATGACTGGTGCTACAGATTAATTAGTCGCTGTATTGGGTGTCTCAGATTAACATATCAGGCAGAGGGCCGCACTATTGTCCATGTGACTGAAGCCGATGCGTCTTTCTAATGAACTGCAGGCCAAAACTATCAATTAACCTGACAAAAGGGCCCTCACCGGCAGGGACAGACCACTTAACGACAACCTCTCCGCTGTAGTCGCCATTACCCTGTCACTCACACGAGAACACGCGCTCTCTCTTGCCTCAAATTGGGTCCTCCGTCTCACACACTCCGACGCAGAGATTTGTGTTAACTGTAATCCAATAAAGCCGGGGAGCTCTGTGGAGTAGTGTCCCTCCGAGAGTCCGTCCGCGGGGCCTGAAGCTGTACCTAATGGCCATTTAGGGCCAAAATAGCTGTGAAGTGTTAAATATTTACATGTAAAATGCCAATAGTAATTGCAGGCTATGTCTGAGGTTGTCTTGGGACAAAAAAAGGCCATTTGTACCCAAATGCCTCCAATAAGAGCGCAGCTTGGTGTTTACGGTTTATTTAGCACTCGACTTTGCCCGTGAGCATGCATGCACGCTGTCAAGTTTTGCTTATTAATATGGAGGATAAATCTATATTTAGCTTTTTTTTGTTCTCCTTTTTTTGAATGATTGTTGGGTCCAGAGGCGGCTAATGTGGTGTTGACTCCATGTGGCCTGTCTATTAGGGGTGACAGGACTGCCCTGGCAAATAATAAAGAAATATTTATGCTCCTCTTAGCGATGCTAACAAGGTAACATATCAAGCCAGTGCACTGCGGGGTCTCCCTCTAAGCTTCAATAAAGTCTTGTGGACTTCTCAAACACACACACACACACACACACACACACACACACCACTTCCCTGTGTGTGTGTCCCTTTCCACTCTGTCCCCTTCTTTTTGTTTGCGAAATGAGATTGGTCATAAATCCAGGCCATCTCATATATATTTGAACGCTGGTATTTGCTTCTGCCAGGAAAGTGCACTTTACATGTGGTAACACGCGATTACCTGGGCGTCTTATTGCGAAGGAAGAGAAAAATCAATATCAATTTATAATTCACTATTGTTGCCTATATCTGGTTTTATGGCACTCTTGCCTGCCTCATTAATGTTTCAGAGTGATTGACTGGAACCCAAAGATTTTTAACGTGGTTCTTTTTTATTTATTTTCCCTTAATAATTCAATAAACCATAACTGGTTCCATTCTCAAAAGCACCTAACAAAAAAAAAAAGAAAAAAAAAGGACCTCATATTATGAAATTAAGTCCATGAATTATTAAGGGAATAGTTTACCCAATATTGGGAACATTTTGTCATCATTTACTTACAGTCGTGTTGTTTTAAACCTACAAACAGTCGAACATAAAATAGAAATTTGGCTGAATATTCGAGACGCTGTTTTCCATATAATGAAAGTGAATGGTGATTTTTATTGGTAAGCTCCAAAAAATCAGACCATAAAAGTAGTCCATACTATATATATATATATATATATATATATATATATATATATATATATATATATATATATATATATATATATAACAGAATACATATATACATAAGAGAAATTTCATTTTTGCGTGAACTATCCCTTGAAGTTGTCTTTTTGAAATAGGCGAGGCGTGTGCATCTGCATTTCAAAATGTTCAAATTGAGGATTTGGCTATCAAATGGATTCGTCGTTTCTGTCACCTTCCTGAATCTGATTTTCGTCCGTCATATCGCGTCCAATCAGAGGACAAAGGCGACTCTCGTTTCTGGGTTGACCCGCCACAGACCCTTCTGACGGCTGCTTAAGTTGTTCCTTTTAGTCTGGTGACTGACAGATGGAAAATTACGCTTTCAAATTCATCCCAGTCATTCTGCTCTGTTCTTCTACGTGTCAAAGCCCCCATGGGCCAGAGACAGTGAGGAGGGAGTGAAAAAAGAGAAAAGAAACGCTGTGAGAAAGAGTTGGGCTAACACATTAGCTTAGCCTGCAGAAGGAAAGACAATCGTGTGTTTGAGAACTCTGAAGGAAAATCAATCATGTCGTAAGTGAGCGTATGAGTAAATTTGAACCCTGACAACTTTCATCATCTCGCCGCGGAGCGTTCGGCGGGCTGCAGTTTTCTCTCTCTTGCTCTTTCCCGCTGAGCGCTTCTGTGCTCTCCTCCGGAAGAGAAAATGAGCGCCTTTTCTCTCTCCTTTTTTCCCCGTCTCTCCTCACAGCTGTCTATTAAGAGGGTGAAGTGCTGGAGTCTTTTCTTTCTTTCTGTCTTTTTTACTTTACTGCCTCCTGTCTAGTCCGTCCTTTTTGAAGCACATCTGTCAAAGGGCCGGATGGTGATTTAGCCCCAATCCGTGTCTCTCCTTCTCACTTCCGTTTAGACTCCATCATATTTGTAACCACCCATCATAACAGGGACTTATTTGCAGGTGCAATAAATTTAACACTGGGAAAATTGAATTGGAAGCAAATTCATCTTTAAGCCCGTGATATCATTCCTATGTGCGTTTTATTAAGTTTTAAACTCACAAGTCATCCGCGATCAATTCCGGCTGAGAGAATGGGCACAAAGTCTAACTTTGTTTAGTTTATTGAAGAGCGGAACGACAGCTTCGACCTTCACCTGTAGTCTGTGAAGCAAAACATCGGCCTATTGCTGTTAGCCTCAATGCATGAGAAAGGCTAAATATTTTAAAAACAAAGTTTCTGAGGCACACACTAGAAGTTAAGGATGGCCTTTCTGTGCACAAGATGGAAATCTGCTTTGGTGATTGATTCAGAGCGGTGTGAGATATTTCTTCAGTAAGTGTGAAGTGACCCGGTTAGATGGTAATATGGGCTAATGTGACTGCTCTGTTTCTTAATGTGAGCTTTAGCTGACAAGCACCGGCGGCAGGGAGGGGAAAAAAAAAGATTTAAGTCTGTTCTCTCTTCTTTAACAAGAAAATTAGTGTGCAAAGGAGATCTGTCATGATAAAGAACAGTGCGGTGGCCTCCCCCCAACCCTACACCTTCTCTCTGTACTCTACGACTCCCAGCGGGATGCATCCTTAAGTGTTATAAGGACAAATTTATTGTCCTGGCCACATTATTTAGCGATTTGATTTGTGCCAGGGATTTGCATTAATTCTGAGCCGGAAAGAAAGATGATTCATGGAGGAGAAGAGGAATTTGCAGGAAAGGAATTGAGATTGGAAGAGTTAAGATTAAGTGACGTCTTTCTTAAGGAAGTTTTATGATTTGTCTTCAAACTCAAGAGCAAAAAAATGGCAGAGATTGTATAATCTAAAAAATTCTGGGTTGTTTCAACCCAAATTTGGGTCAAAGATAGACAAACCCGAATCTCTCTGAAGTGAATATATTAAGTTATTCACAGCTCTAAAATATTACATTAACTTGAATTTGCTCAGTTTGTGTACATATATGTTCAGTGCTGTGGAAAAGTCAAGGAAAATATGAGAATTCAAATTTAATTACCATATTCATACTGTATATTATGCTACTTAAATTATACTGTAAGGCACATAATATCATGGTATTACCATCATGGCAGTGTCCAAAACTCATGGTAATACACTCTAAAAAAAAAATGCTGGGTTAAAAACAACCCAGGTTGGGTTAAAAATGGACAAACCCAGCGAATGGATTGTTTTTAACCCAGTAGTTGGGTTAAATGTTTGCCCAACCTACTGGGTAGTTTTATTTAACTCAACAATTGTTTAAAAGTTACTATATTGCTCGCTTAAAATGAACCCAAAATATGTTGGAAATTAACATTTATTAATATGTTTAATAAATGAACATTTATTAATATGTTTAATAAATGAACATTTATTAATAAGTTTAATGAATAATAATTATTACATGTATTAAATTGCTTATTAATAAATGTTCACCTTTTAATTGTTATTGTTGCCTCTAGTAATTATGTGTCTGATTTTTAATTTCCAACCTATTTTGGGTTCATTTTAAGCCAGCCATATAGTAATTTTTAAACAATAGTTGGGTTAAATAAAACTGCCCAGCACATTGGGCAAACATTTAACCCAACCGCTGGGTTAAAACAACCCAATCGCTGAGTTTGTCCATTTTCAACCCAACTTGGGTTGTTTTTAACCCAGCATTTTTTGGAGTGTACTATGGTACTTTTCTGGTATTTTCCACCATTTTTCCATTGCTGTTCAGTTGCAGAGGCAGAGGGACACGTGTGTGTTGTTTTGTTTCGGCTAGTCGTGACCTTTCTGGTCTCGGGGTGCCGCTTCGTGACCTCTTCGCACACACACACACACACACACACACAACCGCACGGCAGGGAAAGATGAGATCAACGCTAAAGCAAGCAAACATCTCTGGCTGAGAAAACATGAGCTGCCACACACGCACACTAAACAGGAAGTGTTTCTGAAGGAGCACAGGAAGTGAAGGGTGCCCCGCACACACACCGCGGAAAAAAGTTTGGCGTGTTCGTCCGCCGTGAGAATCCTCAGTTGGAAGCTCAGATTCAAAAGCCTATAAAGCTCAGGTTCAGGCCAAATTCAGGAAAAATCTGGTTAAAATTCACTTCCCAGATGACTGTGGAAGCTTTATATCCCACTGCGCTCTTGACTTGGGTTACACGTTTGGCCGGGGACGACGTTTCCTGATCTTCCTCTTTCTCCTGAATGTGTTTGTCGTTAAGCTTCACGGCTTGTGAAGATGACACTTCGTTTCAGCTATAATTGTGTCTTTTTTTAGTCAACCAACTCCTGAAATAAATAGCTTCCGGGGCTATGGGGGGAAAAGTGGATTCTTGGCAAACAAGAAGCATATTTTGCATTTATTATGGAAAATAATTTTTACAGGTAGGAGGTGAGACAATTTGGGAATTTCCGTTTGCTGGGAAGTAGGATCGAGAGCGTAAAACTGCTGCATTTTAAGCAGATTCCTGCTCTTTCCATCTGGCCCCACTGGCTGGAGAACCTGATCCGACCTGTCAATCAACAGGCCCCAGCTGTGAGGTGCGGCCCCCGCCTGGAAACCCTCCCCAACTCATTAAAACTGCTTCCCTAACGCTCCCCTCCTCTCTCGGCTCGGCGCTCCCTCTTTCCCGTTCCGTTCTCTCCTCTCCTGTCCTCTCTCCTCCGCTCTCCCACACTGCACAGTGGGGTTTTCATATCAGGGGTCTGTGACAGGATCATTTCAGCGATTTGTGGGATTCATCTGCAGTTAAAAGTACAGCCTTAGGCTAGTCTAATTGGTAGGAAGGCTAATTCCCTCCTGTCCTCCTGTCAGTCTGTATTTTATTTACTGAGCCTTGCCAAAACCTATTTACACAATAATGAGAGGAGATTGCTGTGATGCCTGCAACACAAAGACTCGCTCAGCGTGGAATCCAGAACGAACAATTAAAAGCAAATCTGAAATCACGCTAGCAACCCGCCTGCTACACAACACAGGTACATGGACGGGTTCACATCTATCCTACCGCTAGGAGGTTTTATTGCTCCAAAGTTGCTCACGAGTTCTCAGTTGTTTCTTTTAAACTTTGTCTTCAAAATTATCTTTGTCTAGACTATAGAGATTTAAAATAAACTGGGATAGCAGCTTAAATCACTTGGCATTGGTATGGGGATTTGATGAGAAATGTTTGAGTTCATATTGAGATTTCTTATTTTCGATTGCAAACTTTAGAAACTTGACAAATCTGAGAGCAGTTTGAGATATTATTGAGAACTCTTATTTGATTTCTACTCTTGGAAATGTTCCTTCTGATGGACCTCTAACTTAAAGTATTTTATTGGAGTTTCAAATGAGTTCTCAGCTCAATTCATTGGGGAAATTTGATGAGAAATGTTTGAGTTCATATTGAGATTTCTTATATTTGATTGCAGACAAAACCTGAGCACAGTTTGAGACATTGTTGAGAACTTTTGAGATCATATTTGAGAATATTTTCATCCTCATGTCTCGGCCTTTATATCCAAAGATAAATTGTTTTGATCTTTCATGGCTCAAGAGTCTCAATTAAGTTCTCAGCTATGTTTTAGGTGTCTCTTCTAAAATTCTTCAGAGTCAATAGTTGACTTTTAAGTAACAATCTGGATGGTACAGCTCAGATAATATCTAGAAGAAATGAATTAGAAATGTCTGAGTTCATACTGAGATCTCTGAGTTTTGATTGCAGACTTAGGAATCTTGGCAAATCTGAGAGCAGTTTGAGATATTATTGAGAATGCTTATTTAATTTCACTTGGAAATTGTCCTTCTAACTTAAACTAAAGTATTTTATTGGAGTTTCAATTGAGTTCTCGGCTCAATTCATTGGGAGATTTGATGAGAAATGTTTGAGTTCATATAATGATTTCTTATTTTTGATTGCAGACAAAATCTGAGCACATTTTTGAGAACTTTTGAGATCACATTTGTGAATATTTTCATTCTATAGATGCCTCGGCCTTTATATCCAAAGGTAAATTGTTTTGATCTTTCATGGCTCAAGAGTCTCAATTAAGTTCTCAGCTATGTTTTAGGTGTCTCTTCTAAAATTCCTTAGAAATAATAATACATGAATGAGACTAAAATGAGTAAATAGTTGACTTTTCAGTAACAATCTGTATGGTACAGCTCAGAGAAATGTCTGAGTTCATATTGAGATCTCTGAGTTTTAGTTGCAGACTTTGGTGTTTTTGAGCAAGTTGTAAGAAATGTTTTCTGAAACTAGAGAAGACACATACGTTTTTTTTTCCCACAGTCTCCATTTGCTCTTCTTGTACTTTCATTGTTATATTGGAGAAACAATAGATTTCGTTTGTGTAACTTTTCCATCAGTTTTTTTTATATCCCTATCAGTTTCTTTCTGTTGTGTTAGCAGACAAAGATGGCGCCATGACCGTGCACAGGTCACCCGTCAGGTGAGAAGTGTTTAGCATTGTCGTTTCTCCGTGCGAGCGAGCCTGAGGTTTTTATACGGCTTTTTAGAAGCAAAAGACTTGTCAGGTGTAGACTGGATCGATGGAAGATGATTTAGGGGTTTTGGGAGGAAACAGGTTGTATTTTTCAAACTCAAATTAAAACCAGTCATGTGAATCTCTATCTCTCTCTGCCTTCACTCTCCCTCTGAAGTCATTTCTCTGTTATTTGTGGTGTTTGGTTTTTATCCTTGACACTTTCACAGAGTGACTGCTCACTTAGAACGAGGAAATCATTCAGAAGAGCCATATTTCTCCCCCCTCTCTCTCCCGAACGCTCCTGCGACAGAGAGCGCTCCATACCTCTGGGAAGTCTCCGGAGAGCGCCTTCTTTATGATGATACTCTCAAGGTGAATATTGGCATTTATTTAGCCCGAGTTGGATATGAAAGAGATGTTTAGTAGCACCAACCCTGGCAGAAAGTGTGCAGTCAGCACTCATCGCTTCCCGTATAATTCTATTTCATTTCCCTTTTCTCAAAGTCACTGTGCATCCCCTTCTCCCCTCCAACCCTGTTCAAATTAATTTAACACTCCTCTTGAGGAATTCTGATCAAATTAAAGTTTTTCTTTGCGGAGATGACAATAGCGGTGCGTCTAAGTTTCACGCTGAAATGACGAGCTCCTATATTTAGAGTCTCATAAGGGCTTTGCAGTGGAGAGAGTCTCTTTCTTTCTGCAAGCAAATTAATTGAGGAAATGACAGACTTGGCTGAGGCATCAATCAAAAAGTAGCAACACGACAAACTTTGGCAGCGATTAGGGATGAGAGGTTTTTTTTTTCCCCCTCTCTTTTTATAACCAGCTAACAGCTCCAAACCCCCGATCCAATTTCCTTCAAACAACAGTTTAAAAAGTCTTTCGTATGACGGGAAGCAGAGGAAACAAATCATTGAGTGTAAACTACAACAATGATCACTTGAAGTGGAGATTTAGAGCCAAGTGGACGCTTACATTTGTCTACATTCCGTGAGCTCCAAAAAAGATAAACAAAAAGCCATTTTTTTTTTATTTCATTTTATTTTTGTTTATTTTTTATTAAAATAAAAAATATTTTTTATTTATTATTATTATTTTTTTTTTTTAAAGATTTTTAAGATTAAGTTTTAAGATTTTGACAAGTTTTCTTATACAAAATGAAATTGTGTTACATTTAATTTACATTTTCACTAATGGTGTCTGACTTTTGGATCCCATTGTATATTGAAGAGAAGCTCCTGGAAGCAAGGAGAAGGAATTCAGGCGACTTGGGAACGTGAGATTCATGGTCTCTGACACCGGACTGATAAGGGCTGTTAGTGTGGGGCGTTTTGTTCCGACACAGACAAAGATGGAAAGCACACAATGACACTTGATAAAGAACATCCGTATTGAACAGTCCCACAAGTTTCACATAAGTCCATATATGAGATCTGGGCCGCTGAACAAATTTAGAGTCGTAAATTGCAGCACAGCACACTTCGTCCATTGTAGAATAGTACATTTAAAAGTCTGGCGCAATGAAGAACCATTGTTTGAAACCCAGAACGGACCATTGAGTCTCTGTGAATGAGTGTCCATGCTGTAAAGCGAGAGGGAGTGTTAGTGTGTGTGTGTGTGTGAGGCTGAGAGAGCTGTCACTTTGAGGAATGAGAGACTGTGGCAGTAGGGAGCAGCCTGGCAGATGTGCAAAAGGAACACGAAGCATATTGATCAATTAAGTATGCAAATTCGTCCTGCTGACTAAAGAGAGAAATAAATAAAGTACAATAAGAATTAAACCCTGCCGTAATGACTCTCTCAAGTAAAAAAACAAACAAAGAATGACTGTCCGCCTAAAAAGATATTGTTTCCATGCTGTAATATCTAAGTGCATGACTTTACCTTAAGTCAGTCAAGGGAAATGTTATATAATTCTAATTTCATGCAGAAATAAGAGAGAGACTCCAGCCGCATAAAACCCACCCACACGAACGCACAACTGTTGTTTTCCTTTAATGATCAAACAACGGCAGCATAACATTCGATACACACAGAAAAAAACTGAGAAAGTCTGAGATTTCAAATTCAAAGTGGCGTTAAACAGCTTGAGAATGTTATTGGTGTTTTAAAGGTGTCTATCTATCTATCTATCTATCTATCTTCACTATAAAAAAGAATGGTTGGTTTAACTTAAAAAAGTTACCTGGATGGCATAAAATTTTGAGTTCACTGAAATTAAAAATTTGAGTTAATACAATGAAGGAGATTGGTTTAAACAACAGAAACTCAAAATATTATGTTATCTGAACTACATTAATTATCTAAGTTGATTTGACAAAAGAAAAAATATTATAACAAATCATGAAAATTATTTTTACAATCTGTCTGTCTATCTATCTATCTATCTATCTACCATTGTACTTTTGAAACAAAACATACATTTAAAAAACAAAAACATAGATTTACATCCCAAGCCACTCTCTAGCAAACCCTCAGAACACCTTAGACAAAACATTCTCTAAAATTTGACTGCAATTACTTGCTTTTATTTGCACTTTTTAAATTTCTTTATTTTTTTCTCTGGCTTGGAGATCTTGTATGGTGGTCTTCTGTTGTGTTCCTCATGTGGCAGGGCTGTTTCTCTGTGAGATCGCCCCCCTCTTTGGTGGTGAAAGGCTCCTCATTATAAGTTGGCCTAATGAAATTATCGTCTTGTTCTGCTCTTCTCTATGCTGTTGTCAGGACTTTGAAACACGATAGTTTAATTATGGACACAGTGTGTGTGTGTGTGTGCGTGTGTGCATGTGTGTGTGTGTGCGCATGCGTGCGTGTGTGTGTGTGTGCCCTCTTCATCATGCGGGTGCATGAGAGAGCTCTGGACCTCTGGACGTTGCCCAAGCCTGCGAGAGCTGCCCTTTCCTAGAGATATGTTAAACCTGCCATTCATATGAAAATTGACTACAGCCATCGGCCTGCTCTTTTGTTCCTCTCTCTCTCCATCCATCTCCCTCCATTTCTTGAATTGGGTCCAAGTTTAGCACGTAGGATCACGCCGATGCCAGAGTCATTTGATTTTCCTGCTTTATCCTGAATCCCCCCTGCTCTGTGAGGCCGGAAAGCTTCCCGGCTTTTTTTTTTTATCCCGGCCTCTTCCGAAACAACAGAGTGAAGTCCTATCTGTGTCCGCACATGCATATCGCCGACAGGCCACAAACCACCCCGCTCACAATAAGAGAAGCATTGCAAGAGGTCATTTCATATAAAACAGGAGAAAATATTCGGTCTTTGACATTTGGACCGTGTTTTTTATATTTCTGCATGGGCAGATAGCATCAAAAGTCTCCTCCTCAATAATAAATATCAGAATGTCAGCTGTCAGTCACTGCCTTTAAGGAAAACAAGACAGAAAGGGAAAGAAAAAAAAATGGGGAAAAAAGGAAGAACAGACAAAAGCTATCCCGCCGTTGCGACAAGCAAGTGTTTATCCCATGAAAGAAGGATGGAAATGAAGCTAGGGTGCACGAGGGGCTTTAGAAGCGAGGAACAGGGGAATAATCTCTCACTTTCCCCCTCTTTCTACATTTTGTGAGTGTAGTTGTTCCCCCTCTAAAGTCCCAGAGGGTTTGATCTGGAAAACAGGAAGCTCTCCATGAGTTCTTCCCCCCTCAAGGAACCTCATGTGTTTAGAAAAGCTCTTTCTCTCTCACTGTCTGAGATAAAAACAGCAACGCTTCAGAAAGCGACAGAAAATTTCCTACTTTAAGACAATTTAATCTCATAATTTCAATTTCACGTTGGTCCTTTTTACCAAAAGAGAATGTAAATTTTAATAACTTTTATGGGGACACTAGCTTATAGAAGACCTCAAACTATTTTAATAATAATTTTGAATGTGCATGTATATTAAAAAAATAATAATAATTTGAAAAAATGTGTTTCAGACATAATATTTTGAGTTTCTGTTCATTAAACCAATCGCCTTCATTGTATTAACTCAAATTTTTATTTTTAATGAACTCAAAATCAGTGTGTTTTTAGTTCAGTGTGTGTGTTTGTATATATATATATTTATATAATTTTATTTTGTATTAATCATTTTATCAAAGCAATAAGGCAGTACTATAACTGGATGTACTTTAGCCATGACTAAAGTCAATTTTTAGCACTTTAATGCTTAATTGTTTGTATTTTCCTTCTTTTTCCCTGAATTTTGCCTGCTAATCGCAAACGCCAGGGCAAAATCTGTGATTTCTTTGTGCGTTTTCTGCCACCCTAGCTGAATCTAGATCAGTTTCGAAGCTTGCCGGCAAACGAATCTGGCCGCCGAGTGCGGTTGGCAATTAGGCATCTTTGCTTCTGCTTGCTGCTTGATTAAGCTGATTGATGAACAGGCCATATGTGGTAGTGTCACAACTTGGCTTGACATCTCTCCGTCTCTCCTCCGTACCATCTTCCCGATGAGTAGAGGACCGTCCGTGAGGAAAGCGAGATCTGGAGAGACTGAGAGATGGATAACAACTTTGATCAGTTGTTTTTTCGAATCCAAAACCAAAAAATGGCATGACAATCATTTTATCATCAAATCGTTTTAAAGCGCCTATCACTGTAATATCCCGCCATACTGTTTAGCAGTTTAAAATTGGTTTGCTTTACATTTTTCAATGCCAGACGAGACCTGTGTGATAGCACGCATGCATTTGACAGCATATGTGTGTGAAAGCACGTGTTCACGTCCCTGCTTCAATGTTAACGTGTGTTTGCGTGCGTGTTAAAGACCTGGCACGCTACGTGTGTTTGCTGCGAAACGTGTGTGTGCGTGTGTTTTCTCCACAGGCTGTGGGGTGTGTGATTGCTGTTATGCTGTCAGGTTGGGTGCTGTTGCTTGGCTTGACTGCGAGGCTCTTTTAATGTGCACTGGAGTAGAATAAGTAACTGCTCGCAGCGGCAGCTGAGCTCAGTCCCTGTTATGGGTGACGCCGCCACCTGACATCCACCAGTCTGATGTACAGAGAGCCTTTTGGCAACAACACACACATGCATGCATGCACAAGTGCATGCACAAGCATGGCGGTTCTCAACTGGTTTTGCTTAAGGATCTGGATTTCACAGTGTATAGTACCAAAACTGTGTATAGTACAACAAAAATGTCATTAAAATTAAATGTATTAATATTAAG